>JAMPIV010018683.1:0-600000 GCA_024509875.1 Oreohelix idahoensis | reverse complement strand
GTTCATGCTTTCTATACCCCCTCATTACTGACCATGTTTTCTATACCCCCTCATTACTGTCCATGTTTTCTATACCCCCTCATTACTGTCCATGTTTTCTATACCCCTCATTACTGCCCATGTTTTCTATACCCCCTCATTGCTATCCATGTTTTCTATACCCCTCATTACTGTCCATGTTTTCTATATCCCTTCATTACTGTCTATGTTTTCCTTCTCCGTATATATTTAGGTGTCCCTTTATTTCTCTTACCCTGAGGTTTTCAGAGCACGTACTGCCTTGAGCCAGGGATCCAGACCTCCAGGACGACCGAGTTCCACTAGGAGGACAACATTAGACAATCCTTGACGGACTGTGATAAAGTGTTCCTTGGCTTTATCGCCCTGTACCTTTTTTCATCATCGTTCTTATTGTATTTCTCTCCTGTGTTTGTCCTTTCATTGTTTTAGAGTAATCTTTCCTAATCACGGCTTTTACCTAAGTGTACCTTTAATCACCCCTTTGATATTTCTTAACCTTACATCATCTTTGGAGCACACCTGGCACGGTAGACATCATTATTAGCGCGGGAGGCAACCAAATGGGATATAGAAAAACATTCGTTTGATACTTTAAACCCCTGTTTCCATAAAACAAGCGTCACCACATTTGTACAATTGCATGCTCGTCAGAGCAATCGACTACAAAGGACTCGTGTCACGCACAGGAATGTTAGTTACCAGATGGTAGTCTATGTTGACAGCGGCATGTTGTGTACGCGGTGAGCCAATGAATGAATAGATTAAAGGAAAAGCACTCGCGGACCATACGACAAAGAAACAAAAGAGGGCGACGATATGTTGCGGCAAAAGGCTTGGTAGCCAGGGGTGGACTATTTCTGCAGCGAGCGGCTAATCCAGAACCACGGTTTTTCTTGCAACCGAACAACCAGCACGAAGTCGTCGAGTTGGTTAGGAAAGCCCACCCACTTTTAGCGATTGACGTGCACTGAAATTGCACACGAGTATGTCACAGGGCAAGATGGACGCCTAGTTACTGGATTAGAAGGCGGAGTCATACGACATTATCCACGATTTCTCCCTTATTGGCAATCAGAATTATAACGACACGCTCGCCAGAAGTCAGTACGGATTTTCCAACACACGTGAAGCCTAGAGTTTCCCAGAGCATAACATGTTCACAGCCTGTTCCATAGTTTCATTTCTTTGAGGATAAATAATTCTTATCTGTGGAGTTTAATTTTACAAAGTGTTCTTAAGGAATATGTGAAGGGAAAAGGAGGTTGGTAAATTGTATAACAATTATTATCAATTTTCCTTTTTCATTATTTAAGATTGCTTTTTGCACTTAGCCTCATAGCTAAATGTACGAAAGACTGTTTTTTCCCATTACTTCTATTTGTTAATGGTTAATCAAATCAAATATTTTTCATGTATGATATTATAATGAAGTAATTCATAGTTGTATACTTCACCTTCATCTAGATCGTTAGATCATGATTACAGACTTTTATGAGCACACACTTTCATTCTCAATATATTTAACTGTCATGTATCATAATAAGATAATTAAAAACAGAATGATCAATAGGAAGAAGCTATAGTAAGGAATAAGATAAAAAGAAAGTCAATTATTGATACTGAATGTGAAATTTACGAAGAAACATTTGTGTCTTCAGTCCTGCTGAAGTCTGAGACTACAAACAATGTGTTTGGTGTCTAATCGGGAAGAAGCTAGCTAAGTATACGTCCAGATAGCAGAATTCACAAGATAGGACATATATATATAATAATAATAATAATAATAGCCCCTTCAGTCATAACTGACTATGGGAATGCGCCCCTGAGGTGACAGCCCTCAGCTGCTTATTTTCCTGGTGCTCCTTTCGACGTTTTCTCCTCACCTCTGCTTCTTGTGTGAGCCTCTCTTCGCCCAATCTGAGGTGGCGCCGTAAATAGCATCGCCACTTAGTGCGATCGGCAGCTTCATCCTCCCATGTTGCTGGATCCATGTCCAGTGCCCTCATATCTCTCTTGCACACATCTTTGAACCTCAGCTGTGGTCGCCCAACTGTTCTCTTGCCATCTGCTAATTGTCCGTAGAAGATATCTTTTGGAATGCGACCATCTTCCATGCGGCGAACATGGCCAAGCCAGCGAAGTCTGCGTTGTCTAAGAAGCGTATACATACTTTGAAGGCCAGCACGTGACAACACCTCGACATTTGTCACTTTATCTTTCCACGAGATGCCGAGGATGCGGCGTAGACACCGCAAATGGAAGGTATTGAGCCTTCTTTCTTGCATAGCATAGGCCCTTCATGCCGTCATGGAATGACTTTATCATTTCCAGCATTTTAGAAGGGCAGCCTATTTTCAGGAGGATTTTAAAGAGTCCATCCCTACTAACCAGGTCGAATGCTTATATATCGCCTTTATAGACCTCATATATATATATATCAACTCACTAAAATGCTTACCGCCTGAGTCAAGTTAAAGGACACACAAGTTGATTCTCCTATTTATCAAGTTCAACTCACTCAAAAATGTATTTCCTGAATCAAGATTATATACTCACAAGTTGATGAGTATGTTTATCAAGATCACTTAGTAACAAGGTGATTCACCAAGGTATCAAGCTCAAATCACCAAGTTTAGCTACTGACTACATCAGGGGATGAGGTGAATTCATCTACTCTCATCGTGTATTGCACGACGTAAATTCACTCGGACACGCTTAGTTGCACAAAACCCACTTGTTATCAGAAGATTATTTAGCGAAGAGCTCCAGTCTAGCCAGTGCCGTTTTAGTATCAGACGGCAGATATTTTCCTGGACAACTGTCAACGTTATAGAGATTTCCAAGCTTTGAAGGACAGTATATCTTCCAAGTTCTCATTAATATACGTGCAAAGGTTTTCATCAATAAGTCCTCGACAAGGAGAAAACCCACATGGCGTAACATACAGCTACATTGGAGAGTCAGTGCGTATCATCGTATAATCACACATGTGACGAAATTTGAAAGACGCATCGACAGGGTAGATTGGACATCAGTGTGGTAACACTTAAAATATCACATCATCATTTCACTACTTACTTACACTCTCACATTTAATTAACTACATTTTTACTTTTCATCTGTGTGTAAATTGTCTTTCACCATCATCCTATTTACCTTTTACTAACCCTATATGTGCATATTCTTCTTCTCTTCTTTGATCCTTAGCCGCCGACCGTCAAAGCAGTCAGTGGCCATCACGCCTAGTGGCGTCTTGTAGGGCAACAACAAATTGATTCCACTTTGCTCGGTCGGTGGCCATCCTTCGTACAGTGCCCCAACTCTGGTTCATTCCTTGCATCTCAGCCTCCACAGTCCTCCGCCAGGTTGTTTTTGGTCGGCCTCTCTTTCGTTTTTCTTCAGGGGTCCAAAGCATAGCTGTTCTTGTGATGGCATCGGGGTCTCTTCTGAGGACATGGCCAACCCAGCTCCAGCGTCTGCCAGCTATGAGGTGTGCATGTCCTCTTGCTTGCTGTGGTAAAGTGGGATGTTATAAATATTTATAGGGGACTTAGTGTACTGACTGAGATCAGCTGTGAAGGTATCTATATCTAATAAGAGTAGTGTATTATAGATAACCTTACTTGCTGCCACATATATATATACCTCAGTCAGAATTATTCTGGAATAATGTGATGACTACGTTATATGTCTAGGGTATGTGTATGATGAAGTGTAAGTCATAACAACAACAGACAGATAAACAATTTAATTTATTCCACCACACTTGACAACACTGTGACACTCACATACATATAACACTCTAAGAGGATATCTTAAAGGAGTCACTGATAACTTTTCAAATAACAATATGTATTCAGTGCCGTCATGAATGTATATGTGTCCTGATTCAAATACAAAGGGAACCAGGAATCACAATCAATTTTAATTACAAGTTATATGTACAGAATTTATTAATATGATTCTTATAGTGACATATATTATTAATGGTATCCTATGTGTGTCAGTTGTGTAGTGGTAACATGAGGTAATACTGGTTTTGTTTTGTTCAAGCTCTGTTGGTATTTGTCATCATGACTTCAATAGTTTGTTTCTATGGGAACTAGTATTGGAGATGTTCTCAGTTCCTGGTATTAAAACAATTTAATTCCCCTCTTAATTTTAGTTTATAATGTCATTTTAAGATGGGGGTACATAATGTTGAGCTCCATGGCCACACTCTCTTATCTTGCGTGATGACTGCAGTAAAAGACTCCTCTGCTCGAGTATTTAAATGAGTTCTGGAGCCACCCCACTGGTTGCTATATGGACCAAGGAGTATGCTGTCCACCTCTGGCTTCAGCAAAGCTCTGACCAGGTGCTGCTCAATAACTTTAAGACCACGGTCCCTGAAACAAGAAGGTTGTACCTTCTACGTCAGAACTAATCTACACTCTGTTTCTACACTGAGCACAATACATCACAAACATTGAGTTCAGAGCGTTAGGCCAACTGTCAGCTTCATCTGAAATACTTTATACCAGTATTTCCCTCCCTAATGGTTACTACGCCTCTGCAATTCCAGCATTATTTCTTTCTAGTTAATAATCTAGGTGTCAGTGTACTGTTTGGCCATTCCATGCAGTTTTACTTTCCTCCGACACCTTCTGTTCAGGCTGGAGCCTATAGGCTTTACATCATGTTCGCTACTGAACCACACATATATACAGACATAAATTATCAATTTACATTCAATTTTCATTAAAAGATATTGAATATTTCAAGCTTACCACAATTCATGGAAATATAATAAACAGTTTCGTTGACTGGCAATGAATATAGCACAACTCCGATCTGCCGATGTCCCAGGCTTTATTTTATAAAAAATATACACTGGTGCTCAACGCACTGCTTCTTAGTAGGTTTATTACAAGATGTGGCAATGAACAGACGCTCTGAATTGTGTATATTCGCAGCTCTACCCAATCACACCACGTCTACACATCTTTTCAAAAAAGTACCCCTTTCTCACGTTTCCCCTGACAACACACGATAGTATTTATAGTCCGACCAATCGTGTTTAGTCTTTCATTTGTTGCGCTCCAATCACATAGGAGTTAACATGGTAGGCTATTTCCGTACGTAATTTTTTTTAAACACGTTATAAAAAAATTTTATGAGCAGAAATGATTTCATGCTGTCAGGCACCCCCACTATTTTATTTTGGCCATAACTTGGTAATTCCTAGACTATTTGCGTAACGTTTTACATATTCTTTGTCAGCAAACCCTAAGGAACCCAAATATATATATTTAATAGAGCTAATATGCTGCGTTCAAAATATGCAATTTCTTCTACCTCCTGTTTCGAAGATGTGCTGTCTGGGTACTGTAATGTTTTCAAACGTAAACCGGTATAATGTCATAATTCCTAATAAGCGTTTTTCAGGATTTTAAAACCTAACTCTGGGAAGGGTAGTGAATTTTATCACTGTCGATTTGAAATAAAGTTAGTGCATGTGGCCTTACACGCGTGATGGCAGCAATTGTGTATCGCGCGACGCGTGTTTAGTGTTGCACGTGTTCGGCTTTCTGCCTCTCCCTTCTCTCTATCCTTTAGTCCATCTGTCTTTAGTTACGCCGTGTATGGAATGAATGAAATATTAAATCTAGGTCATTGATCAGCTTGCGTATCTCAAGGTTTTTTCCAAAAAATACAGTACACGTTTCATTGAAGAAAGCGTGCAGCGACACAGTAGGCTTTTACTATCAACGTGAAAGCGTTACAATTTGCCGACGAAGTAGAAAACAAGGGGGATTTCGAGTACATTCATTGTGACAGCACTGTTCTTTACCATTCTTCTTTCCTTTTATTAAATTTATTTGTTAGGCTTTGCATTTACGTTTTAATTTATATATGGGGATTAGAATAATTCACGACATCTCCCCTCTTAAAACAGACATTATATGTCAGTCCTTTATTCTATATACACATAGAGAAATTTATTATTATTTCTGGGGTTTACGGTGATTCTCATCACACGGATGGCGGCTTAAAAAAATCCGCTCCCAAATTTGTTTTTCCAGATATATACTCAATGCTAAAATTATAGGGAGCCAAAAGCAAGGACCATCGGAGTAACCTAGAGTTCTCATGCCTAGCCTGGGCTAGAAACGATAAAGGTTTGTGGTCCGTTTGCAACTTAAATGCCTTCCCATACAGATAAATATTGAATTTCTTTATTGCCCATATTACTGCAAGACATTCTTTTTCGCTAGTTGAGTAGTTGATTTCAGCTTTATTCAACTTTCTGCTAGCATATGCCACTGGGCTTAATTCCCCATCCAATGCATCTGATTTCTGTAGTAGAGTTGCACCCAACCCAATATTACTGGCATCCGTCCTTACTATGAATTCTTGACTTAAGTCAGGTAATTTCAAAATAGGTTTACTTGTGAGCTTTTCCTTCAAGTCTTGGTAAGCCATTTCACATTGTGGTGTCCATGTAATGCGATCTGGATGTCCTTTACGTGTCAAATCAGTTAATGGTGCACATATGGAATTAAAGTTTTTGATATACTTCTGGTAGAAACCACATAATGAGACAAAGGATCTCACGTCCTTCTTGGTTTGTGGTCTCGGGGCTTTCTTTAGTTTCTCTAAATTCTTTGGGTCAGGGGTCATGTTTCCCTGATAAACTGTGTGTCCCAAAAATTCCAATTCTTTACATCCAACGCAACATTTGGTTGGTCGGGCTGTTAAATTTGCTTCCCTAAGTCGATCAAACAGCATCTTCAGAGAGTCAATGTGTTCCTCAAATGTTTCTGTTGCTATAAGGATATCATCCATGAAATTTGTTATATATGGATTATTCAGAGGGTCCAATAATTTTCTCATCATTCTAGAGAAGACACTAGGCGCATTCTTCAATCCAAATGGCAATCTATTAAACTCATAGTGTCCTTCTGAGGTACTAAAAGCTAGGTATGGTCTAACCTCAGGCTTTACTGGAATCTGATAGTATCCTTTACTCAGATCCACTTTTGAGAAATATTTAGCTTTATTTAGTCTGGCAAACAGCTGATTTGTATCCGGCAATGGATCCACCTGTCCTTCTGTAATAGCATTCAGTCTCCTGTAATCTATACAGAGTCTATGTTCTCCAGAGGGCTTCCTTAAGAGTACAACACCGGAACTATATGAGGATTCACTGTGCGAAATAATTCCTTCCTTCAACAGATAGTCTATCTCTTCCTTCAAAGCTTTCTCCTTAGCAAACGGAATCGAATATGGTTTCATACAGACAGGTGTGGGGTCTATCAGTTTCATATCATATTCCAATAGGTTTGTATGCCCTGGTCGGTCTGTTAACACCTCTGCATGATTATTTAGAACCTGTTGCACTCTCTCTTTCTGAGTTTTTGTTAAATGTGTACTGATTTTCACCTGTGCTGCTGTCTCACAGGGGTGTAATGGATATTCAAATGATGAAAGTGGTTCCTTTTTCATCTCCATGGCGATGGACAAGGTCAACAAGTGTGTCTCTTCCTGATGTTCTCTTTCCAAATATTTCTTCAGGAGATTCACATGATAGATTTTTTCTTTCCCCTTCTTATCTATCTTATAATTTGTTCTAGACACCTTCTCTAAAACTGTATATGGACCTTGCCATCCAATCTGTAACTTATTCTGACTCCCGGGGAGAAGAAGCAGTACCTTCTCTCCCACAGCCAAATCTCTGTCTTTCGCCTTCCTGTTATAATAGGCAGCATGTTTCTTCCTGGCTTGTTTCAAATTTTCATTGGCAAGTTTCCAGCCAGTTTTTAAACGAGTGGTCAGCTCATTCACATATTGGTATGAAGATGTAATGTTTTCCTCTGCCTTTTCATCAGTCCACGTTCTTAACAAAGCTTCGAGTGGACCTTTTATTGGCCTTCCAAACAATAATGTTGCCGGGGCCATACCGGTTGAACTATGGGGTACCTCCCGATAAGCAAAGAGGGCGGCGTGCAGGTACTGGTCCCATGTATCTGGTTTTTCGTGTGCCAACTTTCTCAGGATCGACATCAACGTGCCATTAAATCTTTCCACTTGGCCGTTCCCTTGGGGATGGTACACACTACAACGGAAGTGTTTGGCCTGGAAGATCCTGAAAACTTCTTCAGTTAGTTTCCCCTTGAACTGAGAGCCATTATCAGTCAAGATTTGATTGGGAAAGCCTAACCTTGTGAAAATTGTGAGCAATGCCTCTGCCACATGTTTAGAATCAATCGATGACAGGGCTACTGCCTCTCCCCACATAGAACAAGTGTCCACCAGAGTCAGAATGTAGCTGTTCCTTCTCTTGGTTCGGGTGAGAGGTCCCACAAGATCCACGGCAACTCTCTCAAAGGGTGTTCCCACTATGGGCATTTCCCCCAGAGTTGCTGGTGCCGTCCAATGTTTAGGTGCTACTCGTTGGCACTCTGGACAGGATTTTACATATCGTTTGATATCTTCAGTTATTCCTGGCCAGAAATAATGACAAGCTATTCGCTGTCCTGTTGCGCTGATTCCCATATGACCACTGAAGGGAATCGCATGCCCTAGTTCCAACACTTTAGTCCTATATGAAGTGGGAAGGACCAGCTGTCCGTGACTATTGGATTCAGATCCAGCCTTCCTATATATCAGTTTGTTCTTCATATAAAACTCTCCCTTGCCTGGAGGTGTATGAGATTTGGGCAACTTCTTGAAACATGGCTTGAGTGTTTTGTCCTCAGCCTGTGCCTTCCTCATCTCATCTGGGTGAGTATTTATTGGATTATCCTCCTCCTTTTTAGACTGTGATCTGGTCTGCACTGTTGCCAATATCACAGGTCTCTTGGGATTCCCCAAGAAGACATATCTACACCCCAATATCAGAGGGTAGATTGGCTCATTTATCACTGCTGCTTTTATGATTCCTTCCACATATCGCGTTTTCACTTTTATTCGGGCGACGGGAAGTGTCATGGTAGCTACATCCTTGGTTGCAGTTTGAATCTCCACTGTTTCTGTGGTGTATTGATCGGCCTGCACCAGGTGAGAACTCACAACGGAATCGTAATCTAAACCGGTATCATATAAACACCTTATAGTGACACCATTACAGATGACATCTTCACACACTGGGGGGTGGTATGGTTCCTGTAGTTCTTCAGGTTTGACCTTCTTTTCCTTTTTCCCCGATGTCATAGCAGCACAATGAGGAGGTTTCCTTCTACAATGGTCAGTGTCATGATTGTTCATCTTACAATTTTTACACCACCTTTTTCCTTGGTTGAAAGATTTTCTTTCATCATATTTCCTTTCATCGAATTGTGGGGTTTTATTTTTATTTTCATACCGTGGCCTATCAAACTGGTGCTTACCTTTGTTTTGATCCCTAGGATCAAATTTATTAAAGTTCTGTGTTGCCTTAAAGTTATCCACTTGTTTCTTTTTATTACCTGTTACCTCTGCTTGAGCTGCTTGATACCTTTCAGCAACATTTAGCAACTCACCCAGCCTCTCTGCACCTTGTTCCATGAGAAACTTTCTCAGGTCTGGAGCCATGGACTCTCTTATTTGCTCTATAAGGACCATTTCCTTAAGATCTTGGGTTTTCCCCAGAGAAGTCCATTTCTCCAAGTATGTCTCTATTCGTGCAGAGAACTGGTGATAGGTTTCACCTGACAGTAGTTTAGCATTCCTAAATTTTTTCCTATAAAATTCTGCATTCTTTTCATATCTTAACAAAAGAGCCTGCTTTAGCATGTCATAATTTTCCTGATCACTTCTGCTCATTTTTGCAAAAACTTCATAAGCTGCCCCACGAAGTCCCTGAGATAACTTTAAGCTCCACCTTTCTCTCTCTAACCCATATGTGGTAGCTAATAGTTCATACCTATTTAGATAGCTCTCTATATCATCGTCTTTCTCAACAAAATGATCTAAATGAAAATTCATAGCTGAGGTTGAGGCTCCTTGGCTAGCAGTAGCATCAGAGGCAAAGGGACTGGCACTATTTTCAGGAGCATGGCCTTGAAACTCAAACTCCCTTAGTCGTAACTCATGTTCCCTTTGTAATCTCTTCTCCTCCTTTTCTGCTTCCCTCTCTGCAGTCAATCTTCTTTCTTCGGCTTCCCTTTCTGCAGTCAATCTTCTTTCTTCTGCTTCCAATTTCTTAGCCTCAATCTGCAACCTCTTAGCCTCAGCCTCAATCTGCAACCTCTTAATCTCTTTTTCAGCTTCTAACTTTCTTTCGGCCTCTTTTTCTAATCTTCTTTCTTCTCGTTCAATATATTTGTCACATTCAGCAGTGACATAAGCAATCATAATTTGCCCGTCCATGCCTAACTCTTTCGCAGTCTGTACAGCAGCAGATCGAAATTTTGCCAGGTCGGCCATTGTCTAACAGATAAATGTCTAAAATAATCAACTAAACAATTGTATCTATGACTAATTAACCTAGGACAACACAGGCACTGTGAGCTCAACCTTATTTATTTTCACCCAAGGATACCTTTTAATTCTTATTATTCCCTGAAGTGAGTTACCCCCAATATTTGTAATAGGGAAAGATTCAAAATCCCGAGGGCGAGACCCCAATATATGTGGTAAAGTGGGATGTTATAAATATTTATAGGGGACTTAGTGTACTGACTGAGATCAGCTGTGAAGGTATCTATATCTAATAAGAGTAGTGTATTATAGATAACCTTACTTGCTGCCACATATATATATACCTCAGTCAGAATTATTCTGGAATAATGTGATGACTACGTTATATGTCTAGGGTATGTGTATGATGAAGTGTAAGTCATAACAACAACAGACAGATAAACAATTTAATTTATTCCACCACACTTGACAACACTGTGACACTCACATACATATAACACTCTAAGAGGATATCTTAAAGGAGTCACTGATAACTTTTCAAATAACAATATGTATTCAGTGCCGTCATGAATGTATATGTGTCCTGATTCAAATACAAAGGGAACCAGGAATCACAATCAATTTTAATTACAAGTTATATGTACAGAATTTATTAATATGATTCTTATAGTGACATATATTATTAATGGTATCCTATGTGTGTCAGTTGTGTAGTGGTAACATGAGGTAATACTGGTTTTGTTTTGTTCAAGCTCTGTTGGTATTTGTCATCATGACTTCAATAGTTTGTTTCTATGGGAACTAGTATTGGAGATGTTCTCAGTTCCTGGTATTAAAACAATTTAATTCCCCTCTTAATTTTAGTTTATAATGTCATTTTAAGATGGGGGTACATAATGTTGAGCTCCATGGCCACACTCTCTTATCTTGCGTGATGACTGCAGTAAAAGACTCCTCTGCTCGAGTATTTAAATGAGTTCTGGAGCCACCCCACTGGTTGCTATATGGACCAAGGAGTATGCTGTCCACCTCTGGCTTCAGCAAAGCTCTGACCAGGTGCTGCTCAATAACTTTAAGACCACGGTCCCTGAAACAAGAAGGTTGTACCTTCTACGTCAGAACTAATTTACACTCTGTTTCTACACTGAGCACAATACATCACAAACATTGAGTTCAGAGCGTTAGGCCAACTGTCAGCTTCATCTGAAATACTTTATACCAGTATTTCCCTCCCTAATGGTTACTACGCCTCTGCAATTCCAGCATTATTTCTTTCTAGTTAATAATCTAGGTGTCAGTGTACTGTTTGGCCATTCCATGCAGTTTTACTTTCCTCCGACACCTTCTGTTCAGGCTGGAGCCTATAGGCTTTACATCATGTTCGCTACTGAACCACACATATATACAGACATAAATTATCAATTTACATTCAATTTTCATTAAAAGATATTGAATATTTCAAGCTTACCACAATTCATGGAAATAATAATAAACAGTTTCGTTGACTGGCAATGAATATAGCACAACTCCGATCTGCCGATGTCCCAGGCTTTATTTTTATAAAAAATATACACTGGTGCTCAACGCACTGCTTCTTAGTAGGTTTATTACAAGATGTGGCAATGAACAGACGCTCTGAATTGTGTATATTCGCAGCTCTACCCAATCACACCACGTCTACACATCTTTTCAAAAAAGTACCCCTTTCTCACGTTTCCCCTGACAACACACGATAGTATTTATAGTCCGACCAATCGTGTTTAGTCTTTCATTTGTTGCGCTCCAATCACATAGGAGTTAACATGGTAGGCTATTTCCGTACGTAATGTTTTTTAAAACACGTTATAAAAAAAAATTTTATGAGCAGAAGTGATTTCATGCTGTCAGGCACCCCCACTATTTTATTTTGGCCATAACTTGGTAATTCCTAGACTATTTGCGTAACGTTTTACATATTCTTTGTCAGCAAACCCTAAGGAACCCAAATATATATATTTAATAGAGCTAATATGCTGCGTTCAAAATATGCAATTTCTTCTACCTCCTGTTTCGAAGATGTGCTGTCTGGGTACTGTAATGTTTTCAAACGTAAACCGGTATAATGTCATAATTCCTAATAAGCGTTTTTCAGGATTTTAAAACCTAACTCTGGGAAGGGTAGTGAATTTTATCACTGTCGATTTGAAATAAAGTTAGTGCATGTGGCCTTACACGCGTGATGGCAGCAATTGTGTATCGCGCGACGCGTGTTTAGTGTTGCACGTGTTCGGCTTTCTGCCTCTCCCTTCTCTCTATCCTTTAGTCCATCTGTCTTTAGTTACGCCGTGTATGGAATGAATGAAATATTAAATCTAGGTCATTGATCAGCTTGCGTATCTCAAGGTTTTTTCCAAAAAATACAGTACACGTTTCATTGAAGAAAGCGTGCAGCGACACAGTAGGCTTTTACTATCAACGTGAAAGCGTTACAATTTGCCGACGAAGTAGAAAACAAGGGGGATTTCAAGTACATTCATTGTGACAGCACTGTTCTTTACCATTCTTCTTTCCTTTTATTAAATTTATTTGTTAGGCTTTGCATTTACGTTTTAATTTATATATGGGGATTAGAATAATTCACGACACTTGCTACGAGTAAGCAGATCTTGGTTAGTGATGGTATTTGGCCAAAAGATTCGGTGAATTTTTCTTAGGGACGTTGTGTGAAAAGAGGACAATTTCGACATTTCCTTCTCTGTAACTCTCCAGCATTCCGCACCATAGAGAAGCACAGAAAGATATGTGCATATATTTAACTAATAAACTGGTTAGCCACGGTGATCATTATCTAGTTCGTTACTTTACCACTCGTGCCGTCTGTGTTATTTATTTACATATAAGTAAAATCCTTCGTTTAAGAGGAGGCGGCTCTTTATTTATCGAGATCTGAGGGCAGAAGTTAATGACGTTGGGAAACAGGAAACTCCCTATAATTTATTAGAAAACACTTTCTAGTGGCGAGTTTTCGCCTTCACCTCTTTTCCTCTTCTTGTCCTTATCTCGAATAGGTCTCTTTATTTCTTAAGAAGCCAATTTCTGGAGACCTTCTTGACAGCATTCAATAGGTCACCCCCATCATACTTTACCGGTACCATCATTGGTGCCCTGCTCAGTACAGTACATAATTGGCGACAATTGGGGGTTTCGTTCCTGAAATACAACATACACCCTCATAGAAAACTATTGTAGTGGTTGCACTGCACGCGATACAACAAGAACCGAGGACTATATTGGAACCAGTCCAAGAGGAAGACAGTTGATAGGATAGCATGGTGTTCTCTCTCGCAAACCTCTACACCTCAAAGGTAGAAGAGGAACGAATAAATAAATAAGTAAGAACTGCCTTGAAAGGCTATTTGCTGGCTTCCTCAATGTGGTTTCTTATAGAACATTAGCATCTTTTTCTCACCTCTTTGTTCCACGAATACTTGCCTGGTTCTTACCATCACTTCTCCATTGGTGACCTTCTCATTTCAATCAAATCTCATATTTTTCGCCATCACCCATTTCTAAAAGTTCGTAATATCTTATTTGTACTTTTTTGCCTGTTCTCCACTTTTCAGAGCCGTACAATAGGACGGCCTTGAGTTCAAGATTAATTGCTTTTTTTTTCTGACTTTATTTCTTGTGCCATTCATAAATTTCCTGACAGAATGAAGGCCTCTAAGGTTTTTTGAACGCTTATTTTGTTATCACTGCCGGCTCCTTCAGCTTTATATATATAGCTTTATATATATATATATATATATATATATATATATATATATATATATATATATATATATATATATATATATATATATATATATATATATATATATATTGCTGCCAAGTTACATGCATGAATGAAAATCTTTTCTTACTAGCAACAACCCGTCAAAATTGACAGGTTTTAATTGCAGCCATCTTATCATTTTGATCCATAATAATAAATCTGCAATAAATTAAAATTTTGTCTTGAAGAAACAATCAAAAACTTACATTTTAATGTTATTTTTAAGAAAATGATGATCCGTTTCCCGAATGAAACTGGACAGATGAGTATCTTGATTGTCTGTTTATTTAATCTGCATCTTCGCACCTTCCTGTCTCCAGTTCATGAACTGTATCAATTGTAGTGTTTGCTTATTTCCATAATCAAACTGTTCATGCACACCGTCATTTGCGTACTTTTCTATTTTCGGGACAGTACATATAAGGGAAACAATACAATAATTTTCTAATTTTTAACCACAGTTGCACCCCTTAGCAGTGGTTGAAAGTTAATGTACTCTCTCGAAAATAGAAAAGTGCGCAAATGACGGTGTGCATGATCTGACCGACCGACCGACGTACTTACGACGGGAATTATGGTATTGGATCATTTGCTGATAAGAAGATAATATTATCATTCTTAAAGGCAGGCGTATTCTACAAATCATGCTGTAAAAGGGATAACAAATTTCTATTTCTACAGAACCACCATGGCTCCTAGAGTAAATAATGTGCTTTAGCATATTGTTTCTGCACGGGGGCAGACATTGCAGTGTTGGTATGATGACTGTTAAGGAAATAAACAAGTTTAAAAAATAAAATAGGACATACCTGTCTACAGCGATAGCGACCATGATGAAAGCCGACAGGGGCACGTTGCTGGTGATCAAAAACTGGTACACCTTACACAAGAAATCCAGGTACAAACGTGAGTCCAGCCCAACGTTGACCGCAGTGAATGGCATTATTATTAGGCAGGTGAAAAAATCCGTCCATGCCAGGGCTAAAATAAATATCGTCGATGTCACCTTATCGCTCTTCTTTGTGAAAACATAAAGAACCAGGCCGTTTCCTAGGCAACCAAAGATGCTAAAAATGGCCAGCATACACATAACAGATATGATCTTTTCCTGGCCGAGTCCATACGCCACACCCTGGCCAACGTACACGTATTTGGTTTTTGTTGTAAGGGGGATAACTGGTGACTGAATGAAAGAAGAGTTGTCGCCAAGGAAGTTGTTCTGTCCGCTACCATCAATGTCACCCAAGCGGCCACTGCTGTTTCCATCATTTACTACAATGATGATGTTGCTGATGACAGTTGACAGAGTGGAGGAAACTACGTCAGTAAGAGACATTGCTTCTGTATTTTGTGCAGCGTGGTCAGTCTAAAGATTCTTCACTTTCTCGAGCTCTAGATTTTAATCCTTAGGATTCACTTTTGAGGTTTTAGTTCTCAGACTTCACTCTTTATAGATTACCTCTTATGTTTCATTCCTAACATTTCACTTCATACAGATCGTGCCTTATATTTCACTTCTCATAGTTCACATCTTACATTTCACTACTTATAGTATATTTTATATATTTCACTTGTCTATTCTTCAATTTTCACGTTAGTAATTCATCTTATCTTATCTTCTTATAGTTCATTGTATATATTTCACCTGTTATAAACTATTCTTCCCATTTAACGTTTGCTAGGTCGTGCCTTATATTTCACTTACTATAGTTCATTTCTTATATTTCACGTCAATAGTTCACTAATTCTATTTCACGTCTTATTTCTCACTCCATATATTTCACTTCTTATAGTTCACTAACTATACATCACGTCTGTTGTCCACTAACTATACATCACTTCTGTGGTCCACTAACTATACATCACTTCTGTGGTCCACTAACTATACATCACTTCTGTGGTCCACTAACTATACATCACTTCTGTGGTCCACTAACTATACATCACTTCTGTAGTGCACTAATTGTACTACACTTCTTTTATCTTACTCCACATATTTCACTTCTTATAGTTCACTAACTATATTTCACTTCTGACAATTCACTAATTATATCTCACGTCTTGTAGTTCCCTCCTTACATTTCACATATTACATTGCACTCCTTCAGTAAGAACAATTATTATTCTTTAATTCTATTTAGAATCAAGTTTCCTAAATAAAGTTTTCAGTTTGATTCGACAAACAAATAATTATGAAAATAATTGTGTAAATAATTCGATCAAAGAATGAGTTTACGTTCTATTCCGACAACTTTTCTGGAACCACACGATGGTTTTATGTGGCTTACCGTTATATTTTCTGAATCTTCGGTTCTAAAAAAATCATATATCCAATATTGCTGGCAATATTCTCAAAGAACGGTATCGAATAGCAAAATGAGATTTCCTTAAAGAGAATCAAATGTAAATAATGTTCACAGAGAGTATCGAACTACAAAATGCAATATCTACGAAGAGTATCGAATTATAAAAGAAATTCCCACAGAGAGTATTTAGTTATGAAATGTAAAGCCCACAAGATCGAAAGCCAAATTACAACAATGTTTCCTTATGTTTGTCAATGTTTGACTGTGATTTTATGTATACATACATAACGAGTTTCTTTTAGCAGCGGAAGTTGCATGGACATGTGAATTTGGATTTCAAACATAGCTTTTCACAACTCGACAATTACGAAATTTTTAAAAACAATCTTTCAAATCCTCGCTGAACTTTAAAAATTGTTATTTCCAGAATAATTGTCCAACCAGTCCTGTGTTTTGTGCTGCTAGATTTCATTAATTGCATAAAGAACCATTTTGCTATCACGTGGTTCAGATGACTTCTCTGTTGTGTCTTAAAAGCAGGGTGTTATCTCCTTAGCGCCATACGTCTTGATTGAGGAGGTAAAAATCTATATTTAGTTTCCGTGAATTAAACCACAGCGTTACATGTGAATGTTCTGTAATGCTTATGAATTTCTTTTCCTTTCTTGCGACTTGCCAACTCTATAAGATTCACCGGGACATGGCTGACCTGTCCCTCGCAAGCTCTTATACTTTAGTCAGTACTTGTAAATGACGTAATCTACAGCTAGCATCGATCCCACTACCAGATCTATGTACTTCGGTCACAGAAATATTTTCTGCAATTGCAAATTGGGAGGGCACTCACAGACGATATTTAGAGCAGTTAGCATCAGGACATCTGCAAATGGCTTTCAATTCAGTTAGTTCGAAAGTAAAAAATTCCATGTAAAGCAGCTTTTATGTTGTTCAAACACGTATCCTGGAAGATCACATCCGCGCAAGACTTTATATTATATGTAACAATATGTATTGTATGTATTGTTAACACTGTAAAGTTTGATAAATTACAACTTATGAAACTCCTCACCTTCCGCTGATATATGCACTTAATAAATTGCTATTACAACGTGAGTTACTTCCTACTAAGACCACATCAAATTGCTATATTTTGTAGAGTGTTGTGACATCCACTTGAGGTAATCGGCAGCTGTCTGTTAAATCCATTCAATGCTGTTTTATATTCGCTCTCCCATTTTAGATATTAAAGTGGGTATAATCAATATCCACTTGTGGTTTATGTAGAGGATATACTGGCACAAATGGGCAGAAACTATGTATACGTACTCTCGCCAATGTCGTAAAAGTATGAAGGGCTTTCAATATTCCTTGTTAAGTATAATAACAGTGCATGCTGGGCCCTGTACACTCGGATTGATCAGACTATCACAGAATATACATCTCAGTATCGATTAACAAACATCCCTTAGATCAATCATTCTCGTGCCAGACGCTGATCTATCCTGGAACCCGTTAGGTCAGTTGCGCTACATTGGCTGGAGCCACAACAACCGGAAGCAAGTTAGGGAAGATTATGAAACTGTTGTTGATGTTTGCTTTTTTGTTTCAGCAGTCTTTGTAAGACACAGCGACTTGCTAACTTATGCTTGAAGATTCTGTGTTCGAGTCCGTGATTTCTTTATATCCGTGTACAAGAATCATTTGTTTATGTAAATGTGCGTTTTTTTTTGTTGTTTTTTTTTAAAGTATCAGTTTCTTTGAAGATTCAGTATTCCAGTTTTGATGTTGAACTCTTGTGTTTTATTTAATATCCGGGTACATGAAGAACCACTGCTCCGGTCTGTTTTATTTAATCAGTAGAGGTAAAGTTGTGCTTGTCTACATAGAAAATTGGACATCAAAGAGCTGGTAATTGCCGGTAAATCCTGAAAGTAAATCAAGTGTAGAGACATTAAGTTACATACCATAACGGTTTATCGTAACATAGGGAAACACGTATTAATATACACGAGAAAATATAACATAAAAATAATACATTAAAAACGAATATAATACGAAAATGTGCTTCTTACAAGCTAAAAACAACGCATAATAAAAAAAAGTGCATCTTACAAACTAGATAATGTGGAAAATATTCTATAAAACACCCAGAGATTCAAGGAAAAGCAGGTTTTTTTTCCAGGAAAGCTCTGAAATATTTCAAGACGAATATTAAAACTGCGTGAACGAATTTAGCCACCTGATCGCACAGGACAAGCAATCTACATCATGTATTAATGCATGAGATATAATTGAATTAATACAACTGGGAGGAAAAAAAAACGGAAATCCAAATAAGAAATGAAAAGCAAAGATGGATGGAAGAGTGGGTGACAGAATAGCACGAATAAAAATTAGCACGATTAGAAATAAGCGAAAAGAGTGACAACTAAATGGCTAACAAAACAGAATCTTACAGAAATAACGAATTCAGCGCTCTTTTGTGGAACTTGTCTTCCGGTGACAGATGCAATTTATTGACACAAATTATGATAGGAAAACCATAAACATCACGCGCTGCATGCTTCCACGCGCCCGTCCAAGATGCCTTATCCCGTTTTAACTCCCCCACAAGAAAAGGTTACTCATCAGGTCCAAGTTGGAAGGATTGAAATAAGGATTTGTCGAGAACAATTTCTTGTGGACTGGCTGAGAGTCAAGCCGAAGATGAGCAGAGTGGTTTGACACCGCTTACATATTCTCATCACATCAATGTTAAGTAATCAGGTTATTCTAAAAGCCTCACGCGCTAATTTCTTGGTGACGCAAATGTTAATGTGCTATTTATAATTACAATAGTGTTTTCTCATATGTTTACTTGATTCTATATAAGATGTATATTTTTTCTTATATTTTCTTCTTCTTCTTCATATTTCTTCTTCTTATTTCTTCTTCTTCTTCCTCTTCTTCTTCATTATTTTTCTTCTACGCCTTCTTCTTCTTCATCTTTTTTCTCTATTCTTGTTGCCGTCTTTTAGTTTTAATACTTTTCTTCCTTCTTATACGACTTTTATTTTTGTCTCCGCTATTTTGTCTTCTTGTTTCTAATTATGTTCCCCCTTATTGTAGTTATTATTATATTTATTGTAGTTGTTTTTTGCTCCTCGTTTGTTTATTTATTTTCAGTACAGACGTAAAGAACGTGACTATAACTGAACGGGCATACTATGTGTCTCCTGTGAGAATAGCGTACCATATAGCGTACCATATAGCGTACCATATAGCGGAAGGTCGTACGGATCGTGGGGTAAAATGTAACGGTAGTCCCATAATCGGTAGTGCCGTAGCGGAGTGAAGTGTTAGAGACAAGCATTTACCAGGTCTTAATTTTATTAAGTTGTATGACCAGTTCCTTTCCTCGCTGTCTTTGCCTTCCATAACTCTAAAGTAGAGTCAAGTACCCTGTTATAGCTAGGTAGACTAGAGCATAACGCTTAACAGGTTTTTAACCTGGACTCGACAACTTTGCCACGAGAGGCAACTATTCTAACAACTGTCCCAATGGGGAAAAAAGTGAGATAGAAAAAGTTTAATGCAAGTACGTGTAAGATTTTTTGTTGTTTTTTTTGTTGTTGTTTTTAATAGGTTTTTGCTGAGTTAGCTGACTGACTGTTCTCTCATGGTACTTGTCTGAAAGCTTGAAAAGTCTGATGTCAGAGGTTTAGCGTGAAGTATGTCGTATCACATCAGTAGACATACGATTAGTTGAGAGTTGAATGTGCTGAACGAACAGATTGGTGTTAAACGAGCCACAAGGTAGAAAGTCAGGCATAATTACAGCATGCATGATTCTAGTTGACGTCACGCTTGATTAATTTCGGGCAGATCGTAATACACTAAACTTTGAACCTCAAAGTGTAAGGTTAAATATTTGTTTTTGCGGTAGTAAACGATATTCCGTCATTATTGTTACGAATTCAAACGTTAGTTCACGAGGTTCAGACATTAGGTCATGGTGTGACAGTACGCGCCTGCTATAGCTAGAACAATGAACTTTAGAAGTTAACTCAGGTCAGGAAAATTCCACAAAAGGAAAAAGAAGTAATTCTATTAAATTGGACAAAGAAACATGTAGATATTTTTATTTAGAACTTTGTTTTAACCCAGGGTAGCGACTGCATGAAAATAGCGTAGGTCATTGAACGGTTACAAGAGTGATTAACTTTCCCATGTTCTATTTTGGGAAGGATGACCTTAACGGTTAGAAGCTGATATACTGTATTTATGGGCAGGAATTGTCGCTTGGCTTCGGATAGACAATGGTGTTAGTGCTGGAAAGAAAATGAAACAAGTTCTCAATTTTCTGAAACAGTGGGAAACGAAATAACGACATTTAGGTAGAACATTGACAAATAACAAGAACGAGAATAAAGACAGTTAACTCCTGTGATAAAGTACATTGATACAGCGATAAAATTATTAATTATAAGTATAAAAGTCAAAATAATATGAGTAGAAATAGAAATAGTAAAGTTGTAACGCGTCTTCTTTCCCCGCGCCAGTCATCGCATTGAGATAAGAACGTAGTGTGAAACCTTATTGCCGCGCCAGTGGTATTGGACTTTATAACTCGCCCGTCAAGGGTAATGGTAAAAATTTGAAAACGACAAGCTTAGTTGTTCCAAGAAAAATAGTAAGAATAAAACAGGGGAGGCATAAACGAACGCATAAAAGTGAGAGAGAGAGAGAGAGAGCGAACACATGCCACAAATTGTCAAGCGTTAGATTCTTGGACTAGTTACCCAAGACGACAGTGCGAGACGATACAGTTAGCAGGTGTTCGGTAACGTTGTCACAAGCTTTGTAGAATTTAAAACTACCCCGCAAAACCCAATACTTTTTCGGACTACAGGCACACTAAGGAAATATATAAACACACAGACAGCGCTTTCGCTGCAAAAGAGTCCATTTTATGACGTAACAGACTAGTAGTTTCAGTTTTGGAAAACGCAAAAGCGGGAAAGAGATGGCGTGTTTATGCAATGTTAGAAATTTAAACTGATATGGAAAATATATGGAATTCGTTATTACTAGGAATATGAACACAAAACTTAGTTAGTTTGATGGCTTATTTTCTCCTGACAAATAATATGTTTAAAAATAAAAAATCCCCCAGTAGATAAGAAAGTTATTGACAAAAGACTCTATTTGTTCGTGCAGATAAACGGACAGTAAATTAATATTAGACAAACATAAAGGTATGTTTTTCAGGCGCTCGTAAGAAATAAAGAAGTAGAACACCAGACAACAGAAAAACAACAGACGCGAGTGGCTTACCCAGGCTTCGAACCCCGTACCTTCCGTACGACAACACCGCCTAGCCATACAAGCGAATCACACTATCCTCCCGGCCAGCTAGGCATCCCCCAAAAAGATGCTTTACTGACCTTCCTTATGTGTCATTAGACAAACGGACAGACTGGCGGTTTTGCATTCATTTTGCATTCACTAACGATTACAATTTTGAACGCGTTGTTGGAAATGAAACAAGCAAGCATGTATTCTGTTGGAGGAGGGGTAGACAAGGGGAGAGAAATTATGGGATGGCTTAACATTAAATATATTTTAGCAGGGGAAAGTCTAAAAGTGAGTGAGGAAAGAACTTGATAGGTCAAAAATCAAGTCTGTTTTTAGCTTTTAATGCCAAAATGTGACCGACGTAGATTTTAAATTGGGCTGGAGTTTTGACTTTATTTTCAAATTCAAACTGAAAAGCTTAGTAGTTGGATCTCATTGGCCAACGCATTTTATATTAAGGAAAACTTAGATAGGCTATTCGCCATTTGTAGAATACAGTCCCTTGAACAGGACGTTTGAAATTCTGTGAAGTGTGACTTGCCTTATTAAATTAAATATATAAAGTAAAACAAAAAGGCATCACAGTCCAGCCAGCAGGACATCTGAAGTCTGCTAATCAACGTACCTGTGTTTATTCATTGAATTTATGGGTTTTTATCTGGCACTAGCCCGGTGCCAGAGGTCTGTGAAAAGCAGTTGAGAAGTCTTTCAATTTCCAGTAGTGACAGGGGTCTACAGAATCCACCCTGTTACTTTTGGGCCAGTATCAAAGTGATCGTTTTACAGCAAGAATATGGACAGTTCAAGTTGTGCCAGATAAGTATAATATCTGGCACACGACTTTTCATCAGCATCAAAGACTAGTGCACCCTTGTGTAACATAATAAAAATATCCCCCAAAGAATTAAACCTTGAAAGGTGTATTAAAGAACTGGGGATGATTAAAGAATCCCAAACAGCCATCCAGTGTCAGAAACCAGTAATATTAAAACTTTAGTAACACTATTAGTATATTTTAACAGTATATGTTTGGACAAATTGTCCCTTTGGGTTAAAAATTTGCATTTTATGTATATACCTTGAGTTCTTTTAACTTTGAAAGTCCTGACCAGAAGAATACTAGGTTCAGGACCAATAAAATTGTACAGAAAATATTTACATATAAAAATTTAACCCAGGTGTTAGTTCATTTGATCATAGACTTTAATATTTGTTTATGTGTGTGTGTTAGTGTTAAATTACCATCACATCCCACTGGCACAACCCTAGACATTAGACGTAGCTATCATACATACTAGTCAAGAATAGGTCTGATTGAGTCATAAGGTGGTAGCAGAAAGGTCCCCTGATAACTCAACCTAAAATTTTTTATAATCAGGGACCTTCACAGCTGACCTCATTCAGTACAATAGTAATACAGAACAACAACATTGCATAACATCAAAACCCACCACAACTCCTGTCGCGAGAGGTTTTAATTAATTACATACAAGATATCCTGGACATAAAGGTGTATCAAATGATACCAGGATAGTGCCAGATAAGAGATTGGTCTTATAAGAAATACCCCATTCTCTGAAAAGAGTAATGGTGTATAGTAGTCCAAGGTTAAGGTCAGCTGTATAGATCACTAGGTGAGGTGGTACTGTGCAATCCTAGTTATCTAAATTGCTCCTCTCACAGACCTACCCAAGACTGTGACTAGGATTATAACTATGATTAAATCTATGACTCAACTAGGAGTAATCTAATAACTAATCAACAAGAACTTAGAACTGAACTTAAATAAGTTAATAAAGGCTGTTGGTACAATTTACAATTTATTATATAAAAGATTTTCTTGTGTTCTTTTAGTAATTTCACTTGAACTCAAATTGGTTCAACAAAAAAAAAATTCTATTAGATCAGTTCACCCTCACTATCTCACAAATTTACACTTCTTATAATTTTATAATGACAGTTCATCTTGTCCTCTGTAACCTTGATCTTGATGTAGACTGTCTTTGTTTGGAGCTATTAGTAATACTTTCACTTTTATTAACTGATATATGTCTTTACTGACCACTATGATTTATCATTACTACAAATCTGTCATGTGGGTTGTGGTAATTTTTGTGTAATTGAAAAGTAGCCCAAAACTAGGCCACTTAGCTTATAATTCTCCTCTGAAGGCTTGAACAACAGTTACTGGAGAGAATCCTACAGATGAGGTTCTTCCAAAGGTAAAGGTGGCCCTGTTGATGTCCCTCATTAACTACATGGGGCTCTGATAACAAGAGTCTCCTCCAGCTGATTTTGGCTCTTTAGATAGAGTACACCCTTCAGTGCAGGATGTAACCTGGAATGGAATAGTTAACCTACATGGTATTGGCTCACTATCTCCTTATGTAGTCAGTAGATGATATTAGACAGTTCAGACAATATGCAGTTAGTCGCAAGTGAAATAACAAGTCAGTAATAACACATTTATTTCACTTTTAGCACAATAGTAATTTCTTTTGTACAGCTCTGTCCATGATTTGCTTCTATACAATAATCAGGCCTGGTGGAAAACACTATGTAATACCTTAATCGATACAATAAATCAATAACTTTCTTTCTTTCCTTTGTTCCCAGTTGGTAGTCCACTCCATCAATAAATAATTCTTTAAAAGCATTTCAAAAACTTCGAACACACTTTCCTTTTTCATTCGTTTCCACTTTAAATTTATTTGATTAAACAAAGGCTTGGATTCCTTCCAATAATTACACAGTAATTCAAAACACAATTATCCACTTTCTAAGGCACATTCTGATTAATTATATATATATATATATATATATATATATATATATATATATATATATATATATATATATATATATATATATATATATATATATATATATATATATATATATACATGTAAATGCATTCTCGCTTACCCTCAATAATATACAGACGAGCTCACAATGGTCATACAGTCTGCCCACAGCAGCAGATGGCAATGGAAGCTTGTGACAATAACTACTGCTCTAGTCTGCAAGTTTAAATTTTGCGCGAGTGTCCTAGACTTCCATACGTTCCTCCTTATATAGGTCAAAGGCGTACCCATCGGAAAGCAATGACGTCACAGATATTAGCTTCCTCAAAACCGTGTAATTGTAGACAATGTGTGCATGTATGGAAAATCCAAAATAATTCTAGTTGGCTTATTTCCCAGCGGATTTCCTCCATCTTGGTCTTATTGTAATTCTATGATTATTCTTTATCTATTATAATAACTATCTTTTTCCTAGCTTCATCCGACATTTCACTGGAGCAGCCTAAACAGCGGTTATCCCTACTAGGTTCATGTAACGCTGTATCCAACTCAGAATTACCTCGGCATTATTCCACTCCTAATGAAAGTCTAGTCATCTACTTACAGATAAGGATCCCTAATATTGAATTTTGTCCATCATCCGTGATGCACTCCGTCCTTAAGCACACACTGCCTGTTCACACTTTCCTTGGTTACACAGATTTGCGGTCCACCATATTGAATGCCAAGCATATAGTAAACAGTTCGGGAATGAGATGCGTTCCCATTGGCTGACCTGTATGCCGAATTTTAGTATGGTGTCTCGTTTACGAATGAGGTCAAGAAATAATCCAGAAATTTCATCACAACTCCGAATCAACTGTACGGTTTGGGGGGGGGGGGGGGGGGGGGGGGGGGGGGGAAAGAGACTGACCGAACGTTGCTCCCAGAAATGTAGATTTTAGTGAGAAGAAGAGAATCATATGAGTAGAAGTTAGGATTGTTTGAGACAGTCTGAGCCAAGAAGCCGAAGTTACAATATCGCGGGAAAGTTCATGCTGCGGTTTAGCAGATACGCGATGTATTGAGATATGATAAAGAACATGAATTAAGGAAGTTGTTATTTTTACCTTTAAGTAGCGTGGAAGTTACAATAATGTCAGGTAAACACAGAGAAGTATTTGTGCTAGTAAGAATATTTGTACACAAGGACATTTTGTGCATTGATCTATCAGTTTGACCTAAGAATAAAGAACGAAATTAGTGCAACAGGACACGTTGATATATATTCATTCTGGGAGTGAAATTAATAACCCCGGAGTTAGTCCGGTCTGACTTATAAGATACCCCAGAGATATATGATGAAGTAGAATGATTGAGAGCATTGCATTGCAATTATTTTGTGTATCTAAACATTTTCTTGCTTAGTCAATTTATCACCAAGCAACAATATTTTTAGTGTATCAACGATTGAACCTTCTTATCTCTTGGACATTTCCAAAGGAGACTTGCATTTGTTATTACCTAAAGATACATATTTGACATTTTCATTAAACTTCATCTATTTTAATTTGGTCTTCATTATTAAAAGAAGTTTGTGATTGAGGATGGTCGTTTACACCAGTCTGAGGTTAAACAACGCATCACCACTACATCATGTGCCCAAATAACATCAAACTTAAATTGCTCTCAGGTCTTAAGGGAAAAGATGACTATATGTTGAAGGAAGGAATTATTGCGCACCTTCGTATAGTTTAGGTTGAAATTTGGACTCTGGGAGGAGACTGAAATTACAGAACAGTCATCTATTATCACATATATTAAAAACAACCAGACTGTTACAGTGAGCTTCAGACGTCTGTTGTCGAGATATAGACATTAGTTGTCGAGATTTAGACATTAGTTGTCGAGATTCAGAACTGATAGGTATATTGCCTAGACTAATTATAGCTGGTGATTGACATACCCCACCCTCATATGTAGCGAGGAATTCGTTTGGAAGAGATACTTAGTGGAAGATATAGAATACAGAGAGCGAGATATATATATATATATATATATATATATATATTGATATATATATATATATATATATATATATATATATATATATATAGATATAAATATATATATATATATATATATATATATATATATATATATTGGTTTCTTATCAATGTAACTGAACATCAGCCGTTACCTGTAACTTCACCAGCTCACAATTACAACCATTCTATATCAACTTTACGTTCAGTGCGTTCAATTGGAGTCATTTACGTGTGTCAACAGTGTGTTGTTTCGGATTCACACGGCCACTTTAAACCGTCGGCCGCAACTGTCACACGTAATTTTTTATTTTAACTGCCATGCTTTCAATAGGCTTCTCTTGTGGAGTGGATACTCTTGGTCATTAGGTGTCACCATTAGGTGTCACCATTAGGTGTCACCATTAGGTGTCACCATTAGGTGTCACCATTAAGTGTCACCATTAGGTGTCACCATTAGGTGTCACCATTAGGTGTCACCATTAGGGCAGAGATGTTGTCATTTGAAGGGTTCGTAAGGGAGAGAGAGGGGGGGGGGGAAGCAGAAGAATGTGTGTATGTACAGAATACATTCCAGGCTTATAGATAAACATTTACTCAGACGGACAGATAGATAGAAAGACAGACAGACAGAAGGCAGACAGACAGAAGGCAGACAGACATACAAACAGACAGAAGGCAGACAGATATACAAACAGACAGGTGGCAAACAGACATACATACATACAGGCAGACAGACAGACAGGCAGACAGACATACAGACAGGTAGACATACAGACAGGCAGACAGATAGACAACGAGAGTTCCAGAAAGCACGAGACATACAATGCAAAATTTAATAGCGTCACCTATTTAATTTAACTCCGCAAATTGAAATCATAAAGTTACCATAGCAACATGTACACAATTGAAAAAAGCGAGATTACTCCAATTCAGTATCGATTACTACCCCTACCCCACATGTACATAGCTTTGGAATGATCCAGAACTATTTTAAATGAAGCTGTAATTACCAAATCCTATTTATTCTAAGTTTGACACTGAGAACTTCCAGAGTCTAACAGCAGCATACCACTTATTACCTAGAAGAGATCAAATGACAATTTTCTGATTATGGAGAGGCTTCTGCAGTGTGGATTCCACCTGCTCACTAAATTAAAGATCAGACAAACAGACACGTGTCCGTGCGGGAAAGATAAGCGAACATAAAACATAAACTCAAAGAATGGCGGCTCCATGAGAGAAACTGATGTGGTAGTATGAGAACGAACGAAGAAGAGGAAGAAGTAATTCCTTTTGTTATATCACCTTTATGCGTCTATTTATAGCCTGCACACACACACACACACACACACACACACACACACACACACACACACACACACACACACACACACACACACACACACACACACACACACACACACACACACACACACACACACACATATATATATATATACTGGCATCAATTTCTCTCATATCGTTGGTAGAACTTTTGTTGAGAAATTTCGAACTTTTTTTTTTCATATAGTAGACTTAGTGAAAATATTATTTTGGAAAGTAACCCGCATCAATATTCGAAATGCTGTCAGTTTTTTCAATGTAACCTATCCATAACAAAAGAACGACAGAGAAACAATGTGAAATATTTTTTAAGTGTTATAATAAATGTTAGCTTAAATGATAATCCAGCAATTTACATTTGAAAGTAATGATGAGTTTGCGAGACTGGTGGGTCTTCTGCTGTTTCTTGTATATTATGTTTGAGAAAGTGTTATTAAGAAATGTGTTTGGTATAGAATTTAGGTTGCCAATGCTCTAGGTTGTCCTAAAACATTACATATGAGTTCTTTGTATTACATTACGTTAATGATGATTCACCTTCTGTATTGTTTGTATGTATTTAGCAGTCTCGCACCTCCTGAACTCGGGTCACGCACTCTTGGTTAAGAAACAATGCTTTAGTCATGAAAGTCTAGTTTGCAAAGTCAACATTTTTTCTTTCTTTTCTTTTTTGTTTGCTTTCCACAAAACTGTCTAGTTTGCCAAGTTAGAACGAACCGTCATGTTTGTTACATTACAAATCTGTCTAATTTGTTACATTACAAAACAGTCTAATTTGTTACATTACACAGAACCATCTAGTCTACAGTAAACCAACTCCGTGCAGTTCGCAAAATATAAAGAACCGATCACAAGTTCAGAGTGAAACGAGTCAGTGAGTTCTGTCCACAAATGTTCAGCTAACCTGATCAAATTATAAGGCAGGCGGTGACCAACCGATAGATCACAGGGAATGCCTTGATAGATCTCTTTATGATGAAGAAAAAGGGGTAGAGAACTTTTAAGCTGGGAATATTTAGTACTTGTCCTCTCCCGCCCGATTCAAAAGCGCAGTTACTTGCCCTCTCCAGCCCGATTCAAAAGCGCAGTATCCTCAGAATTACACTGTGGCAGGAACAGTCAAAGCGAGGTAACTGTTGATATTAAATAGATGTAGACGAAGAGTAGGGGTTATATCCCATATGATTAACTAGAAGGAGTAATACATGAGTTATGTCCTTTAAAATTAGTTCCCTTGGGCAAGTACGAGAGGAATGAAGAAACTTCGAGTAATTTGCAGTCACGTGGTATAGCCAGTGATTAATACAGGGAACACATGATTTTAGAGACAGTCCGTACGTAGCTGCTGAACAGTGCAGATCATGGTCAGACTTGTGAGCATACACAGTGAGTTTGTCGCTTAGCGGGAATATGCTGCGGGTCTGTAGAGAACAGATGTACAACACCAATTGCGACATATTGAAGTCAAGTCATTATTTGAGGACCAAAGATATTTTTTTCTGAAGGAAATTTGTGATTGTATCAGTTAAGAGGTTTTCAAAGTTGGACTGACATTAAGTGTTGCAAATAACTTTTGAAGCAAGCAAGTGGAAGCTTGAGAAGCTTGTAAAGAGAGCGTTTCGTGATATGAAAATTTGTTATATGTGTTTGTACATACGTTGCCGAGTGAAACGTTAGTGTTACGCCGTGTTTCTGCGCACAGGCGTAGGCTTTATCGAGGACTATAGCTGTGTGCAGGACCGTCTAACACGGTAACACACTGTTAGGGAACAGCGTACCATTTCTACTGTAATAGGATGGAATTTTCCGGTGTGACTTAGAAGCGTTGGCGGGAATTCGTACGGCTAACCTTGGAGGGTGTTTTTTCTGAGAGTTCGCTTGTGTCTGCCAACTAGATCGGTCGCATATGTGTGTAGGCTCATCACAGTGTCCGTCATAAGATATTATATTCCAAGTTAGAAGTGATCCTAGTTCAATGAGAACCGACACTTTATGTATTTAAGCATTTGATTGAAAGGCGTATATTTCGGAATGAGTATCGGTGTTATAAATAAATTTCATAAGTGATTTCTTGTCCGTCAAGACAGACTTTGATGAAGTACAATTTGACTGCAGAAACTTGTAAGATGGTTGGCAAAGATGCCCGAGCTAGAGTTGTATTATGAAGACGGACCTAACAGTAGTTGCATATCGCACTGTTCAGATTATTACATTAGAGTCTTGGAGCCTTGTTTAAATATGATGTTATTAAATATTTGTATCGTGGAAAGGACTTTGCCTGCTGATTGGTTTTTATACAGTTGACCCCTTTGTGTGTGTTACATGTTACGGTTCGCCAAAGTTGTATGTTTGATCATTCGCCAAGAACCTACGACATTCGCAATATTCGAACATTGAGAACAGCTTTCAATATGACTCTCACAATATATACCAATGATTCATGAACTGTACTGTAATATCAACTTTAATTGTATACAAAACTCTGGCGTACACAATCTGGTGCTCCAGTATGGGGATGTAACATTCCTTGTGTTCCAGTGTGGGAAAAGCCGAACAAGGACAATATTTTTTTTTTCAAGATCGAAATGCTGCATCAACGTTGCAGAAAAATCAGTTATGTGAACCAAACGGAACTCCCTATTTTGGTCGGTATAGTAACTTTCACCTACATCGCTCCGGGAATTTGACGGCCACAAGCCAGCTGAAGAACTTTTTGTAAGTAATATTTTCCTTCAATTCACATCGGAAACCAATCTGCTGATAAAGACAAACAACATCGTTTCAATCCACATCTGATGAAGTTTTACTGCAAGTCGTTCTGGCAGAAGTGTGTTGCCTACAAGTGCAGCAATTCAAGTCATTTGAGTTTACAGTTGTATCCAAATGTCTGCCGGTAGAAGAAAACATGGTCGTTTTCACCGATGTTGTTGAGGACGACTATTGATTTTGCTCTACCCACCTTCGATGTATGAGTGTCTCTGGTATCCTTAAGAGATATGCAGTGCGAGGACAGGATCTTGTGATAAGCTAAGTGGTCATATTTTACATTGCGTTTGTGCAATTGCACTCTTGGGAGAGCCTTTATATATATATTTTTGTTACATGTTAATTGTTTGTTCAAGGGAGGCTGGAGAGGTTGACATTCTCAAGAAAACATTGCTCTTCGGATGCACTTGAGACCAGGGTGTTTTTATGGACCGTATGAAAGTGTCTCCCAGCAAATCCCGGCGAAAAAAGCTGAGTGTTCTGTGTTCGCTGCGAAATTCTTACATCTCTGTACACAATTGTGATTGTCCCTCTTTACAATGATTTGACAGATGTGATGCCACTTTCTCATATCGGCAGTTGTTCATATTATTTGGAATTAAAAATAATATATATCCTAATTATAACCCATCACAGGTTAAACGGGATATTTTTCTTCATTAATAAAAAAAAAAAATGCATCTCTGTATGTTAAGCGGTGACGTCACGACTTTAGTGTTGTTTTTTCACTGGGTTTTTTCATTATTTTCCGTATTATTCCTGTTAGTACCTTGTTGTTCCTCTCTTGCTGTCATTTCGTTCTATATATAGACATATTTACTCGTGATCGTGCGTCTTGTCTAGTTTTTTTTTTTTTTTGTAGCAGTAAGCGTGTTCTTAACTTTTATACACTTTCTTTCTTTGTTAAACTTTCGTTTTCTCTTATTTTGCTTACTTCTACCGTCCTTCTTGTCTTGTTGTCTTCGTTGTTCCACATATATATTGATTTATTTGAGCTCCACATTTGATAAATCTTAATATTTGGAAACGTGCATTGGTGCTGGTTATAACTCAGCAATACTATATATATATATATATATATATATATATATATATATATATATATATATATATATATATATATATATATATATATATATATACGAGCCAAAACTAAGTAGTTTGTACATTGCCTTACACCATATCTGCCCTGGAACATTATATCCAGTTAGGCGAGAAGCTGAGCATGCAGGGGAAAGCCCGTAAAGAATTTGAATTGGCTCATTTACAAGATGAATACAAAAAGAAACATGAACAATTTGTCAATCAATAAAATAAATTGGCTATGGAAATTAAGGAGAGAAAAAGACAGGATGATGACAAATTTAAATTAGCTCAATTAGAGCAAGACAAAGAAGATAAAAGGAGACAACATGAAGAGAGACTTTTGACTATGGAACTTGAAAAAATTAAGTTACAAAATGGTAACAAACCAAACATTGCTGAGGGTGAGGGTACCTCACAGAAAGATCATTCGAGTTCAGTTAAGATTCATTTACCGAAATTTAAACCTCTGACAGACAATATTTCAGTGTTCTAATCGTTTTGAAACTGTATGTCAAGAATATAAGATAGATAGATCTTTGTGGTGCAGTAAATTGATGCAACTGCTCACTGATGATGCTTTAACTGCAAAGGGCATAATGGACGAATTGAACAGAAAAAAATTATGATGCTATCAGGCTGCTCTTGTTTTAAAAAATACCAACTAGATGAAAATAGATATCGTGTACATTTTAAAAAATTGGTACCTGACTCTACCAAGAACTTTTCTGAGTTGATTGCTTCCATCAAGTTGTGCTTTAACAAATGGGTTGAACTATCCAAGATATAACATACATATGCTGCTCTGGTGGATCTTATATTAAGGGACAGAGTGTTGTCATCTGTATGTCCAACTTTCCTATCATATTATAGTCTATGGAGGACCTTGGACGTCAGTTTGTTACAGCTCATCCAGGCCAGGTAATTAGCAATTCAGAAATTAAACAAGCTCTACCTGTGGCATCGGCTCGTTCCTGGAATTCTAATGGGCGTAGATACAGATCACAAAGTAGTGACATGAATTTCAGTCACAATAACAGGGACCGGAACTATGGATCATTCAATTATCACTCTCATCCTAATAGAGGACACAGTAGACAAGCTGATGATGAATTTGGCCTACAACAAAATTACAATCAATTCAACAGATAATCTCAAGGAGCAAATCATTCTTACCATAAAAGAGGCAATCGAGTTTTTGATGGTGAAAACAACCAAAAACATGAGGCAAAGACAGTCTAACAATTCCCAAAACAATAGATCTCGAAATAATAACATAAAAATAGTCATTCTTATCGCTCACGTAGTGCAGAACGTACTGGTTCACATGCTAACACTGCACAGACTACTAATGCAGCTGTTGTTTCCCAGGATGGTAACATTACTAATCAGGCTGATGCTTGTGCTTTTGATTTTACAAATGCTTCACAGTGCAATGAATGCAGCACTTTCTTTCAGCCTCACACATTTTCTAGGCTAGATGGGGACACCCGCTTCCTACTCTGCCTGCTCTGTTAGCGCATGATGGTACAGGGTCTTTAAATATCCACAGAAGTCTGGTGAATGACAAGCTTGTAAGACTATTGAAAGATACTGGATGCACTACATTGGGAGTGCATAAATTGCTGGCGCACCCATCATGTTTTACAGGGGGTGTTGTCAAATGTGTAACTTTTGTTGGCACGGTCGAATTTTACCCAACAGCCATAGTAGATATTGCTACTCCTTTTTTTACGGGTACAATTAAAGTGTGTGTATTGCAAAATCTAGTAGAGGATTTGATTGTTGGTCGCATCCACGTTAGCAAAGACTGCACACCTGAAGAGCTCATTGAGTGGGAACGACAACAATTAGTATCTGCTAATGTGGTAATGACTAGAGCACAGACACTTGCCCAAAACAAAAATGATTTGGTTTTGAATGATTATGATGAGGATATGCAAGCTCATCCGCATATCACTAAAGACTCTTTTCGTCGAGATGCAAAGGAATGATGATTCTTTGCAAAGATTTTTTCGGTTGGTTACATCTGAAGATTTAGATACACTTGATACTGTACGACATTGGTACACTTTGAGAAATGATATGTTGATCCGGAATGTCAAATATTCTTTATCCACTCATACACAGATTATGGTCCCTCAAGAACTTAAGCTTTATATGTTGCGACATGCGCATAACTCACCCCTTTCTGGTAATATGGGCTCCAAAAGAACCAAGTTCAGGGTCCTATTATCGTTTTATTGGCCAGGAGTGTCTAGGGATGTGACTGTATTCTGTCGCTCATGTGTCACGCCTCAAGAAGTAAAGTCAAAAGGGGCTTTTCATACAGCACCAATACAGGCGGCTGATATACATGTAAGACCATTTGAGAAAATGGCCGTTGACATCATAGGTCCACTTTCTGTTATGTCGGCTAGGGGACATAGATATGTCCCAACGTGCATCGACATGTGCACTAGATGGCCAGAAGCCATTCCTCTTAAAAACATCTCGACTACTGATGTAGCTGATGCTCTCTTCATCATCTTCTCAAGATTAGGTTTTCCTAACAAACTTTTGTCTGACAGAGGAACAAAGTTTGTGTCAGATGCTATGTCTAGTGTCATGAAGATGTGTAAAATTGACAGATCATTAAGCTTCGTGTATCTCGCCATGGCAAACGGTATGGTAGATAGGCTAAATATGACGCTAAAGCATCTTCTAGGAAAGGTGACAACCAAATATCCTCAAGATTGGGATCGTGTATTACCAGCCGTACTTTTCGCCTATCGAGAAGTACCTAAGGAACAGATTGGTTTCTCGCCTTTTGAGCTCGTATTCGGTGCTCAGCCTAGAGGGCCAATGTCTCTGATTGAAGATTTACTCACAGGACCTGAGATGGCCCAGGAAACTCAGCAATCATATGAATTTTGGTAAACATGAGACGTAAACTAGTTGACGCCTGTCAATTAGCGACTGCGTCATCAGAAAAAGCCAAAGAAATATCTCGCTTGTTTCAAAACAGAAACAAGGAATTAATAACTCTTATGTCTGGTGATGATGCTTATGTTTTGCTTCCGCGAAAAGACAATCGCTTGCTTATTGCTTGAAGTGGCCCCTATAAGGTCATCTCCAGAATGACAGATGTTGATTACATTTTAGATGTCAAAACAAGAACAAAACATTCCACATTACCTTGCTGAAAACAGCTTATAATAGACCTCAGTATCTTGAGTCCATCTTTGACACTATTGACAAACCATCTGATCGTCATACTGCTCATACTTCTTTATCGGTTATTCAGGAAGAACATTCCTCTTTTCCTGATTACCTTCACCATTTCCAGTCATGCCTTTGTCGGCTGCTGAATCTTGGAAGGATATCTCTATCTGTTCTGATCTATCATCTGAACAACAACTTCATGTCCAAACACTTCTCGAGTCTTATCAGGATGTTCTCACAGACTTACCAGGTCGTACTTCTATCATATTTCATGATTTCGTTCTGAAGGATCTTACACCAATTCGTTGGCGGTATATCTACACAAACATTAAAGCATGATTCATGCAACCTGCTTAATGAAGAATGCACAGCTGACGTCATCGTCAGGTCTGTGTAATTGCAACTATTTTACGGCATGTACCGACATGATTGGCGTGTCATGCCAAGGTGTACGACGGCCCTAGTAATAGGATTACTTGAGTGAAGGGCTCATCTTTTGCATGACGGAGTTAATAAGGTATCTGACGCGTTCAGTCAGAGATACCAAAAGCGGCATTATGAACAGTACATGAAAAGAACATAACACTATTGACATGCATCCATATATGAATGTTTACAAGCCTTTTGAATGCCTGATGTATACCAAACGATTTCCTGTTATCATGACCATGTTTACACTGACTGTTCCTGTTAATGCTACTGTGTGTTTCCGTCAATAAATGTTTTGAAACGTGCCAGCAGTGTCCAAGCATCCTTGACTACTGCATGTGAGTGTATGGGTTGCATTGTCTACATATATACGAGCCTAAACACATTCGCGCCTCCATCCGCTCCCACACTCAGCACATCATCTTACAAGTACCACACATCTAACAACATGATGTTTACTGTCTTGTGCAAGTGATCACCTCAAGAACGAAAAAAGACAGTTACACATGTCCGAACACTTCTCGAGTCTTATCAGGATGTTCTCACAGACTTACCAGGTCGTACTTCTATCATATTTCATGATTTTGTTCTGAAGGATCTTACACCAATTCGTTTACGACCTTATCCTATCCCCGTACACTTTCAGGATCAGGTAGAGGAAGAACTTGACCAAATGTTAAATCTCAAGATTATTGAACCATCAAACTCTCAATATTTTTTTCCAATGGTTATTATTAAGGAAAAAGATAAGAATATTCGGCTTTGTATTGATTTTTGAAGATTAAACAGTATTACCGAGTCTGACGCAGAACCAATGCCTGTTCTGGAAGACTTATTGTCGAAATTATCTACAGCTACTTACTTTAGTAATTCGACCTTTCCAAGGGTTATTGGCAAGTTCCCCTCACTGATAGAGCCAAACCACTTACTGCCTTTGCAACTCCTAAAGGTTTATTTCAGCTGAATTTCATGTGTTTTGGCTTGATGAATGCCCCTGCTACTTTTGTCCGTATGATGCGGATGATTTTTTCTCATAGGTCTGACATTATCACCTACATTGATGATATCTGCCTTTTTAGCAATTCATGGGAAGAACACTTATCTGGTCTCAATTCTTTGCTTGAAATGCTTCGTAGTCATCATTTGACTGCCAGACACTCTAAAATTCAGATTTCTTATAGATAAATCTCCTTCTCAGGCCATAAAGTCGGCTATGGCTCTCTTAAAACAGAGGAGCATAATTGTGGTGAATTAGTTGTTATTATTGGTTTAAATATTATATTAATGGTATCTGGTGTGAGGTCAGCTATGCAAGTCCCTGAGGTTTATTAAATACAAATAAGTTTACAGGGTACCTGTCTGCTTCCACCACGACCTCACCCGATTATATATCTTCCCCTACTGAAGTGTATTGGTGTGTGTATGTTGTCTAGCAAGTGTCTAGGGTATATGCAATGTGATGAAGTGTATGAACAGGACAACAACTACACCTATTACTAATAAACAATGATTAAACAAGTCACTGGGTAAAGTTTTGAATGTAACTTATTTTTTTTCAATTTATTTTCCTGTATCTAGTTATTCTTCTGACACAGGAATAATCAACTCAACATGATAATGAAATTATTTACAACCAATTATTTTACAACTGTCATTGAGTCGGTGTTATCCCACAATTATTTATATGTCTCAAACTGGGAAAATGTCAAGTATTTCTTGCTCCTAGAAAAGGGTACAAGTTTATTGAACGTTTTTGTTCCTCACTGTCTGATACACTATCTTTTGTGAAAACTGAGAGAGTGGATTGTTTGTGATATCAATTTCCCAGACAAGTCTTATCTGAGGTCTCTGGAACCAGGCTGGTTGAAGTATGTATAAAACGCCAGCATTCACTGCCAAGACACGATTCTGCTTCTATAGGTAAATCACTGTGTAGGCACTCAGTAGTTAGGCCTCACTGCAGAACTTAGGGACAGGTGTTAGATCACCTGGGCTCACTTTCACTCGTAGATGAAACTCTGGAACAATACAAATGTGTCCCACTCAGCATCTAATAATCTCTCTCTTTCATTATTCTAACATGGCAATATAATCAGACATCAGTATGGTAACTAAACAATTAGTTAACGTTCTCAATTTGGTTGATACCCCCTTCTGGATAAATAACTTTCAAACCACCGTTTGACCTTTTCCTTGATAAAGGAAACATTTTACATTAATACTATCAAGTCATGTACAATCACGGTGACTTGCTGAAGAAGACGGCCAGTGATCTTCCTGGTCTTATGTCATAACACAACTTTTTCTTTTCATCATAAATATTTAATTTTCTTTTCTCCTCATATGGCCGAAAGCCTGTCTGGCTTTTCTATACCAGGTTAATAATACAGTTCCTAACAACGCTGTGAAACAACACAGAGTGATGTTGCCTTCCCTCCAGATAAATGTTTCCCCCTTTAAGGTTCATACAAATTCAATAATGCATACATAATAATGATAAAAATGACAATATAAATGTTTTCATTCTTACCGCATCAAAGAAATCTACACACTAAACAGTTGAATATTGCGGTATATGGCATAATCCAAATCGCTGCTAGTGCAGAAATAGCAAACAAGTAAGTACTCCTTCCTTGTCTTAAAACAACTTCTTTAGTGTATCAATTTTAGTTAACAAGTGGCCCCGAATACCAACTACTAATTGGTTTTATACAACCGGTTGTCTATTATACTACAGCCAATCAGAGACTGTTTAGTGAATCGCGTTCCTTTTCAAATAAAACTGACCTCAAAGGACTCCTTCCCCTTTAACCCCACCTACGGGCGAAACTGAGATCTGTCTATCTGTCTTCTGTCCAACTTCTTTATTTCTTAATAGTTTTAAATACTCATACCTACTTATTAATCCTGCTGTTATCTATTACACAGTCAGTACATATTTATTCTTGTATGTCTTTCTAAGGCCTGGTATCGTTTTATTTCCTATCTCTCCTATTCAAATATGTAAACACGAACCGTGACACTCCTTCCGATACTCCGTCTCATCCCCCCTTTCAGTACTGCATATTCAAAAAATCTCACGTTAACCTTAATTTCTCCTTTTATTTTCAAACTACCTTATGTAGAACGAACACTACGCTACGTGTGTTAATTCTTGTTGCAGTTTCGTTCTACAAGAAAATATTTAGTCTCAAAGCCATCGCTAGCAACGCGTATAATGTTAGACTGCGGAAAAACGTTTTGGCATTACTTCGGTATACCATTTTAGCGTGCTGCTGGCGTATGGGAAGAAGCCAGTCAGACACAAACGGGCTGGTTCTATATATTAGCATTGGGAGTACAATTTCCTGGAATTTAGCGTTTGTTCTCACATATTTTACTACACACCTCCTTTCCTAAAACTTGCAATCATTGCAGGTTATTATCTGTGAGACAATTAGCGTAAATAAAGTACTATTCCCTAGGCTTTTCCTGCCCTTGTGTTTTCATGGATTTCTGCAGTGGGGTCATTCAAAGTAAGCACAACTCAAGAAAGCTGCCTCAGACCTCTGCAATCCAAGAATCTATTTCAGTTATGTTACTGAACAGTTGCAAGTGTTACTGCTTGTCTTAATGCTGCTTAGCAATCAGTATTCACCATTTCTCTTCTCTGGGTCTGCTCAACGACATGTCCCGAGAATATTAGATGTTCCTCAAATTGTACGTTATGAGGAGTTGATCTATATGGTGATATCTGATTTGTGTAGGGGATCCAATAAATTCCTGATCAGCCTGAATAAACACTCGGACTATCCTCAATTCAAAAAGGCAACAACGGAGGCACTCTGCTCCTCCGAAATGTTCACAGCCAACAATTGGTCTGATCTCAGGCTTGATTGAATGTGGAAGCACCCTTCTAATAATATTCTTATAATATTCTATAATGTGCCACTCAAATGGAGGCTATATTCACCAACTATATCCTCCGCCTACCGACAATTTGGTTAAATAAGATAATATGTGGGGAAATGAGTTTCTGCATCAGAAATCAATTCTCCCTTATCTTTGCTATAATATGTGTGGGTGATCTCCATCCAGGGTCCGACCGATACTTCCCCGTGGACGGTGTAGGGTCGGGTGACTACCAATGTCACCAGTGCCCTTTTCATGCTAAATTAATAGCCATATTGTGATGCGCTGCGAGCATTTTCCGAATTGCTCACTCATCCACTCCCCACTTTTCTTCTAACTTTTTGTTTCGGGTTCAAATCTGGCGGATTATCTTCAATATTAATTTCAGCCAGTTCCCTAACTGCGGCTTCAAACTGAGCCTGGGTTGACTGGTCTGAGTTTCTATTTTCTCTGGATCCCCTTCTCAGAGTTGCTAATCTAAATAATTTTGGTGAAAACTGTTGGTGAGAAGGTGGATACCTATCCTCTATGTCAACCTTATTATTTTTATTTTCCTTGTTATTTTTAAGCCCATATGTTTCAGAATGCTTGGCTGGCATCTGATTATGATTTTCCCAACTTGGGGAATGTACCTTGCTACATTTTTCACAGGCCCCCACAAATTGTGCAATATCAGCAGCTACTTGGGGCCAGTAATATTTTTCCGATGTCCTTTGACGTGTGATTCCATTCCTCTGGTGTCCACCGTCGGGTACAACATGAGTTTGTGCCATCACTTTTTCCCTGTAGGGAGTTGGCAATACCAACTGTCCCTGTTCTTTGGATCCTGCTCTAGCTTTCCTGAAGAGCAGTCCCTCCTTCAAATAAGATTGTCCTTTCTTAGGGTGTGCATGGCTTGTTGGCAATTTGTCAAAGCAAGGTTTTAATGTTTTATCCTTTGCCTGAGCCTTTCTCATCTGCTTATGAGAATAAACTAGTGGTGGTTTCTCCTCCGTTCTACTAGGGGTCGACCTAACCTGAAGCGTGGCCATTACCACAGGTTTTACCGGGCTTCCTAGAAAAACATATTTACTTCCTAACACCAGCGGGTAATTAGGGTCGTCACACACGGCTGCCCTGATCACTCCTTCCACGTACCTAGTCTCTACATTGATCTCGGCTACTGGAAGTGTCATGGTGTCTATTCCCTTTACGGCCCCTTGTATCTCCACTTTCTCTGTGGTATACTGTTCAGGGTGCACTAGGGTTGTACTCACAACGGAGTCATATTCTAAACCTGAATCGTAAAGGCACCTAACCTTGGCACCATTACATGTCACTTCTTCACAGATGGGGGATGTTGAAGATCAATATGATTCTCTGTCAGTTTCTTCTTCCCCTTGTCCACTGTTATCATGCATGCCGCGTGATATGGAGGAACTTTCCTACCACAGTCAATAGTATTATGATTATTCATCCTACAAACTTTACAATATTTCCCTTCTGGTTTGTAGGGTCTCCTTTCTCTGAAATGCGAGTTTCTATCTCGTTGGTCAAAACTTGGCTTATCATAATAGACTTTACCCTTATTAAACTTATCTCTGTGTTCATAGGTAGGTTGGTTTTGGTTTGGTGGAGCTTTATCATGGTCTATAGGCTTCTTCTTTAAACTTGGTATCTCAGACTGGGCTGCCTGATATCTCTCAGCCACATTTAAGATCTCCCCCAGCCTCTCAGCACCCTGTTCCGTGAGAAATGTTCTCAGGTCTGGAGCCATGGACTCTCTTAACTGCTCAGTCATAATCATTTCCTTTAAATCTTGGGTTTTCCCCAGAGCAGTCCATTTCTCCAGGTATGTCTCCAGGCGTGCAGAGAACTGGTGGTAAGTCTCTCCAGTCAATAGTTTTGCATCCCTAAATTTCTTTCTGTAAACATCACTGTTTTTCACATATCTAACTAGAAGAGCTTGCTTAAGAATATCGTAGTCATCCTGATCATCCTTGCTCAGTTTGGCGAAGACCTCATAAGAGGTTCCCCTAAGCCCCTGAGATACCTTCATACTCCATCTCTCTTTCTCTAGTCCATACATAGTAGCTAACCTTTCAAATCTAGATAAAAATGACTCAATATCATCATCTTTTTCTACAAATGGGTCCAACTGGAACCCCATGGCTGAGGTTGAGGCGACCTGGCTTGCAGCAGAGTCGGAGGTGGATGAGCTACTTTCATTATCAGGAGCATGGCCTTGTAACTCCATCTCCCTTAGTCGCAACTCATGTTCCCTTTGTAACCGTTTCTCTTCTTTCTCAGCCTCCATCTGTAATCTCTTCTCCTCCTTTGCAGCCTCCAACCTCTTTTCTTCTTTCCTGGCCTCAGCCCCAAGCCTCTTTTCTTCTAACTGCAGCCTCTTGATCTCAGCCTCTCTATCAGCCTCTAACTTCTTTAGTTCCCTGGCATCCTCTAACATAATTCTCTTCTCCTCAGCTAATCTCTTATTTTCCCTTTCCATATACTTATCGCACTCTGATGTCACATACTGAATCAGAGCTTGCCCATCTAAATTCATTTCCTTTGCAGTCTGCACAGCAGCAGATCTATATTTAGCCATATCCGCCATTTTATAGTTAACAATATGAAATACTATCCACTACCTTAACTAATTAACCAACTCTAAACACAAGACAAAGGGCAATGATATCTCAAACCACTCTCAAATTATTTTTACTATTAGATTTTACAAATACTGGGACTAGTGACTCACTTAATGTAGGGTACTAAGAACCTTTAAATCCCGGAAGAGCGTCCCAATTAATGTGGTGAATTAGTTGTTATTATTGGTTTAAATATTATATTAATGGTATCTGGTTGTCGTGTGAAATTCTAATCCACATATATAAATTAAAAAGTAAATGTAAAGCCTAACAAATAACTTCAATAAAAGGAAAGAAGAATGGTAAAGAACAGTGCTGGCACAATGACTGTACTCGAAATCCCCCTTGTTTTCTACTTCGTCTGCAAATTGTAACGTTTCACGTTGATAGTAAAAGCCTACTGCAGCATACACGCTTTCTACGATAAAACGTGTACTGCATTTCTAAGAAAAACCTTGAGATACGCAAGCTGACCTATATTTAATATTCCATTCATGTCATTTTATACACTAAGTTACCATAAACGAAAGACAGATGGAATTAGGATAGAGAGAAGGGAGGGCTGAAAGCAGGAACGCATACAACACTAAACACGCGTCTCGCTATACAATTAAAACCATCACGCGTGTAAGGCCACAAGCACTAGCTTTTTTCAAATCGACAGTGATAAAAAACACTACCCATACGAGAGTTAGGTTTAAAAAACTTACAAAACGCTTATTAGGAAACATGACATTCTACTGTTTTATGTCTGAAATCCTGACATTAGTATGACAGTACAGCAGACACCATAAAGTTTGGAAGTGAGGAGGTGGCAACAGCACGACTATCCTAGAAGAAAATGCATATTTTGAACGCAGCCACTTAGCTCCTTTAAATTTGTATATTTGGGTTCCTTAGGACTTGCTGACAAAGAATATGTTAAACGTTACGCAAACAGTCTAGGAATTAACAAATTATAGCCAAAAGAAATAGTGAGGGTGTCAGACAACCCCAAAATCAGAATCGCTCAGTGGCAGATTTTGACACCACCATTGTACGGGAAATAGGTCCCCATGTTAAATCCTATTTGATTGGATAGAAGTAAATGTAAGGCTAAACACGATTAGTCGGGCTATAAATACTAATTCTTTGTTGTTAGGGAAACGTGAGTAGGAGTACTTTTTTTTGAAAAAACTGTGTAAACATGGCTCGATTGGTTAGACCCGCCAATATAGGCAATTAGGAGCGTCAGGTCAGCACCACATTTTCAAATAAACTTTCTAAAGCAACAGTGCGTTGAGATTCAGCTTATATTTTTCTAAATAAAAGCCTGAGACAGTGGCAGGTCGGATTTTGTGCCTATTCATTGCCAGTCAACGTAATTCTGTATTATTTCCATGAATTGTGGTAAGCTTGAAATATTTGATATCTTTTTAATGAAAATTGAATGTAAATTGATAATTTATGTCTGTATATGTGTGTGGTTCAGTAGCGAACATGAGGCAAAGTCTATATAGTGCTCCAACCTGAACAGAAGGTGTCGGAGGAAAGTAAAACTACATGGAATTGCCAAACAGTACACTGACACCTAGCTTATTGACTAGAAAGAACTAATGCTGGAATTGCAGAGGCGTAGTAACCATTAGGGAGGAGTATACTGATGTCAATTGTTTCAGATGAAGATAGCAATTGGCCTACCGCTCTGAACTCAGTGTTTGTTATGTATTGTGTTCAGTCTGGAATTAGATTATAAATTAGTTATGAAGTAGGAGGTACAACCTTCTTTGTTTCAGGGACTGTGGTCCTAAAGTTATTGAGCAGCACCTGGTCTGAGCTTTGCTGAATCTGGAGGCTGACAGCATACTCCTGGGTCCAGATAGCGACTAGTGAGGTGTCTCCAGAACACAGGGGAGCAATCGAGCAGAGGAGTCTTTTCCTGCCGCTATCCCGAAAGTTAAGCCTCTGTGGCCAGTGGAGCTCAACATTATGTGTCCCCTCAAAAATTGACATTTAAAAAAAAAAAAGAGGGACAATACCTTGTTTAAATTGACAGGAACTGTGAACTTTTTCCCCATACTATTTCCCAGATAAACAAACACTTGAAGTCATGATGACAAATAATAACATAGCTTGAAAAAACAAAACCAGTATTACCTCATAGTACTACTACACAACTGACACGCATAGGATAATATTAATAAAATATGTCTCTACAAGGTTCATAATTATAAATTATGTATATATAAATTGTGATTACAATTGATTGAGATTCCTGGTTCACTTTGTAGTTGAATCAGGACATATATTAGTGAAAGTAATTAATACATATATATTTGAAACTTTACCAGTGACTCATTTAAGATAGTCTTATAGAATGTTAAATGTGTGTGAGTGTCACAGTGTTGTCAAGTGTGGTGGAATAAATTAAATTGTTTATCTGTCTGTTGTTGTTGTTGTGACTTACACTTCATCATATACATACCCTAGACATTCAACGTAGTCATCACCATATTCCAGAATAATTCTGACTGAGGTATAAATGTGGTAGCAAGTAAGGTTATCTGTAAAACACTACACCTATTAGATACAGATACCTTCACAGCTGATCTCAGTCAGTACACTAAGTCCCCTATAAATATTTATAACATCCCACTTTACCACATATATTGGGGTCTCGCTCCCGGGATTTTGAATCTTTCCCTATTAAAAATATTGGGGGTAATTCACTTCAGGGAATAATAGAAATTAAAAAGGTATCCTTGGGTGAAAATAAATAACGTTGAGCTCTCAGTGCCTGTGGTGTCTTTGGATAAGTAATATCAGATTGTATTGTTTAGTTAGACATTATATAAATTTACCTGTTAGAAAATGGCGGACCTGGCCAAATTTCGATCTGCTGCTGTACAGACTGCGAAAGAGTTAGGAATGGACGGGCAAATTATGATTGCTTATGTCACTGCTGAATGTGACAAATATATATTGAACGGGAAGAAAGAAGATTAGAAAAAGAGGCCGAAAGAAAGTTAGAATCTGAAAGTTTGGCCGAAGTTAAGAGGTTAGAGGCTGAAAAGGAAATTAAGAAGTTACAATTTGAGGCTGAGGCTGAGACTAAGAGGCTGCAGATTGAGGCTGAGGCTAAGAAATTGGAAGCAGAAGAAAAAAAGATTAGCTGCAGAAAGGGAAGACAAGAGATTAGCTGCAGAAAGGGAAGACAAGCGATTGGCTGCAGAAAGGGAAGCAGAAGATAAAAGATTACAAAGGGAACATGAGTTACGACTAAGGGAGTTTGAGTTTCAAGGCCATGCTCCTGAAAATGGTGCCAGTCCCTTTACCTCTGATGCCACTGCTAGCCAGGGAGCCTCAACCTCAGCTATGAATTTTCATTTAGATCATTTTGTTGAGAAAGACGATGATATTGAGAGCTATCTAAATAGATATGAACTATTAGCTACCACATATGGGTTAGAGAGAGAAAGGTGGAGCTTAAAGTTATCTCAAGGGCTTCGTGGGGCAGCTTATGAAGTTTTTGCCAAAATGAGCAGAGGTGATCAGGAAAATTATGACATGCTAAAGCAGGCTCTTTTGTTAAGATATGAAAAGAACGCAGAATTTTATAGGAAAAAATTTAGGAATGCTAAACTACTGTCAGGTGAAACCTATCACCAGTTCTCTGCACGGTTAGAGACATACTTGGAGAAATGGACTTCTCTGGGGAAAACCCAAGATCTTAAGGAAATGGTCCTTATAGAACAATTAAGAGAGTCCATGGCTCCAGACCTGAGAAAGTTTCTCATGGAACAAGGTGCAGAGAGGCTGGGTGAGTTGCTAAATGTTGCTGAAAGGTATCAAGCAGCTCAGCAGAGGTAACAGGTAATAAAAAGAAACAAGTGGATAACTTTAGGGCACCACAGAACTTTAATAAATTTGATCCTAAGGATCAAAATAAAGGTAAGCACCAATTTGATAGGCCACGGTATGACAATAAAAAAAAACCCCACAATTCGATGAAAGGAAATATGATGAAAGAAAATCTTTCAACCAAGGAAAAGGTGGTGTAAAAATTGTAAGATGAACAATCATGACACTGACCATTGTAGAAGGAAACCTCCTCATTTTGCTGCTATGACATCGGGGAAAAAGGAAAAGAAGGGCAAACCTGAAGAATTACAGGAACCATACCACCCCCCAGTGTGTGAAGATGTCATCTGTAATGGTGTCACTATAAGGTGTTTATATGATACCGGTTTAGATTACGATTCCGTTGTGAGTTCTCACCTGGTGCAGGCAGATCAATACACCACAGAAACAGTGGAGATTCAAACTGCAACCAAGGATGTAGCTACCATGACACTTCCCGTCGCCCGGATAAAGGTGAAACGCGATATGTGGAAGGAATCATAAAAGCAGCAGTGATAAATGAGCCAATCTACCCTCTGATATTGGGGTGTAGATATGTCTTCTTGGGGAATCCCAAGAGACCTGTGATATTGGCAACAGTGCAGACCAGATCACAGTCTAAAAAGGAGGAGGATAATCCAATAAATACTCATCCAGATGAGATGAGGAAGGCACAGGCTGAGGACAAAACACTCAAGCCGTGTTTCAAGAAGTTGCCCAAATCTCATACACCTCCAGGCAAGGGAGAATTTTATATGAAGAACAAACTGATTTATAGGAAGGCTGGATCTGAATCCAATGGTCACGGACAGCTGGTCCTTCCCACTTCATATAGGACTAAAGTGTTGGAACTAGGGCATGCGATTCCCTTCAGTGGTCATATGGGGATCAGCGCAACAGGACAGCGTATAGCTTGTCACTATTTCTGGCCAGGGATAACTGAAGATATCAAACGATATGTAAAATCCTGTCCAGAGTGCCAACGAGTAGCACCTAAACATTGGACTGCACCAGCAACTCTGGGGGAAATGCCCATAGTGGGAACACCCTTTGAGAGAGTTGCCGTGGATCTTGTGGGACCTCTCACCCGAACCAAGAGAAGGAACAGCTACATTCTGACTCTGGTGGACACTTGTTCTATGTGGGGAGAGGCGGTAGCCCTGTCATCGATTGATTCTAAACATGTGGCAGAGGCATTGCTCACAATTTTCACAAGGTTAGGCTTTCCCAATCAAATCTTGACTGATAATGGCTCTCAGTTCAAGGGGAAACTAACAGAAGAAGTTTTTCAGGATCTTCCAGGCCAAACACTTCCATTGTAGTGTGTACCACCCCCAAGGGAACGGCCACGTGTAAAGATTTAATGGCACGTTGATGTCGATCCTGAGAAAGTTGGCACACGAAAAACCAGATACGTGGGACCAGTACCTTCAAGCCGCCCTCTTTGCTTATAGTTCAACCGGTATGGCCCCGGCAACATTATTGTTTGGAAGGCCAATAAAAGGTCCACTCGAAGCTCTGTTAAGAACGTGGACTGATGAAAAGGCAGAGGAAAATATTACATCCTCATACCAATATGTGAATGAGCTGACCACTCGTTTAAAAACTGGCTGGAAACTTGCCAATGAAAATTTGAAACAAGCCAGGAAGAAACATGCTGCCTATTATAACAGGAAAGCTAAAGACAGAGATTTGGCTGTGGGAGAGAAGGTACTGCTTCTTCTACCCGGTAGCCAGAATAAGTTACAAATTGGATGGCAAGGTCCATATACAGTTCTAGAGAAGGTGTCTAGAACCAATTATAAGATAGATAAGAAGGGGAAAGAAAAAATCTATCATGTGAATCTCCTGAAGAAATATTTGGAAAGATAACATCAGGAAGAGACACACTTGTTGACCTTGTCCATTGCCATGGAGATGAAAAAGGAACCACTTTCATCATTTGAATATCCATTACACCCCTGTGAGACAGCGGCACAGGTGAAAATCAGTACACATTTAACGAAAAATCAGAAAGAGAGAGTGCAACAAGTTCTAGATAATCATACAGAGGTGTTAACAGACCGACCGGGGCATACAAACTTATTGGAATATGATATGAAACTGATAGACCCCACACCTGTCTGTATGAAACCCTATTCGATTCCTTTTGCTAAGGAGAAAGCTTTGAAGGAAGAGATAGACTATTTGTTGAAGGAAGGAATTATTTCACACAGTGAATCTTCGTATAGTTCCGGTGTTGTACTTTTAAGGAAACCCTCTGGAGAACATAAACTCTGTATAGATTACAGGAGACTGAATGCTATTACAGAAGGACAGGTGGATCCATTGCCGGATACAAATCAGCTGTTTGCCAGACTAAATAAAGCTAAATATTTCTCAAAAGTGGATCTGAGTAAAGGATACTATCAGATTCCAGTAAAGCCTGAGGTTAGACCATACCTAGCTTTTAGTACCTCAGAAGGACACTATGAGTTTAATAGATTGCCATTTGGATTGAAGAATGCACCTAGTGTCTTCTCTAGAATGATGAGAAAATTATTGGACCCTCTGAATAATCCATGTATCACAAATTTCATGGATGATATCCTTATAGCAACAGAAACATTTGAGGAACACATTGACTCTCTGAACATGCTGTTTAATCGACTTAGGGAAGCGAATTTAACAGCCCGACCAACCAAATGTTGCGTTGGATGTAAAGAATTGCAATTCTTGGGACACACAGTTTATCGGGGAAACATGACCCCTGACCCAAAGAATTTAGAGAAACTAAAGAAAGCCCCGAGACCACAAACCAAGAAAGACGTGAGATCCTTTGTCTCATTATGTGGTTTCTACCAAAAGTATATCAAAAACTTTAATTCCATATGTGCACCGTTAACTGATTTGACACGTAAAGGACATCCAGATCGAATTACATGGACACCACAATGTGAAATGGCTTACCAAGAATTGAAGGAAAAGCTCACAAGTAAACCTATTTTGAAATTACCTGACTTAAGTCAAGAATTCATAGTAAGGACGGATGCCAGTAATATTGGGTTAGGTGCAACTCTACTACAGAAATCAGATGCATTGGATGGGGAATTAAGCCCAGTGGCATATGCTAGCAGAAAGTTGATAAAGCTGAAATCAACTACTCAACTAGCGAAAAAGAATGTCTTGCAGTAATATGGGCAATAAAGAAATTCAATATTTATCTATATGGGAAGGCATTTAAGTTGCAAACGGATCACAAACCTTTATCGTTTCTAGCACAGGCTAGACATGAAAATTCTAGATTACTCCGTTGGTCATTACTGATGCAGCCATATGAGTTTAGCATAGAGTATATAAGTGGAAAAAAAAATCTGGGGGCGTGTGAAATTCTAATCCACATATATAAATTAAAAAGTAAATGTAAAGCGTAACAAATAACTTCAATAAAAGGAAAGAAGAATGGTAAAGAACAGTGCTGTCACAATGACTGTACTCGAAATCCCCCTTGTTTTCTACTTCGTCTGCAAATTGTAATGTTTCACGTTGATAGTAAAAGCCTACTGCAGCATACACGCTTTCTACGATAAAACGTGTACTGCATTTCTAAGAAAAACCTTAAGATACGCAAGCTGACCTATATTTAATATTCAATTCATGTTGTGCCATCTCTTCGATCAAACTCCGCGGATAAATCCATTTTACTGCGATTTATTCGTTGTTTGGGTAATAATAGATTGTTCTTGCTTCAGAATATCTATGGCCTGAATTTATGTGTATTGTTTGTCTGAGTAGGACGAGTCTGTCTTATATCTGTATATCTTTACATATCTAAGTCGAACTATATGTTCTGTTGTCTCTAGAGAGGTCAAAGGCTATTCGGCGGATGTGTCGTTAGAGTGTGGTGTGATTTGGCTTCGTCCTGATAGGGACTGTGTGTGTTTTCCTATGTCGGCCTGTCGCCGGGAAAAAGTGATCTCAGTATTTGTGGGGAAAGTGATAGTCGTCTAAACCTATCGTGTATGCTTTACCCCAGTGTTTATTCATATTGCCAAGGAATGGCAGTTTCATATTTCCTCTACCAAGGTAATCAAAGACACTCTTATGAACTCTCGATCGAAGCCACCATTTTCGATAGTTACGATTTGAATGTCTAAGAGAATATATTTGACTCGATGAAAACGACTTCGATTCCTAGCAGCACTATATTCTGTAGAATGCAGTCAATTGTTCATGATCAAATCTACAGAGAAATGCAATGTTTTATGAATGACTAACTTTAGGACAGATTCATTATCTGCATCCAAACGTGAGTGACAGTTCACGAGTGAAGCCATCTTGGAACCAAAACATGTAGCGACTTTCAAGAAGAGAAAGGGGATGCCCGTATTATCGCTTGTTTAGTCCAGAGATCACTGCTACACATGAGAACCCGTTATTAGCGGTTCAATATTATTATATGAAAAAAATATGTGCTGAACATTATGTGGGAGAATCGTCGCTAAACGAGATTAGGTTTAGAAGCCATCTGAAATATTGTTTATAAGCTGACGTGCTCAGTCAGTGAAGTCAGATGATTTATATGTATGGGCGATGCTGAGGGCTTGGCTACTGACAGTCCATTATAATATTAATCTACATGAGTGCCCATGTAACATAACATTGCAAGACCATTTATCCACTGTACTATGATGTATTATGCCAACCTGTGATTTGTCACTATCTGTGCTGTCGAGTGTGTACGTCCAATTAAACTTTAGAAAAGGTACACAGTCGTTGGTGTCGATGACTTCCAGTCATACATGAGTGTGAGAAAAGAACATTTGTCAACAACACGAACCCTTATCATCATTCGCACATTGTACACTCAATCCATGTCTACACACCACTGCGTAGGTCAAGTTGACATTCCATACACTACAGTGGAGCAAACAACACCATAGAGATCTTATCAACTGATGATGATGATGATGTCTGCTTCCATCCACTTATATCTATCTTTTGGTGGATATCATTAACGGGAATAAAAATCCAACATTATCAACCTTATCAACTGGTGGACCAGCTTTCTGGGTTTGACCTCGCAGAAGTTCAGAAGTCAACAGATTACCGATACCAGACCGTTTCCTGTGGCTGATACGACACACTTGCAGTATTGGTTTGCTCTTTGTCAACACTTCGTCACGTGACCTGTCAAGTGAATGCAGTATGTAGGCCAGCGTTGTTGACAGTTTTACATTAGACATTACAGAGTTTCACAGAACAGTTGGATCAATTCTTGTCAATGTTAACAGGAAGACAGTATTTGTGTACTAAGAAGTCCTATTTTCATCGATGGATCTTCTTGTTTTCCATATATGAACTTTAATATTTAAGGCCAGAATGTTTAATTGAATAAAGTGGCAGTTTGTTTATGTTCATAAAAATAACTTTGCCATTACTGTAAAACTGAGCCTATTTTGCAACACATACTATCATACACATAATTTATATATATTTATGTTTACATGTTATTTGTTTGTATAGTATGTTAGTTTCTATGTCAGCGGGTTGTGTTTAAGGTTGGGCGGCGTCCTCACAACAGAATATCCCACGTCATAGAGGGTCCGTTGTGGGCGTTTTCTATAGGTGCAATTTTCTTGATTGAAAATTTGCTGCGACAACTGTTGCTTTTGTGTTAGCTGTGAAGACTGTAATTATTGTTATTTTTGTAATATTTCTTTGTTCTTTAGTTTTGTTTTGAGTTGTTTGTAATTTGTTGGTCTACTCTTTTCTATCTTTCAGTTCTATTCACAATTTGTATTCATATATTGTGACGTCATTGGTGTTGTTATTCTTTGCAGATTCAGTGATTATTTTCATTGATTTCCCTATTTGATTTATTTTGATTTCTGCAAACGTTCTTGTATTGTCAGTCCTATTTGTACTTTATGTATTCTGTTGGTTGACATATGTTTTATATAGGTATATTTCATAAGACACAATTGCCTGTGCACTGCACTTGGATTATGGTATAAACCAGTACCTGATTATTATTACTATTATACAAGACCTTATTAAAGGCTTGTGACCCACAGATATTGGGATAGTATACTGATTAATCAAGTCATTGAGAACTTGTGGTATTATTATTATTTCAGGTGATTAGTATTATTGTTAGACACCATGTCTACATTAGAATACTTCATTATACAAGGGAAAGCCCTTGATAAAACTGGTCAACAATTAGAACAATGGGCAGTTGCTCAATATGACAAAGCATTAGCTGCAGAAGAGAGAAGAGCTATGGCAGAAGAGAAAAGATTAGCTGCAGAAGAAAGAAAAGCTATGGCGGAAGAGAAAAGATTAGAAAGAGAAGCTGAGGCTGCTGCTGAACAAAAGAAATTACAGATGCAGGTGGAGGAAAGGAGATTTGAAGCTGAACAAAAAAAATTAGAAAGAGAAGCTGCTGCGGAACAAAAAAGATTAGACAGTGAAGCTGAACAAAAAAGATTAGACAGGGAAGCTGAACAAAAAAAATTAGAAAGAGAAGCTGCGGCTGAACAAAAAAGATTAGACAGTGAAGCTGAACAAAAAAGATTAGACAGGGAAGCTGAACAAAAAAGATTAGACAGGGAGGCTGAACAAAAAAGATTAGATGCTGAAGAGAAAAAAGCAATAAGAGAACATGAATTTGAGTTGGAGAAATTGAGATTGACAAGTATGAGTAATGTTAATCAGGCATCTAGTGGTAATGGTAAACCTTCTACTTACAAGGTTAAGGTTCCACCGTTCAATCAGTCCAGTGACGATATTACATTCTGGCTGGATAGATTTGAACGTTCTTGTCGTACACATAATGTGGATAAATCACAATACGCTAATCAATTATCAGAAAACTTGAAAGGTGAATCTTTGACTAGATTATGCCTTGTAGGAGAAGCAGATAAGGATAATTATGATGTCATTAGGGCGGCTTTGATAAAAAAATATCAGCTAAGTGAGGAAGGCTATCGCCTTTTATTTAAGACGATGGTACCTGAGACGGGTGTAGAATTCTCAGAATTCACTGCAAAGGCACGTCTCACAGTTGATCGTTGGATTGAGCTTTCCAAAACAGAAAAAACGTATGAAGGACTTATGGATTTGTTGCTCAGAGATAAGATTATGTCATGTGTGAACAAACCTTTCCTTGAATTTATACATGAGCGTAAACCCAAATCTCTAAAAGAAATGGAAGAATATTGTTCCCAATATGTCACTGCACACCCCGACGTGACTTTTGGCAACACTAAGATTAAGGAGAGTATGCCAGTTGCTTCAGCAACACCATACAATCCCAATTATTCACACAGATTTCAGGGACCTCAAAACAGATTTGATAAAAAAGGTAACCATAATAGTTATCAAAACCAAGGTAACCAATCATTTCAGGGTTCTTCTTCAAAGAACTGGAGACGACCTGATAGCTCTCGACACAGGGGTGGTCATAATTATAGGAATTTCCGTAGAGGAAGTAATTATAGAAACTATCAGGGTTATCCGTCTTGGAGTCAACAAGATCATAATTACAGAGATACTCATTATAATGAATATGATAATGGTAACCAAGGGAACTATGACTCAAACCCAAATAGGGGTTACAATAGAGGTAACAATAACTACAGAGGTGATAATAACCGAGGTAGATCTCAAAACAAAAGACATAAACCACATTTTCAGGCAAACTCTGTACAACAAGAGTCCCATGAAGCCTATAAAGAGAGTAAAGATAATAATGATGCTAGTAATATGGCATGTGCCGCTTTTGATTTTGGGAGAGCATCTCAGTGCCCCCAATGCAAAACGTTATTTGAGCCAACCACAGTGTCTACTTTAAGCTGTGGCCATCCTCTTCCTGCTCTTCCGGCATCAGTCGCGCATGATGGAAGAGGTTCTCTTGTCTTACATAAGGGTTTAGTGAATAACAATCCAGTCTCTGTGCTATTTGATTCTGGATGCACCACAATTGGTGTTAGGCAGTCACTCGTAGATCCTTCCCGTGCCACTGGACAAGTAGTCAAATGTGTAACATTTGGCGGCACATTAGAGAAATACTCTACTGCTATCATTAGGATTGCTACTCCTTTCTTTACGGGAGATGTACACGCATGTCTTCTTCCGAATCCGATCGCTGACCTCATCATCGGTCGCATTCATGGAGTCAAGGAATGCACTCCGCAACAAATTTCCACGTGGGAAAGGCAAAACATGCAGATTGCTAACGCTGTAGTCACTAGAGCTCAGGCTCTTAATGTGCCTCAAACTTCATCTATTGAAGATAATGAAGTGCATAACCAAGATAATCCCTTGGTAATTTCTCGTGACTCGTTTATAAAACAGCAAGAAGATGATCCCACTCTGAAGAAATTCTTCATTCTTGCAACTAAAGGTGATCCGAATAAGGACACAAGTCGTAAATCGTGGATTACAAAGAAGAATGGCGTACTTGTACGTATGGTTCAAGACTCCATTACGTCAAGTCATTCTCAAATCCTGGTTCCCAAGAATTTGAGAGTTAAAATTTTGCAGCACGCTCACGACTCTCAGTGTGCTGGACACATGGGTTTTTCCCGTACTAAGTCAAGAGTCCTTGCGGCTTTCTTTTGGCCATTGGTAAACAAGGACATACGTATTTATTGTCGATCTTGTAAAGTATGTCAGGAAGTTAAATCCAAAGGTCCACGGCATGCTGCACCCATTCAGGCGGCGGACATTCCTATTCGGCCGTTTCAAAAAATGGCCATAGACATTATTGGTCCATTTAAGATCAAGTCTGCCAGAGGACATCAGTTTATCTTGACGTGTGTTGATATGTGCACACGTTGGCCAGAGGCTATTCCTCTGAAGAGCATTACTACTGCTGATATTGCAGATGCTCTTTGGCTTATATTTTCTCGTCTGGGGTTCCCCGGAGAGATATTGTCAGACCATGGCACCCAACTAATATCAGATACCATGTCTCAAGTAATGTCTACCCTGCAGATAGATAGATCTTTAAGTAGTATCTACCATCCAATGTCTAATGGTATGGTCGAACGCCTTAATAGAACACTTAAAAACTTACTGGGGAAGATAACTGAGGATCATCCTCAAGACTGGGACAGAGTTTTACCTGCGGCCCTCTTCGCTTACAGAGAGGTACCCAATGAACATACGGGATTTTCTCCCTTTGAACTCGTCTTTGGCGCGCGTCCGCGTGGCCCTATGTCGTTGCTTCACGATCTCATAACATCTGACAATATTGACGATGACACAAAGTCATCCTACGAATATGTCATCGCGTTGAGACAAAAAATTATCGAAGCATGCAAATTAGCAACTTCTTCTTCTGAATTTGCGAAACAGAAGGCAAGGCAATTTGCCAATAAGAAGAGATGCTTACGACAACTTTGTCCTGGTGACAAAGCATTTGTATTACTACCTTGTAGGGAAAACAGATTACTTATTTCTTGGAAAGGTCCGTACGATATAATATCGAAAATTTCCGATGTCGACTATATTGTCGATATTGATGGGAAGCATAAAACCTTCCACATCAATATGCTTACTGAATTCCATGAACGTCCGGATTATTTGCAACCCATTTTCCAAGCAACGGACAATTCTCCAGTACAACATGGTCATTACTCATCACTGTCCGTGATACAGGATGAGGAAACAAGTTTTTCAGATGTAAATCTTCCTCTTCCAATGATCCCACTTCATTCCAGTGAATCATGGAAGAACGTTACTGTCTCTCCTGATTTGTCTCTAGGAGAACAGCGACAAGTTTCAACTATGTTGCAAACATTTCAGGATGTACTCACTGACATCCCTGGACAAACGAATGTCATTCAACATGACATTGTTCTAACTGACCATACTCCTATTAGGGTTAGACCTTATCCTATACCTATACATTTTCAAGCACAGGTCGAGAAAGAGTTGGATGAGATGATAGATTTGAAAATAATCGAACCATCCACCTCTGCATATTCTTCGCCGATGGTTATTGTGCGTAAAAAAGACAATAACATACGTCTTTGCGTTGACTATCGAAAATTGAATCAAGTAACGAAGTTCGATGCCGAACCTATGCCTTTACTGGAAGAGCTACTTACTCGACTCTCCAAATCTCATTTTTTCACTAAACTTGATTTGTCTAAAGGATATTGGCAAGTTCCTTTATCTGAACGCGCCAAACCTCTCACGGCTTTTTCAACACCTAGAGGTTTGTTCCAATGGAATTTTATGCCTTTCGGTCTTATGAACGCACCAGCTACGTTCGTACGCATGATGCGCCGAATCCTATCTTATCGGTCAGATGTCATTGCATATCTAGACGACATCTGTCTTTTCAGCGATACTTGGGAAGATCACTATTCAGGGTTAGATGAATTGCTGTCTACTTTGCGTGAGCACAACCTGACAGCGAAACCCTCTAAAGCCTATATTGGTTTTAGCGAAATTTCTTTCCTAGGCCACCGAGTTGGTCATGGTTTCCTAAAGACAGAGGACCATAATACTAGTAAGATACTTAACATCTCAATCCCTAAGACTAAAAAACAGGTGAGAAGTCTGTTAGGTCTTATTCAATTTTATGGCAGATTCATTCAGAATCTATCCTCTATCATGGCACCTCTCTCAACACTTCTAAAGAAAGGTTCGCCTAATGTGGTCCACTGGTCTCAGGAATGCCAATGCTCTCTGGATAAGATTAAAACATTGTTTTCAACACCACCTATTTTAGTGCTACCCACTAAAGATAAGACATTCGTTCTTCGTAGTGACGCTTCATCCACTGGGATTGGAGCGGCACTAATGCAAGAGTACTCTGGAACTCTGCATCCTGTAATGTATATTTCCAGAAAACTTAATGCGGCAGAAAGGAATTATTCGGTTTTAGACCGTGAGCTATTAGCTATGGTTTGGTCGATCCTCAAACTACAGAGATTCCTTCTAGGCGCACATTTCATAGTAGAAACCGACCAAAAAGCTCTTACTGCTATACAGAGTAAGAATTTGAAGAGCTCGAGGTCTACTCGATATGCAATTGCTCTTCAACCTTTTCATTTCTCTGTGCGAGCTATTCGTGGATCAGATAATGTGATGGCAGACATTCTGTCAAGATGCCCACATGATTCCACATAACTATTAGGGCTTAGACTTCTTGATATGTCTAGTTCTATAGTAGTTCCTTTTCTATATCATGATAGATACACATTTGTAATTTAATAATATAATGATTGTATCACTACATAGCGGTTCATGGATGTTTATTCACCGCTGTGCTTTGATGATTTTTTCTTCATAAATCATAAATTTAAGATATCTAATACGAAATGATGATATGAATTTTTTAGGCATTGTGTAATTGCCAGAATTGTATTATACTTTGATGACACCTTCCTGGAAAAATATACTTGTAGAGAAATAATTTCTCTCAGTTTATGAGACACATTCTCACCAGTCGCTCCATAAGTCGACTTAGCCTCATATTAGGCGTTATAGGTATTCCTGATATTTTCATCTGCGCATTATTCATGCGTTGTGAGCCTATTGTACGTTGCTCCTAGATGTATTTCAAAAAAAAAAAAAAAATGTTCCATTTTTTTTTTTCCCGGGAGGTGTGGTAAGACTGTTACGTGCAGTCTTTGATATCTTACAATATTATACATAGGTAATTTTTTTTGTGCTTAAGGGAAAGTCATTATTGAGTTACTTCCCTTGAAAGTTGTGCCATCTCTTCGATCAAACTCCGCGGATAAATCCATTTTACTGCGATTTATTCGTTGTTTGGGTAATAATAGATTGTTCTTGCTTCAGAATATCTATGGCCTGAATTTATGTGTATTGTTTGTCTGAGTAGGACGAGTCTGTCTTATATCTGTATATCTTTACATATCTAAGTCGAACTATATGTTCTGTTGTCTCTAGAGAGGTCAAAGGCTATTCGGCGGATGTGTCGTTAGAGTGTGGTGTGATTTGGCTTCGTCCTGATAGGGACTGTGTGTGTTTTTCCTATGTCGGCCTGTCGCCGGGAAAAAGTGATCTCAGTATTTGTGGGGAAAGTGATAGTCGTCTAAACCTATCGTGTATGCTTTACCCCAGTGTTTATTCATATTGCCAAGGAATGGCAGTTTCATATTTCCTCTACCAAGGTAATCAAAGACACTCTTATGAACTCTCGATCGAAGCCACCATTTTCGATAGTTACGATTTGAATGTCTAAGAGAATATATTTGACTCGATGAAAACGACTTCGATTCCTAGCAGCACTATATTCTGTAGAATGCAGTCAATTGTTCATGATCAAATCTACAGAGCAATGCAATGTTTTATGAATGACTAACTTTAGGACAGATTCATTATCTGCATCCAAACGTGAGTGACAGTTCACGAGTGAAGCCATCTTGGAACCAAAACATGTAGCGACTTTCAAGAAGAGAAAGGGGATGCCCGTATTATCGCTTGTTTAGTCCAGAGATCACTGCTACACATGAGAACCCGTTATTAGCGGTTCAATATTATTATATGAAAAAAATATGTGCTGAACATTATGTGGGAGAATCGTCGCTAAACGAGATTAGGTTTAGAAGCCATCTGAAATATTGTTTATAAGCTGACGTGCTCAGTCAGTGAAGTCAGATGATTTATATGTATGGGCGATGCTGAGGGCTTGGCTACTGACAGTCCATTATAATATTAATCTACATGAGTGCCCATGTAACATAACATTGCAAGACCATTTATCCACTGTACTATGATGTATTATGCCAACCTGTGATTTGTCACTATCTGTGCTGTCGAGTGTGTACGTCCAATTAAACTTTAGAAAAGGTACACAGTCGTTGGTGTCGATGACTTCCAGTCATACATGAGTGTGAGAAAAGAACATTTGTCAACAACACGAACCCTTATCATCATTCGCACATTGTACACTCAATCCATGTCTACACACCACTGCGTAGGTCAAGTTGACATTCCATACACTACAGTGGAGCAAACAACACCATAGAGATCTTATCAACTGATGATGATGATGATGTCTGCTTCCATCCACTTATATCTATCTTTTGGTGGATATCATTAACGGGAATAAAAATCCAACATTATCAACCTTACGTCTCGCTATACAATTAAAACCATCACGCGTGTAAAGCCACAAGCACTAGCTTTTTTCAAATCGACAGTGATAAAAAACACTACCCATACGAGAGTTAGGTTTAAAAAACTTACAAAACGCTTATTAGGAAACATGACATTCTACTGTTTTATGTCTGAAATCCTGACATTAGTATGACAGTACAGCAGACACCATAAAGTTTGGAAGTGAGGAGGTGGCAATAGCACGACTATCCTAGAAGAAAATGCATATTTTGAACGCAGCCACTTAGCTCCTTTAAATTTGTATATTTGGGTTCCTTAGGACTTGCTGACAAAGAATATGTTAAACGTTACGCAAACAGTCTAGGAATTAACAAATTATAGCCAAAAGAAATAGTGAGGGTGTCAGACAACCCCAAAATCAGAATCGCTCAGTGGCAGATTTTGACACCACCATTGTACGGGAAATAGGTCCCCATGTTAAATCCTATTTGATTGGATAGAAGTAAATGTAAGGCTAAACACGATTAGTCGGGCTATAAATACTAATTCTTTGTTGTTAGGGAAACGTGAGTAGGAGTACTTTTTTTTTTTGAAAAACTGTGTAAACATGGCTCGATTGGTTAGACCCGCCAATATAGGCAATTAGGAGCGTCAGGTCAGCACCACATTTTCAAATAAACTTTCTAAAGCAACAGTGCGTTGAGATTCAGCTTATATTTTTCTAAATAAAAAGCCTGAGACAGTGGCAGGTCGGATTTTGTGCCTATTCATTGCCAGTCAACGTAATTCTGTATTATTTCCATGAATTGTGGTAAGCTTGAAATATTTGATATCTTTTTAATGAAAATTGAATGTAAATTGATAATTTATGTCTGTATATGTGTGTGGTTCAGTAGCGAACATGAGGCAAAGCCTATATAGTGCTCCAACCTGAACAGAAGGTGTCGGAGGAAAGTAAAACTACATGGAATTGCCAAACAGTACACTGACACCTAGCTTATTGACTAGAAAGAACTAATGCTGGAATTGCAGAGGCGTAGTAACCATTAGGGAGGAGTATACTGATGTCAATTGTTTCAGATGAAGATAGCAATTGGCCTACCGCTCTGAACTCAGTGTTTGTTATGTATTGTGTTCAGTCTGGAATTAGATTATAAATTAGTTATGAAGTAGGAGGTACAACCTTCTTGTTTCAGGGACTTTGGTCCTAAAGTTATTGAGCAGCACCTGGTCTGAGCTTTGCTGAATCTGGAGGCTGACAGCATACTCCTGGGTCCAGATAGCGACTAGTGAGGTGTCTCCAGAACACAGGGGAGCAATCGAGCAGAGGAGTCTTTTCCTGCCGCCATCCCGAAAGTTAAGCCTCTGTGGCCAGTGGAGCTCAACATTATGTGTCCCCTCAAAAATTGACATTTAAAAAAAAAAAGAGGGACAATACCTTGTTTAAATTGACAGGAACTGTGAACTTTTTCCCCATACTATTTCCCAGATAACCAAACACTTGAAGTCATGATGACAAATAATAACATAGCTTGAAAAAATAAAACCAGTATTACCTCATAGTACTACTACACAACTGACAAACATAGGATAATATTAATAAAATATGTCTCTACAAGGTTCATAATCATAAATTATGTATATATAAATTGTGATTACAATTGATTGAGATTCCTGGTTCACTTTGTAGTTGAATCAGGACATATATTAGTGAAAGTAATTGATACATATATATTTGAAACTTTACCAGTGACTCATTTAAGATAGTCTTATAGAATGTTAAATGTGTGTGAGTGTCACAGTGTTGTCAAGTGTGGTGGAATAAATTAAATTGTTTATCTGTCTGTTGTTGTTGTGACTTACACTTCATCATATACATACCCTAGACATTCAACGTAGTCATCACCATATTCCAGAATAATTCTGACTGAGGTATAAATGTGGTAGCAAGTAAGGTTATCTGTAAAACACTACACCTATTAGATACAGATACCTTCACAGCTGATCTCAGTCAGTACACGAAGTCCCCTATAAATATTTATAACATCCCACTTTACCACACTGGTGTGAGGTCAGCTATGCAAGTCCCTGAGGTTTATTAAATACAAATAAGTTTACAGGGTACCTGTCTGCTTCCACCACGACCTCACCCGATTATATATCTTCCCCTACTGAAGTGTATTGGTGTGTGTATGTTGTCTAGCAAGTGTCTAGGGTATATGCAATGTGATGAAGTGTATGAACAGGACAACAACTACACCTATTACTAATAAACAATGATTAAACAAGTCACTGGGTAAAGTTTTGAATGTAACTTATTTTTTTCCAATTTATTTTCCTGTATCTAGTTATTCTTCTGACACAGGAATAATCAACTCAACATGATAATGAAATTATTTACAACCAATTATTTTACAACTGTCATTGAGTCGGTGTTATCCCACAATTATTTATATGTCTCAAACTGGGAAAATGTCAAGTATTTCTTGCTCCTAGAAAAGGGTACAAGTTTATTGAACGTTTTTGTTCCTCACTGTCTGATACACTATCTTTTGTGAAAACTGAGAGAGTGGATTGTTTGTGATATCAATTTCACAGACAAGTCTTATCTGAGGTCTCTGGAACCAGGCTGGTTGAAGTATGTATAAAACGCCAGCATCCACTGCCAAGACACGATTCTGATTCTATAGATAAATCACTGTGTAGGCACTCAGTAGTTAGGCCTCACTGCAGAACTTAGGGACAGGTGTTAGATCACCTGGGCTCACTTTCACTCGTAGATAAAACTCTGGAACAATACAAATGTGTCCCACTCAGCATCTAATAATCTCTCTCTTTCATTATTCTAACATGGCAATATAATCAGACATCAGTATGGTAACTAAACAATTAGTTAACGTTCTCAATTTGGTTGATACCCCCTTCTGGATAAATAACTTTCAAACCACCGTTTGACCTTTTCCTTGATAAAGGAAACATTTTACATTAATACTATCAAGTCATGTACAATCACGGTGACATGCTGAAGAAGACGGCCAGTGATCTTCCTGGTTTTATGTCATAACACAACTTTTTCTTTTCATCATAAATATTTAATTTTCTTTTCTCCCCATATGGCCGAAAGCCTGTCTGGCTTTTCTATACCAGGTTAATACAGTTCCTAACAACGCTGTGAAACAACACAGAGTGATGTTGCCTTCCCTCCAGATAAATGTTTCCCCTTTAAGGTTCATACAAATTCAATAATGCATACATAATAATGATAAAAATGACAATATAAATGTTTTCATTCTTACCGCATCAAAGAAATCTACACACTAAACAGTTGAATATTGCGGTATATGGCATAATCCAAATCGCTGCTAGTGCAGAAATAGCAAACAAGTAAGTACTCCTTCCTTGTCTTAAAACAACTTCTTTAGTGTATCAATTTTAGTTAACAAGTGGCCCCGAATACCAACTACTAATTGGTTTTATACAACCGGTTGTCTATTATACTACAGCCAATCAGAGACTGTTTAGTGAATCGCGTTCCTTTTCAAATAAAACTGACCTCAAAGGACTCCTTCCCCTTTAACCCCACCTACGGGCGAAACTGAGATCTGTCTATCTGTCTTCTGTCCAACTTCTTTATTTCTTAATAGTTTTAAATACTCATACCTACTTATTAATCCTGCTGTTATCTATTACACAGTCAGTACATATTTATTCTTGTATGTCTTTCTAAGGCCTGGTATCGTTTTATTTCCTATCTCTCCTATTCAAATATGTAAACATGAACCGTGACACTCCTTCCGATACTCCGTCTCATCCCCCCTTTCAGTACTGCATATTCAAAAAATCTCACGTTAACCTTAATTTCTCCTTTTATTTTCAAACTACCTTATGTAGAACGAACACTACGCTACGTGTGTTAATTCTTGTTGCAGTTTCGTTCTACAAGAAAATATTTAGTCTCAAAGCCATCGCTAGCAACGCGTATAATGTTAGACTGCGGAAAAACGTTTTGGCATTACTTCGGTATACCATTTTAGCGTGCTGCTGGCGTATGGGAAGAAGCCAGTCAGACACAAACGGGCTGGTTCTATATATTAGCATTGGGAGTACAATTTCCTGGAATTTAGCGTTTGTTCTCACAGATTTTACTACAATAATGTTTCGAAGATTTTGAATTTATCCATCCCAAAGACTAAGATAGTTTATACCTCATCTATCTGAAATTACATCAGATCTTTCTGCTCTGTTAAAAAAGGTTCCACCAACCGAGTGAGTTAGCCAGAAGCATGTGAGACCTCTTTAGCTCGTATCAAAAAATGTTTTCATCGCCATCTATATTAACGTTGCCTAACAAAGTTTTACCTTTTGTTCTCAGAACGGATGCTTCTCTGAAGGGCAGTGGGGCTTCACTCATGCAAGAAGTCGATGGCGTTCTCCACCCCGTCATGTACACCTCCAGGAAGTTATCAAAAGCGGAGACGAACTACTCAATTGTGGACAGCGATATTTTAGCCATTATTTGGTCCGTTATGAAACTCCAACGTTATCTCCTGGGCACGCACTTCATCATAAAATCGGACCAGCAAGCCCTCTCTTTCTTAAAGACAGCTAATCATAGAAATGTCCGGTCGGGAAGATATTTAATCTTCATGCAACAGTTTGATTATGAGATTCAGCCTATCCAAGGGAAAGTCTGTGCCTGCACTGTTATATTAAAAACTATGTGCACATGGCTAGTCATTCCTATAGTCTGAAACTGGTAATGCATTGATGGACGTGTGGTTCACACAGTGTTCGCTATATCACGAAAAACTTCGTATAATGTTAAATAGGGAACTTTTGACAGTCATGCTTCATCCTACAGACGTTCCCATTATTAAAGCAGACATTTGCTACTAAATATGTGCATTGAAATTCATCAACAGTCACGTTTCTTAGGTACTTGACATAATCACATAATCCTGAAACAGTGCACAGTGACATTCATTCTCATGGATATCTGCATGAAAGATGTGATGACTATTGAATTATGCTTACACCTTCGGACATTTAATTTATTAGTGGTTAAACAAATGGTTTTTCGCAAATTACATTCGTATCGAGTGTGTACACAATGGGAAGTAGTTAGCTGTACAACACTTGCACTATATTTTGCCATTTCCGATGCTATGCGCGAGGACAAGCATTTAGACATTACAGTAAATTAATATAAACAAATATAAAGGTATGTTATCAGGCACTCGTAAGAAACAAAGAAGTAGAACACCAGACAACAGAAAAACAACAGACATGAGTGGCTTACCCAGGATTTGAACCCTGGACCTTCCGTGCGACAACCCCGCCTAGCTATGCAAGTGAACCACACTATCCTCCCTGATAACATAACTTTATATTTGTTTCATATTAATTTACTGTTTACAGGCCTCGGGTTTCCCTTCCTTATGTGTTATATATATTTAGACATTACAGCATTTCATTAAATTGCCTTTATGATACTTCATGTATAGAATATATTCTTAACTGACATTAGTGTTTGCATACATTTAAATTTTTAATAGTGATTAATGCTTTATTAAGAGATATAACTCTTCACTCACCACATCTCGCACATACTTTTGTGATTATCGCGCTTTATGATATGTTTTTTTTTCAACTTACGGACATAATTATTTTGAACATTTCTTAATTCAGTGAGATTTCAATGTCTTTAAAATAAGTTGATCATTAGGTCATCTTTCCATGACTGATGACCCATTTTAATGTCTTTTCATCGACTATTAGGAATAGTTGACTGAGACGGGACTGTCATTTCGCTATTTAGTAATGGTACTTGATTGGTCGTGTGTTGTTCCAAACAAAAAAATTAGTTTTTTTTCATGGGGGGAAGGAGTGATGTTACGCCGTGTTTCTGCGCACAGACGTAGGCCTTATCGAGGACGGTCTAACACGGTAACACACTGTTAGGGAACAGTGTACCATTTCTACTGTACAGTAGAACTCCATTTATCCGAACCCCAATTATCCGAACATCCAATTATCCGAACACTTTTTCCAGAAAAAAAAAATCAGGCGCCACCAGTCACGTTAGACTACAGTTCTGAATCTTTTGATGCGGCAAGCTTCAAATGTGTGCGAACAATTTGTAGACAATGAGATGGGCTAATGGACGGTCGCTTACGTACAGGAAGTCAGTTAGATCATACTTATTTAGTCGTTCCCCTTCTACCGTGAGGTGTAGAGGTTTGGAAGAGAGAGCGCCAGACTATTCTATCAGCTGTCTTCTTCCTGGCCTGGTTATATTCTAGTCCTCGGTCCTTCAAAGATTGTCTAATGTTGTCCTCCCAGCGGACTCTGGGTCGTCCTGGAGGTCTGGATCCCTGGCTCTTTAAATCAGTTAGATCATAAAGTCAGTTAATATCTGGTTTACCAATCCAGTGTACGTGTGCGTTCTAGGCAGAACACTGGCTAAACAGACAGTTCAAATTAAAATAATTGTGTCTGCTACTACAACAGAATAATTTTGGTGTACACGTATTTCTCTGTGCGATCTGGCATCTTCCAGTAGGCCTAAAACATATAAAAGGAACCGCAATGTTTTGTCAATTGAAACGAAAACAGAAATTATCAAGAGACTAGGACAAGGTGAAACTGTGTCTTCACTTGCGAGGATTTTCAATGTTGGGAAAGCTACCGTCTCTGACATCAAAAGTAACAAGGATAAAATTATGAGTTTTGCATCGAAATTGGATAGTGAAAATGGGTCGAAGAAACATAAAACCATGAGAAATGCGAAAGATTTGAAATTGGAAGAGGCTTTGTATATATGGTTTGTGCAAAGAAGAAGCAAAGGGGAACCTATCTCTGGCTCTCTATTGTGTGAAAAGGCACTTCAGTTCAACAATCAACTTGACGGTCCTCCTGACTTTAAGGCTAGCCAGGGATGGTTAAGAAACTTTAAATCTCGTCATGGCATACGAGAATTGGAGATTCAAGGGGAATCTTTATCTAGCGATGCAACTGCCGCTGAAAATTTTAAAGAAACATTCTTGGCTTTTTTGGAAGAAGAAGGTTATTCACTCGATGATGTGCATAATGCCGATGAGACTGGCTTATACTGGAAATCATTGCCTCAAAAATCACTTACATCTCAGCGCGAAGCAGCTGCCCCTGGGTTTAAAAAGTGCATAGAGAGAGAGTAACAATTTTGGTAGCCGCGAATGCCATTGGAAGTCATCGTTTACCGGTGCTGATGATCGGCAAAGCCAAAAAACCACGTTGTTTAAAGAATGTGACATGTCTCCCATTGTGCTACAAAGCACAGAAGAGTGCTTGGATGAATAGTGAAATATTTCTTGATTGGTATACAAATCAGTTCATCCCAAATGTGAAGAGGTTGAAAGAACAAGAAAAGAAAACTGGAAAAGTAATTCTTCTACTGGACAATGCACCATCTCATCCAGAGACGGATACATTGAATGCAGTTGATGCAAATTTTAAAGTAATTTTTCTGCCTCCCAATGTAACAGCACTGATTCAACCAATGGATCAGGGTGTTATAGCAAAGCTTAAAAAGATGTACAAGAAGGAAGTCCTGCGTCGTTTATTGTTGGCTGAAGATGAAGAAAGTGTGGTGGCGTTTTCCAAAAAGCTTAATCTCAAAGACTGCTGCTATATGTTAGCTGATGCTTGGACCACCCTGTCACAAGATAATCTCAACAAGGCTTGGAATAGATTGCTTGGGAAAAAAGGAGGAAATGAAACTACTGCAGTGGACACAAATGAAGATTGTATCAATAAAGTTGTGGAACTGTTTCAAGCAATGCCCGGATTTTCGGACTGTGACAAAGATGATGCACACATGTGGCTAGAAGATGATAATGATTCTGGTTTTCAGTTTTTGAATGACGAAGAAATTTTGTCTTTTGTACAAGAAGAAAACCAAATACATGTAGTGACCGATGATGAAGACTCCTCAGAAGTACATCATGTACTTGTAAACAAAAATAATTAATACAAGTAGTACATGCACTGCAGTGTAATGACAGATTTTGGTGATACAGTGATCTAATACAGTGTGGGTATTATTATTACAGTACAAGTAAATATGTTTTATAGTGTATTTTCCTTGTGATTGTTAATTATTTTTAGAAATATGTGTACATGTACTCGATACATCATGTAATCCAATTATCCGAACATTTGATTATCCGAACGATGCTCGGTCCCATGGGGTTCGGATAAATGGAGTTCTACTGTAATAGGTTGGAATTTTCCGATGTGACGTAGAAGCGCTTGGCTGGAATTCGTACGGCTAACCTTGGAGGGTGTTTTTTTCTGAGAGTGCACTTGTGTCTGCCGACTAGATCGGTCGCATATGTGTGTAGGCTCATCACAGTGTCCGTCATAAGATATTATATTCCAAGTTAAAAGTGATCCTAGTTCAATGAGAACTGACACTTTATGTATTTAAGCCAGTGATTGAAAGGCGTATTTTTCGGAATGAGTATCGGTGTTATATATAAATTTCATAAGTGATTTCTTGTCTGCCAAGACAGACTTTGACAAAGTACAATTTGACTGCAGAAACTTGTAAGATGGTTGGCAAAGATGCCCGAGCTAGAGTTGTATTATGAAGACGGACCTGACAATAGTTGCATATCGCACTGTTCAGATTATCACATTTGAGTCTTGGAGCCTTGTTTAAATATGATGGAACATGTTATTAAATATGTGTATCGTGGAGAGGACTTTGCCTGCTGATTGGTTTTTATACAGTTGACCCCTTTGTGTGTGTTACATGTTACGGTTCGCCAAAGTTGTATGTTTGATCATTCGCCAAGAACTTACGACATTCGCAACATTCGAACATTGAGTACAGCTTTAAATATGACTCTCACAATATATACCAATGATTCATGAACTGTACTGCAATATCAACTTTAATTGTCTACAACACTCTGGCGTACGTAACAGATAGAAACCAGAGCAGGCGTTCACATCACATCTATCACATGGCTATCAGAAGTACTGTACTATTGCTGTTATGCTGTATACAGATATGAAGGTGAAGCTTATTTGTTGGGTGTTGAGAGCTGACAACACATAAAGGCTAGTGATCGAACTGACCACTATAATAGATCACCAACTTCAAGTTGCTTTGTGACAGCCATTAGAGAGTAACAGTCACGCCACGTTTCAAGTGAAAACCCCCCAGTTACTTTACTACAAGACACTCTATTCGTGAACTGCATAAGATAGTAACGCGCTCGTTTCATTGATGGGTAGTTAACATTCAGTAAAATATCTTTTAATTTGATTTTTACTGCTTTGTTGATGACATTCTGAAAGCGGATCTTCCGGTGAAGATGAAAGCTATATATAGGTTAGACAGAAACTAGACATGGTCTTATCACAGCACATCTTTAGAGAGTTCAAAAGTTCCACACCAGATCCCCACTGCTGGTATAATGAATCCAAAAATGGTTCGGAACATTTTTCTTTAACTGTACGAGTTTTATAGTTAGAAAAATGTCCACAAAGATCAACAGACAGACAGACAGACAGACAGATAGATAGATAGATACAGATAGACAGACAGATAGAACGAACGAACAAACGAACTTTATTTTCGAAGGGTTAAGAATTGTGCGCGCAGGCCCGTCTAACATTCTGCCCTACCACTCTCATTTATCTTGCATATTATATCATTTCATTCCAACATGATACTTTAAGAATTAATATGAAGGCCTGCAACATCATAAAGTTAACATAACAGCATTCATTTACAGTATGTAATCATAATAAAAAATGAGTAGGTTTTTTTATAAACAAACAAGATAGTAATTTGAAGAAAAAAAAGATAGATGGATAGATAGATAGATAGATAGATAGATAGATAGATAGATAGATAGATAGATAGATAGATAGATAGATAGATAGATAGATAGATAGATAGATAGATAGATAGATAGATAGATAGATAGATAGATAGATAGATAGATAGATAGATAGATAGATAGATAGATAGGATAGGCAATAGCGTTAAAGCAGTGTCACGTAGAGTCCACTTGAGGCCATCAGTGACAGACATTTATGTTCCCATGTGCGGAGGACAAACAAACAAACAAACAAACAAACAGAAGAACACGTACTCCAAAACTGTCGGTTCCACGAGAGGAACCGGGTGGCAGTATGACCTTCACCTACCCAGTTGATGGAAAAACTGTATGATGACGACAGAAGCCTGAGACGCGCCGCCAGCTTTATACGAGAGAAAGATAATGTTATTTGGAAGCAATAAGCAAGGAGAAGGAGCAGAAGAAGAAGAAGATGAAGAAGAAGAAGTGAGAGATAATGTGTAGAACAAGTCCAAAGGTTTTCTCGTCTGCCACTTTCCAGACCAGTTTATTAATAAATAACTTCAAACCCGCGACACATTTTCTTCTTCACCTACCTTTATCAGCTGCTTCTGGCATGAAATATAGTAGCCCGGATTGATTATTCCTATTAGATCCAGAAGACACACTGCGGTCTAGTGCACTGTGGTGTATCTTTAATAAGTCTGTCACACCGGGATCCATCTAGTCATGTCCCCCAGGCTGTATTCCTGGCCTGTTGTGAGGTTATACCAGGGCCGGTTGTAGGTGCCGGCAACTCTGGTTATGGCCCGCGGCGCTAAGCACTAGAGGACGCTCTGACGTATGTATGGAATCTGGAATCTTCCGTATTCAAAGTAGGACAAAACTATCATCATGTGTCAGCCTTTATAAAGCGTGGATCTACTTGTGTAGCTGGTCCTCATGTAGGAAGCTGGTGGCACACGCACTGACATGCTCTTACAGCAGTGATGTCTGTGACAATTTGTTTTATATTATGAGGTTACAAACCACATAGAAAACATCATATTGATAGCCATGACTGAAGGTACAGTAGTCCTGGTCTCTCTTCAGAGATCTCTGGCAACTATACGGGCTGGAAAACAAAACTATACGGGCTGGAAAACAAAACTATACGGGCTGGATAACAAAACTATACGGGCTGGAAAACAAAACTATACGGGCTGGAAAACAAAATTATATGGGCTGGAAAACAAAACTATACGGTTTGGATAACAAAACCATACTTGAGTTAAATGACCGTAGGAAAACTTCTCAGTAAACATTATCTGTGTCTCTTTCTCTCTCTATCTCTTTTGCTTTCTCTTTTTCTCTCTCTCTCTGTCGCGCGCGCTCTCTCTCTCTCTCTCTCTGTCGCGCGCGCTCTCTCTCTGTCGATCTCTCAACATCACCATGTCGCAGTTGACAATGATATAAAGGAAAGTTAATAACAGGGAAACAAACATCAATACATGTTGTTAATCACTTTCATTTGCATCATTATTAATCATCGCCCAACTAATAATCCTGGTGGTTATGGCCTCTAGCATGAACTATTTTTATTTCTTGCTGTAAATCCAAACTAATGTATTTCAAACATGTTATGGAGGCGTCAAAAATTAGTTTTGTTGATGACCCATCAACACTATAAACCGGTCCTGTTTACACATACCTTTAGTGGAATTTATTATTACAAGGTGTCGAAGCTAACGTCTTCTTTCCCGCTCATTTTTTTCTAGCAGAAGTCTGGAATATGAGCTGGATAAATATAAATAGTTTTCTTGAACTCCTGTGCTCAACGACGAGCCGGGTTTTGGGCTACATTACTACACTACACTAAACTACACTACAGTACAGTACACTACGCAACACTTCAGTACACTACACTACAGTACACTACACTAGACTACACTACACTACAGTACACTACACTACAATACACTACAGTGCTTTACAGTACAGTACAGTACAGTTAACTACAGTACACTACAGTACAATATAATTGTTACTTTACTGTGTGTACGTAAATTTCCTCAAGAAATTAATGAGCGAGAACAGTTTATATAACTCAACGTTGAATGCCATTAGCCAAGTAGAATTATAATAACAATTCAAGTCCATTGTACACACAGACGCAACATTTTAATTACGTCCACTTGGGACTTCATAACATCATGATCATAAATGATTATCATACTAAGTTTCATCCACGTGTTACTCCATCAATCAATAGGTATCTAGTGTCATCATTTGTACCTCTTTATTATTTATGATCCTTTCCACTCTCAGTAATAGTTATATTCCATGCGATCACGCATAATCCAACATATTCCTACTGACGTATTATATCTTACGTACATTAATATACTCTTGAGACCGATTATACTTCTTCTCAGCACACTCCTAAAGTGAACGTGTAAACACACTTTGAACGTCTTTCCAGACACAGTCCATAATACCAGACATTGTTCCTTCATTGAAACATGGCACAATAATAATGTTGCTACAGCAAACACTCGTACGTCATGTCGTAAGCACGCATACACAACCGCATCGGACTCTTTATGTACACCACTAAGTTTTCAAATGTAAGATCTTAAGTGATGCGCAAAGAGAGTCGTAACAAGAATATAATATAATATAATATAATAATTTAATTCAAAACAAATATAACTTTAAGTTAAATTATATTGTATGTGTGATAACACGTCGTATGGTAAAGCATCGTGTCGTGTCATGTAATGTCTTATGTTGTGTTATGTTTCATTATATAACAGCATATACTATATTTCATTATTCTGCTAAAAAATGTAACTTCCCGTGGCTTATTCTATGACATCTGCCATCTGAACTACTTTCCACACTGTAATCTTTAAACAGGTTTGCATGAACCGTTTGGCCTGGCACAGAGAGGCCAACAAACCTGATGAAGTCTTATGTGCAGTTTTAGAGCGCGTCCCCTGTGAATTCCCCCGCGTGTGAATGGACTATCAGCAATCGTCAGCACCTTTTTTTGGCCACAGTAAATCAACGGGAAATGAAGGATAAAAATCGAGAACGTCACCTTATTCGAGCCACTAATTCTTCGTCCCAGGGAGGTCGATCCCTGAGCAAGGGAATTAACTGGCTCACCACCGCACGTGCCTGGGCACTAATAAAATAATAGAAAATTAACGATTTTCTGCAGAATGCAAAGTAGGACTTGAATTTAAGAGAAATGTGTCCCTCTGAATGGATCAAAACACTTGCTCTTTCACAACATGAGATATGAAAAGTTGAATTAGTTCAGAAATTAAGGTTATTTTGGTATTACAGTTATCTAGCACAGACCTGCAAAACATCTGTGGTCCAATGAATAGTTTTTTACTAGCAACTGTGCCGGTCAAATTTAAAACAAAAGGGGAAAAGCCAACATATTAAACTGTCAACAACTGCACCACATTGAGAAGACTTAAAAGTGGGAAGATATAAACTTACTTACTAAGTTGTCTCTCTTGTACCATAAGGTGGAGAAGTTTGGAAGAGAGAGCGCCAGACCATCCTATCGGCTGTCTTCCTCCTTGCCTGCTTCCATTCTAATCCTCGGTCCTTCAAAGATTGTCTAATGTTGTGCTCCCAGCGGACTCTGGGTCGTCCTGGAGGTCTGGATCCCTGGCTCTAAGTTTCCCCTGCTTGTCATGGTAGCCAATCTTCTCCCATTCTGCAGACATGACCAAACCATCTTAGTTGGGACTGTTCTACTTGGGTCTGCAGGGGTTGGGTTTTTAGGCCTTGACGTATTCTGGTTGCGGACCATATCTCTTCTTGTTACTTCAACCACACTCCTCAGATACCTCATGTCTGAGGTTTGGAGGTGGCTTTTGTGGGTTGTAGTCATTGCCCATGACTCGCATCCATACGTCAAGACTGGGACATAGGTGAAGCGGTATACAGCCATCTTCGTCTTCTTACCAACTTCTCTTTAGCTGAGGAATCCTCGATTTACGGCTTGAAAATATTAATAGAGCATAATTTGACTAATTACGTAACCACTTTATATTCACACAATATTTTTTAAATGTACGATTATCTTACATTTATGCCTCGATAGCCTGTGTCCTGCATATATACTTTAAGACTGTCTGGGTTCCTTTCTCCGCTGAGAGCTACATCAAGTTGACCATGAGCAGAAACTGCTTCCTGAGGCATACACCTAAATGTTCAAATGATTGTCCGTGTGTTTTATTGACAGTCATGGCAAAAAGCTAAAATCAAAGGAAACTTGCGGCGTCTCAAGATGACAAGAAAGCAGGTTTCGCTTGACTCCAAATTAATGTGTGGAATAAAAGCCTGCCCTCGCCTTTGCTTGTGATGATATCTTTTGTGTTTTAAAAAAAGTGCAGCCTATCCTTTTACTAAAAGTGAAAATTAGACATTATTACCTGGCTCTTTTATTGTGAAACTAAATTATTAAACTTCTCCATTATTTCTTAACGCGTTACTTGCGAAAATATATTAAACAACCGAATAAAACAGATTATTGGCCTCTAAGTTGGAAAGCGTTCACTCAAAGCACAGTGCAATGCGCGATGTTTCCGTATTTTCACGAAAAGCTGGTGCAATAGTGTCGTGGGTTGCCTTCCCTTTGCTCTGCAGTGTGGCCAAAACTTATCTGATGTGGGTGTTCAAAGGTGTCTACCTTCGCACAAGATTACTCTTGGCAGAGTTGTAGGTAAAAGGATAATGATGCTTCTACTTCAAGGGAGTGATCACATGATATTTCAGATGTCAAGAACAATGCTGCATGGAGCAATGTTAATTTTAGTATCTGACCCGCTGCCTTTCGTGAAGATGGGTTATACAATAATTAGCTCGCTCAAGCCCTCAGCTGAGTTAATTCAGCGAAATCCCTTATTATTATTTTTTGGCTCTATAGATATAAATATATATTAAAGAGTCTGATAAATACGTACGCTGTCATTATAATAATTGAATCAACTCAACATCTCAACCCGTAACCCGTCATGGGTCGTAGGGGTGCCATGGTGGAAGCATCAGCAGACAGGGTCCTCCACTGCTCTCTATCCTCAGCAATGCGTACAAGTGTGGAAAAACCGTGTCCTGCCCATTCTTTGATGTTATCAGCCCAGGATTTTCTTTGCCTTCCTCTTCTCCGCTTACCTTCGACTGTTCCCTGGAGGATCGTTTTCGAAAGGGACTCATGACGAGTTACATGCCCAAACCAGGCAAGCTTTCGACGTTTCACTACTGACAAAAGTGGTTCTTGGTGGCCTGCATAGGTGTTTATCTTCTCTCTAACATAGACATTTGTTTTGTGCTCTTTATAGCAAATGCGCAAAATTCTTCTATAACATTTATACTCGAAAGCCTGAATCCTTCGCTCCGTATCTGCAGTGAGTGTCCAGCCCTCACACGCATACAAGAGAATAGATAATACAAGTGATTTGTATAATTTGATCTTCACAGGAAAACTGATGTTACTTTTCCAGATCACATTCAGCCTTGTCATGGCAGCTGAGGCCATCTCAAGTCTTGTCTTTATTTCTTTACTTGATCTTCCATCACTACATATAGTGGACCCGAGATATGTAAAGGTGTTAACTTCTTCTAACGTTTTCCCATTTAACGTAATGTTGGTCGGAACATGTTTCTTATGGCTATTCACCAATATCTTGCTTTTTTCTATATTAATTTCCATCCCATACTTTCTTGTTACTTTCTCCAGTCTAGAGGTAAGGTCTTGAAGTTCTGATTCTGTTCCAGCTATAAGATCGATATCATCAGCAAAACGTAGATTGCAAAGAGGTCGGCCTCCAATCGATATGGTTGTTTTATAATCGTAGAGAGCCTCCTGCATAATATGTTCTAGATATATATTAAAGAGCACGGGGGACAATCAACTATGAATTTTAAAATAACACGCAGCAAATTTAATAAGCAATTATTCTTTAACAGTTTAAAATAAATATGAATGATCGGTGAAATTTAGATAAATATTGTTTTCATAGAGACTTGATAGGGGAATTGTTAAAAATCCGTTGCATTCGCCTTTTAATAAGCACTTAGCTCTTCAAATGATTGAGTAAGCACTTAGCTCTTCAAATGATTGAGTACTGCCTCAGGTGTTTCATAAAGTCTTTTGTGATGAGGGTACTTCTCTACGCAACTCGTCTGTCACGAAGTGGATTTATGTTTAGAGTTTGTCTGAGTGTATAGACACAACACTAGTATGAGAAAGTCTGAGAAGATAGATTTTAGATGAGAATGACAGTGAATGTGGAAAGATGAAACTATTGGCTTCGAGGGTGAGAACCGAGATTGACTCTCCCTCGCCACTCCTGACGTATTTAAAAGCTATAGACTCACCACCTCTGACTACCAATAAAGGAGATAAGGTTTCACTAAAGTTCCACAGACACAACTATACCGACAAATATGTACGTATAGTATAGTTATAGAGAAACTGATCCAGTGTACAGTTTATAATTTATTATACAACAAAATCAAATAACACAGTAAAACAAATAACGTGCGAGGTCGCACACCTGAAAAATAAACAGTACAATTACAATGACAGACAATATACCCCACCACATGCACTCTCTCGTTCAACCTGCATGGAAAAAAATTAATGATTAACAACCAAAATTACTTGGTGGGGTCTCTAACGTAAGAGCCACCGCTTTCCTCTGCCTATCCTAATATATTTATAACTATGGTCTACTGTCCTGCTGCACACGTATACCTATATGTCTACATACAACTGAATGAACTTATCTAATGTCATACACAGCTAATCACCAGCACTGATCCTCTAACGGACTTCTTCAGTGCAACCTCAGAGGCTGTCCTCTGACTCTATAAATTCTGTCTCTCCTCTGTTTCAGCTCAGGGTCTCTCTGACACTACGGTCTTCTGCTGAGTGGCGTCTCCTTTACGCCCCTCCTCTCAATAGCGTTCGGAAAAGGAATGTTGACCCTCTCTCCTGATCCTGACTACTGCGAATGATGACTTTGGTAACAAGCACGACGTACTTGAATTGGGATGTATAGGCTTCACTGCTGCTGACAATTCGTTAGCGGACGCTTTAACCCTCTTAGGTTTTAAGGATAAACGGCATTATTATGGCCGTATATATATATATATATATATATATATATATATATATATATATATATATATATATATATATATATATATATATATATATATATATATATATATATATATATATATATATATATATATATATATATATATATATATATATATATATGTACAAACCCAACCTCCAGGCCACGCTACGCGCCTCTGTGGAGTGGTATAACGAGCTAAGAGCTCCGGATTTTAAAAAGAGATGCACATGTTCCCGCTGAAGCATGGGGCTTCACTGCATGAGAACTGCTACCTTTTACATGTGCAGACGTACTTAGCGCCGGTAACTACCGCGTCACCAGTTCTCTTTCACCTCTGGCGATGCCTCGAACCTTCTACTCCTGAGAAAGCCGAATATCTTGGCAAGCTGTAAGGCAATTTGCACCCCTCCCTGTGTGCCGTGACAAAATGCTGTAAACAAAAAAATAACAACGAATGTACAACAATTCGACATATACTCGTTCCTGACATATAACCAACTAAATAAATACATCTCCCCTAAATCAATACAGCTCCCCTACACAACTACTTCTATCTCCCGTCTAGCCCCTCCTCAACTATGCACAGCGATAAACACTTATTTCTGCCCAAAGGTCAGCCTACCATACACTCGCATCTCTCTCTTCCCCTGCTCCCACTTAATATCGGTCTGGTATGTGAACTCCCAGACACAGGCTGACCTAATCTATTACACTAGTCTAGCCTCAGGCGTCACAACAATTTCATTCACTGAAGGAATCCCTTGTACTAAATAATTCCTAGGCCTACTTTTTACGACTGACCAGGGAAGGTTATCAAATTTACCCAATATAAACACACCGTTCTAGGAAATATTAAATCCCAACTCAGTAATATTAATTACATCCCTTACCATCCGACTACACAGCAAATTAATACACAATAAAATAAAATACACAAATACGCCCGTGTATCTACACTGCACGTTATTATAATCGCATTGCGATTTTCACATACTTCCTATACATATGACAGAGCGCCCGCGTATCTAAGAGCTATACTCACACCGATAATATCTCAAAAGCCTTGACACAAATCATAGATACCGCTAGCTTATCATAGAAAAATTTATATGCACAACTTACATTTATATTATTTCTATAAGACAGCAATTGATGGCACTTCTGTCTAATAAATTTAAATTTACCCCCAGAAGAAAACTTACTTAAACCTGCTACTATCTATTGGGAAACGAACTATCTACTCCGTTAATTAAGATGTACACATACCCAATTATCGAATTTCTCACAAAGAGCAGACGAATATGAAGTTTATTCACGGCAGTAATTTTTTGAAACCAGAGAGACCGCTAATGGCTACAACGCAGGTATATATCATAGAAAAACGACGCTAAAACCCACGCCATACGTTATCGCGTGGCGTCCCTCTGGGGTAACTCTAAAAAATAATATTGCCGCAAATTAATAACCTCTGACCTCCGCCAATGATATTTGCAAACTACTCATGACTAATGTTTATTCTGCTCGCGCGCATCTTATTGCGTCATGTTAGATCATTTCCCTGAGTGCTCGCGTTACCAAAAATAAATCTGATTGGTTCAAGCGTTAATTCGACGTACCTGGGTCGTGCTTTTCACACCCACCCCCGTCTAAACCCGGGTAGGTGTTTATAACGTCGGAAAATTTTTACCCAGCCTAATAATAACTCAAACGACTAATACGTTAAAATGACCGCAATTATTTTACAAATAAAATAAGACTACGTGAACACAAATACTTACAGAGAGAAGCGGACTGGGGAAAAATTGAAATTAAAACCCACAGTAACTCTTCATAAATACGCAAATAATTACCTAGAGAAGAAGAGTAAACTCAAATAATTACACGGAGAAGAAGATTGGAGCCCGTTGAAAATAAAATCACAGTAACTTCTCACATCGTCCAATGTAGATGGTAAGTGTCAAATCCCAGCTCTTGAATTACAAACTGGTGGAATAGAACCTCTTACTACCAACTGGCCTCGTAGCACGAACCCAACTTGGGATCTACAATCTTCTAGCACATATGAATGGACACAGCAACTTTTATTAGATGCTTTGAACACTTGGTCTGAGGGTAAATTTAGAATCCCTCTCATGACGGGTATTTTGGTTACTAGGTATACAGTCTTGGTATTTAAAAATGCAGGTCTTCTTTTAAGTTTCAAAGACGCCCAAATACTTTGGTCCTGTCCTATTTAATTTAGAATTCTGTCCAATTCTTCTCTGGCTCCTGGAGTTGCGCTTTAGACGTTGTAATGCAGTCTGTCTTAGTCTCCGAATTAGCTACGTTATATTCTCATTTCTCCCTCCAAGCTTCCGCATGTGGTAACCGACAAACTTGCCAATCAGAGCTATTGTTATTTTCCTGCTCTCGATAGAACCAATCCTGCTCTTAGAACTAGGGGCCGGGGTGTTTATTTTAATTCTTCTCCGCGTGTGCAAAGTTATAATGTTAAAATGTAAACCCATGGCCTATCTTTCAAATATGGCATGATTACTTCCGTTGCTATTACATAGATTTGCGAACACATCTATGGTCTCATCCCAAATGATTACCTTGCTCATAATGTTTCTTTAGACATGTTTTATCGGTAACAAAGACGCCGATAATGTCTGGACAAAATGATAAAGTGATTATCACGCGTACTCAAATCTTTCGTCAGACAATTTAACATAAATCTGTCGTGTATGTTTAACTAGGACACAGAAATGACTTACGTCACAACAACAATGACAAAGTCTGGGACAACGAAGCGTAAACAGTAGGGACATAATTGTGACAGCTATTTGAACCACATACACAATTAAACAAGTAATACGAGCTGAATATAGACATCGCTGTTGCCACTCCGGTAAATCTTTCTGAGAGAGAATACAAGAGTCTAACTGGAAAGACGTAAATACGAAATATAGAAATTGATGTTGCCACTCTCGTAAATCTTACTGAGAGAGAATGCAAGAAAAGAAGTAAATACGAAATATAGAAATAAAATACAAGACGCAATGAAACAAATAAAAGAAGATTCAGAACTCGAAGAGGTAGAAAGAATTGCTTTGCAACTACATAGTCTGTCTTCACGAGATTTGAGATTTTAATTTGGTATGCAGCTACACAGTTTGTCTACACGAGGTGTGAAATTACTGTGAAATGCAGCTACACGAGTTGTCCACACCAGGTTTGAGGTATTACGTTGTTATCGAACTTCACAAGTGGTCTACACGAGGTGTGAGGAATGGATTTGATATTGGACTATATGGATTGTCTACATGAGGTGTGAGATACATACAGTTTACATGCACAAACACTTGTTAGCCTGCATAAAGTGTAAGGTATTCATTTTATATGCGACTACTCAAGTTTGTCAACACGACCAATGAGGTTTGCTACTAAAGCCTCCACGAGGAGTGAGATATTATGATGGTATACATGTGCATAGTTTGTCTACGCGATGTGTGAGATATTAAGATGGTAGGTATGTAACTACAGGATTTGTCTACACGGGGTATGAGATAATTAGGTTTGTGAATACCAACACGGTTTTCTATACGAGGTATGAGATAATTAAGTTTGTGAATACCTACACAGTTTTCTACACGAGGTATGAGATAATTAAGTTTCTGAATACAAACACAGTTTTCTTACACGAGGCATGTGATAATTACATGTGCAAATATCAACACAGTTTTCTACAAGAGGTATGTGATAATAAAGTTTGTGAATACAAACACAGTTTTCTACACGAGGTATTAGATAATTAAGTTTGTGAATACCTACACAGTTTTCTACACGAGGTATTAGATAATTAAGTTTATGAATAACAACACAGTTTTCTACACGAGGTATTAGATAATTAAGTTTGTGAATACCAACACAGTTTTCTAAAGAGGTATTAGATAATTAAGTTTGTGAATACTTACACAGTTTTCTACACGAAGTATCAGATAATTAAGTTTGTGAATACCTACACAGTTTTCTACACGAGGTATTAGATAATTAAGTTTGTGAATACCAACACAGTTTTGTACACGAGGTATTAGATAATTAAGTTTGTGAATACCAACACAGTTTTGTACACGAGGTATTAGATAATTAAGTTTGTGAATATGTCACGGAGTGGTTTGAGGGTATTTTGCATGTATGAATGTTCCCATGCTCCAGCGGGAGTTTATTAGTCATGTGAGTTGTGAGTTGGGAATGCTTGCCATGTAATATTTTAGTTACAAGCAATGTTGTGAGCAGAGGTAAGACAAGCTGCTAGCTGTAGTTAGGCGTGAATGAAGCTCAGTGGAGCGTGGAAGGTTTTCACGTGTTTGGTGAATACGAATAAAAGCGGTCAGTGAGAGAGAGATGTGTGTTGGGTCAGTAGTGTGTTGGGTTAGTAGAGAGTTGAGTCAGCAGAGCGCAGACAGTAGACAGGAGACAGCGAAGAGCGTAGAGAAGAGAAGGGTGGATGTCCAAAGTAGTGCGCGAGTAGAAAGGGCCAGAGTTGTGCAGTGGATTTATGAAGTAGCCTATTTTGTGGCTGTAGATATTCCGAGAATCAGAGTGATTGTAGAATACTCGGGATTTGTTGTGTCTCCAATATTTGTAATGGCCCTGCGCCCATTGTGACTTATTTGTGATATTATATATTCACGGAGATTGATATAGTTGTTGGAGTTATTCCTTAGACAGTGAGCTAGACGAACGGTGTATAAGTGTTGTCTAGCCTTCTACATCAACCCACCTACACCCTACTCGTCACAGAATACCAAAATAGTTTTCTACACGAGGTATGAGATAATTAAGTTTGTGAATACCAACACAGTTTTCTATACGAGGTATGAGATAATTAAGTTTGTGAATACCAACACAGTTTTCTACACGAGGTATGAGATAATTAAGTTTGTGAATACCAACACAGTATTCTACACGAAGTGTGAAATATTTAGGACAGCAGCATGAGGAACAAAGGCGGGCACGGAGAACACGGACATTAATTCGATTTAAAAGGAGTGATGCAGGCCACGAAGAAATATACAGCAGAAAAAAGGAAAGACAATGAGAAACGAGACAGTATAGTTTCATGAGCAAGGTAAATCAATGTAATCTCTCTATCAGTCGTCCAGATACCCGTATCTCACACGCCTGGAGAAAACTTTCCTTTCCACCCCTCGGTACCCAACCCTTCTTACTGAGGCAGACAGCATCCACGAATCTTTCGTTTCAGAAATGTAACTGAAGCGCTGACCAGATAAGATGGCTGGATATCCTTGACACGGCGATGCTTTCTGACGCTGGACAAAGAACAAAAATTTAAGGCCGGTGTCATATATCGTCACTGCAAAGTTCTTACAAAACATGGGGCAAAAATAGTTCCTTGAACTTTTTAAAGTGGCTTTCATGAGACGTTCAGTGGGCAGTCTGGAGCACCGGTCATTAATCTGTCCACTGGCCAGAAACTTTACCAAACCTGCTCGAGCTCGCCTCACTGCACGTAGCTTAGAATTATTGTAGTGGTTCCATAGCAGATACTTGCTGTAGGGGAGAGAAGTGTTACAGATCTCACCATACTAGGTCTAGCATTTTTAATGAGGTGGTGTGACCAGTTCCTTTCCTCGCTGCCTGTGTCATCCCTAACTTCAGAGCAGACTCAAGTACCCATTTACAGCTGGGTTGACAGGAGCGTGACACTACTAGAGTTTCGGTCCCGAAACCTGGTAACTGCGCCGCGAGAGGAAAGCACTCTAACCGCACAGCCAGTCGGACGGAATAATGACATTATTGGTGTTGAATGTTACATGGTTGTTACATGGTTGTAAGGTATGTACTCGTCCTAGTGGCTATCAGCTCTTGTTCTCGAGGCAAAGGACCCAGTTTCGAAAGCCTGTCGCACCAGGCTCTAGTCTACTCAGCTGGAAAAATGGGTACCTGACTATGTTGTTGTTGTTGTTGAGTTTGGGAACGAAAATTTAGCGAAGCAGGATCACCTCATCTCATAAAGCTGAGACCTAGTCTAGGTTAGGTCACCACCACTCCCCTACGTTTTCTGCTATGAGACTACCATTACTCGTATGAGAGATGGTTTCCCATGTAGTTCTCATATAGTTCTCGTATAGTTCCCATGTAGTTCCCATGTAGTTCTCATATAGTTCCCGTATAGTTACCATGTAGTTCTCATATAGTTCCCGTATAGTCCCCGTGCAGTTCCCATGTAGTTCTCATATAGTTCCCGTATAGTTCCCATGTAGTTCCCATGTAGTCCCTTGTAATTCCCGTGTTGTCCCCTTGTGGTTCCCATGTAGTTCCTATGTACTTCTCATGTAGTTCCCGTGTAGGTCTCATGTAGTTCAAGTGTAGGTCTCATGTAGTTCCCGTGTAGGTCTCATGTAGTTCCCGTGTAGGTCTCATGTAGGTATCATGTAGTTCCCGTGTAGGTATCATGTTGTTCCCGTGTAGTTCACATGTAGGTCATATGTAGTTCCCGTGTAGGTCTTATGTAGTTCCCGTGTAGGTCCGATGTAGTTCCCGTGTAGGTCTCACGTAGTTCCCGTGCAGTTCCCGTGTAGGTCTCATGTAGTTCCCGTGTAAGTCTCATGTAGTTCCCGTGTAATTCCCGCGTAGGTATCATGTAGTTGCCGTGTAGTTCCCGTGTAGATCTCATGTAGTTCCCATGTGGTTCCCGTGTAGGTATCATGTAGTTACCGTGTAGTTCCCGTGTAGGTCTCATGTAGTTCCCGCGTAGTTCCCGTGTAAGTCCCATGTAGTTCCCGTGTAGGTCTCATGTAGTTTTCGTGTAGTTCCCTGTAGGTCTCATGTAGTTTTCGTGTAGTTCCCGTGTAGGTCTCATGTAGTTCCCGTGTAGGTCTCATGTAGTTCCCGTGTAGTTCCCATGTAGGTCTCATGTAGTTCCCGTGTAGTTCTCGCGCAGGTCTCATGTAGTTCTTGTGTAGGTCTCATGTAGTTCCCGTGTATATCTCACGTTGTTCCCGTGTAGTTCCCGTGTAGGTCTCATGTAGTTCCCGTGTAGGTCTCATGTAGTTCCCGTGTAGGTCTCATGTAGTTCCCCTGTAGGTCTCATGTAGTTCCCGTGTATGTCCCATGTAGTTCCCGTGTAGGTCTCATGTAGTTACCGTGTAGGTCTCATGTAGTTCCCGTGTAGGTCTCATGTAGTTCCCGTGTAGTTCCCGTGTAGGTCTCATGTAGTTCCCGTGTAGGTCTCATGTAGTTCCCATGCAGTTCTCGTGTAGTTCCCGTGTAGGTCCCGTGTAGTTCCCGTGTCTCATGTAGTTATCGTGTAGTTCACATGTAGTTCCCTTGTAGTCTCCGAGGAAGCAAAGACAGAACAGAACTACTGACATCTTTCGCATGTCGTAAAAGATTCCTGGAAGTAGCCATTAAACTAGCAGGGACGGGCGTTAAAGTGGATGCATCCTGCTTGTAGATGTGGTGAAGTGGGATGTTATAAATATTTATAGGGGACTTAGTGTACTGACTGAGATCAGCTGTGAAGGTATCTATATCTAATAAGAGTAGTGTATTATAGATAACCTTACTTGCTGCCACATATATATATATATCTCAGTCAGAATTATTCTGGAATAGTGTGATGACTACGTTGTATGTCTAGGGTATGTGTATGATGAAGTGTAAGTCATAACAACAACAGACAGATAAACAATTTAATTTATTCCACCACACTTGACAACACTGTGACACTCACATACATAAAACACTCTACAAGGATATCTTAAAGGAGTCACTGATAACTTTTCAAATAACAATATGTATTCATTTCTGTCATGAATGAATATGTGTCCTGATTCAAATACAAAGGGAACCAGGAATCACAATCAATTTTAATTACAAGTTATATGTACAGAATTTATCAATATGAATATTGTAGTGACATATATTATTAAAAGTATCCTATGTGTGTCAGTTGTGTAGTAGTAATATGAGGTAATACTGGTTTTGTTTTGTTCAAGCTCTGTTGGTATTTGTCATCATGACTTCAATAGTTTGTCTTTATTGGAACTAGTATTGGAGATGTTCTCAGTTCCTGATATTAAAACAATTTACTTCCCCTCTTAAGTTTATGTTACAATGTTATTTTAAGATGGGGTACATAATTTTGAGCTCAGCTGGCCACATCAGCTTATCTTGCGTGATGGCGGCACGAAAGGACTCCTCTGCTCGATTTCTCCCCTGTGCTCTGGAGACACCTCACTGATAGCTAAATGGACCAAGGAGTATGCTGTCCGACTCTGGATTCAGCAAAGCTCTGACCAGGTGCTGCTCAATACCATTGTCACGTAGGGTTTATATTCATTTAATTTCCTACATCTTCTTCCTATTCGTTCACCCAAATTCTCTCTTTTATTATCTCTGTATTTCATTTTTCCCGTATATTTTTCATCCATTCGTTTTGCGAATATTATTTTCATATAATTCGCAAACTTTACCTGTTTCTTTCTCAAAACTGAGAATCGCGCTAGGACGATATTACGTAGATGTCAGGGCTGCAGGGCGTCAGAAGGCGTGATAAGTCGGTTCGCTGAACCCAGGACGTAGCAAATCGTCTACATTCTCACCGAGCGCGCGAGCTTCTTCTCGGCATAAGTCCCGGTGAGGTGTGATACTTTACATCTGCACCGGTCAGTATCCAGACATTTGTCTGGAAAATCCCAAACTGACACGGCGCTCACGGTGGGCCATGGTCAGCTGTAGTGTGAAAACTGCCCTGCAATGGAGTCAGGCTGTCTGGGATTTGAAACTGACACGCGTACATCGTGGTCAGTAGGTGACAGTTACGACACGCGTTAAGCGGACGTAAATGTTGGGAGTAGGGGAGATAATTTCGCTTGGCGAAGTAAGTTTGGGCCCTTTGTCTGATTTTAAGATATTGGCCAAGTTTGAAACTTTAATTTCATTCTCGCTCATAGACTCCACAGTAGATAGGTCGCTCGAAAACAGAATAGCTGTTAGCGAAGATCTCAGTTTGTTTCGGCAATTTGTCGAACTTCTAGACTTCCAGAAATATTTTCAGCATTTTTATTCTTAAGTTGTGCGACTACCTGTAATTCTGTGGTTGAGGTAATTAATATGATAGATATATAGATTTTGTGAGTGTTAAAGTGTTAAATCGCTTAATTCATTTTAATCTATTTCTTTAGCGCAGAAGAGAAATAAAGTGGTAGGCTATTATATTTTCTAGGGAAGCATTCAGTGGAAAGCAGAATAAAATTAAAATTTCTAGCTTATAACGGCAATTGTAGCTATTTATAAATTTAATTTAACTGCTAATACTCAGTCGAGTGTATTTTTCTAAACTAACGTATAAACTCTAGAATCCAGCCTCATGAATGGTGACGGAATACGCACGTGTTCTTAATTTATGAGGATTGCTGATTTTTAAATATAACTTACGTCACGGGAAGTTTAAATGATAAGCAAAGCTCTCTGCTTGCAAGTTTAAATGTAAGTTTTGACCAGTACAGATTCTGTTTATTATATTATATGTGTTATTTTTCCTCCACACAGTGAAAGTTTTGGGGTGACCCTAACTTTACCAGCACCTAGTAGTAGTTTCCATACTTGTGAAGAAATAGACAGTCCTTATTTTGAACCACGTGGGTTTTCTCAAGTAACGCTGATCTGACGGTGCAAGTTAGACAGAAATACTAATATCCCTATAACGGGTTTTCAAAGACTGTAATGATAAATACTGGACCTTGGAGCCAGCACTTAATTTCTTCTAGAAACTCTATATAATTTGCTGCCTGGTGGCGTGAATATTAACAATCATTTCCCGACTAGATTATATCTTGTGGACAAATCTGTGGTGTGACTAAAAAGTGAATCCTATACTGAGAGAAGGCACCGACCTGACATTCATCATTTTTTAGAAACCTACGCTATTGACACTGTGCTCTGCTAACTCCCGCGCCTGGAATAATTGTTAGGTGACTTAATCAGACATTTGAACAAATTTGCATACCCAAGTAGTCGTTCCCGGAGACTCCAAGTTAAATACGTCTTTTGGAACTGGGGACTTCTTGGCAGAAGACTGCATTTTTTTGAGTCTGTGTGAAAATCTAAAATCAATGTGTTCCAAGAGGCAGCAAGCAAAGTCGTGAGTACAAGTATGAGAAGCCATGGCGGAATGAATGAGTGTACGCTGGTTTGAGTGATATTTTTCACTATTTTATCTTTGACACCCTGTTGCTGTCCTAATTTTTTTTCAATCTGCATAATTTGTTGCTAAGGCTAGAGTTCTTGTGTTTTGTCTTAGGTTAAATCAGATTTTTTTCAAACTCTGTGCATATAATTACGAGATAAAACAAAGACAACTCTTAGACTCAAACCCTAGAGTTAACACTATAACGGGGCTATCATCCTTGCAACATTTCCTTGATTTTTATGACTATGTGTATATGTATTTTCCTTGATGTACTTTCTTTGATGTTGTGAGCCGATTTTTCCTGATAATAAAATCGCTCTTGAACTTAATAATCGTGTTTGGTCAGCTCGTTCTAGATAATATATATATCATTGTTATAGTTTTCCCACGTCTGTGTGTTTACCTGTCGTCACGTGTATGTGCGTGCCTGTGAGTGATAGAAATATACGTAATATGTATATTGGTGTAGTCTGTCTGACGCTGTAACAACTGTTGTAGAAGATAGGTGAGAGAGAGAAGAATTCTTTTCGCTTTCAGAGACAGCCACTATATCAAATCTATCATCTCACGTGTGTGGAAATTCTATTACCTTTCACTAACTCTCACTGAGTCTATCACCTATTCAAACCTATTCAGAAGGGACCAAACCTAGTCTTAATTCTCCTATCGGAAATCTACGACAACCATCAAGACCACGGTCCCTGAAAACAAGAAGGATGTACCTTCTACTTCATAACTAATTTATACTCTCTTTTTACACTGAGCACAATACATCACAAACATTGAGTTCAGAGCGTTAGGCCAACTGTCAGCTTCATCTGAAATACTTTATACCAGTATTAACCTCCTTAATGGTTACTACGCCTCTGCACTTCCAGCATTATTTCTTTCTAGTCAATCATCTAGGTGTCAGTGTACTGTTTGGCCATTCCATGCCGTTTTACTTTCCTCCGACACCTTCTGTTCAGGCTGGAGCATTATAGGCTTTACATCATGTTTGCTACTGAACTACACATATATACAGGCATAAATTAACAATTCACATTCAATTTTCATCAAAAGATACTGAATGTTTCAAGCTTACCACAATTCATGGAAACAAACACAGATACGTTGATTAGCAATGAATTCTGGCACAAATACTGGCACAAATTCCCATCTGCTTATGTTCCAGGCTTTTATTTAGCAAAAAATATGAGCTGGCTTCAACGCACTGTTGCTTTATCAAGCTTATTTGAACTAGTGGTCTCGAACTAACGCTCCTAAGTGAGTATATCAGCGAGTCTGGCCAATGGAGCCACGTTTCGACAAGTGTTTGAAAAAATTTTAACTTCCTACGTCTCCCCTAACAACCAAGGATAGCATTTATAGCCCGACTAATCGTGTTTAGCCTTACATATCATTCCAGCCAATCAGTTCCAATGTAACTTGTGGCCCATTTCCCGTACAATGGTGGTGTAAAAAAATCTACCACTGAGCGACTCCGATTTTGGGTGTCGTCTGACAGCACCATCATTTTACTTTGGCTATAACTTGTTAATTCCTAGACTATTTGCATAACGTTGTACATATTCTTTGTCAGCAAACCCTAAGGAACCCAAATATATATATTTAATAGAGCTAAAATGCTGCGCTCAAAATATGCAATTCCTTCTACCTCCTGTTTCGAAGATGTGCTGTCTGGGTACTGTAATGTTTTCAAACGTAAACCCATCTATTGTCATCTTTCTAATAAGAGTTTTTCAGGATTTAAAAACCTAACTCTGGGAAGGTTAGTGTTTTTATCACTGTCCGTCCGAAAAAGTTAGTGCATGTGGCCTTACACGCGTGATAGTAGTAATTGTGTATCGTGCGACGCGTGTTTTGTGTTGCACGTGTTCGGCTTTATGCCTCTCCCTTCTCTCTATCCTTTAGTCCATCTGTCTTTAGTTACGCCGTGTATAAAATGGAATGAATGAAATATTAAAATTAGGTCATTGTTCAGCTTGGTATCTCAATGTTTTTGCAAGAAATACAGCACACGTTTCATTGAAGAAAGCGGGTAATAATATAGTAGGCTTTTACTATCAACGTGAAAGCGTTACAATTTGCAGACGAAGCATAAAACAAAGGGGATTTTCGAGTACATTCTTGGTGACAGCACTGTTATTTTACCATTGCTCTTTTCTTTATTTATTATATGTATTTATTAGGCTTTATATTTACTTGATAATTTATATATGTGGATTAGAATATTTCACGACAGTAGACAACAACTAACTAGGGCTTTACAGGAACAATTAGCATTCATACTTTTCGACATTTGCTTAGGGAGACTGAGCACCTATGGGTTTTCCCGGAGTGCAGTCATGTCGACTCTGATCTACACAAACAATGTCTCCTTTATGTTTTATGAACGAACGAACTTTATTTTCAAAGGATTAAGAATAATGCAAGCATCATTATTTGTGAATGTCTCATTTTAAAAGTATTATAACAGCGGACATTTGCAATATCCAATCGTTATCAAATTAAAGTATGTTTTAAAAACAAATTTAAAAAAAAAAAAAAGTAATTGAAAAAAGTAAGAAACAAACAAAGAGACAAAATTCAAACCTTTCATACAGTAACTTAGACAATGATTAGAGACATAATCATATTAGGGTATCGTGTTATAAGAACTCATGAAATATTCCAACAGCCTGCTATTGAATGACTAGGGACTCTGCGCATTTTTCAGTGTAGAGATTATAGCAGAGATGAGCGGCTTTGAGTTACGTAGTATATACTACCGTAATGACTTATTAAAGCCTTCACAATATTAGGTCCATCTGTCGCGAGAGGGTTGAGATGTTATTAAAATATAATATATCCTGGACACAAAGTTGTATCAGGTGATACCAGGATAGTGCCAGACAAGAGTCTGGTCTTATAAGTAATACCCCCTTCTCTGAAAAGAGTAAGGGTGTATGGATATCAAAGGTAGGGTCAAGCTGTATAAGTTTCAGGTATGATGTTAGTGTATTATCCTAGATCCCTATGGGCTTCCTCTCAAGATCCTCCCTTGATTATTGTATTATTATTATTATTATTGTGGTCTCTGCTAGGGGTATTAATTAACAAAATTATTTATCAACAATAGCATAAACTCAACTTTACTAAGTAAGTAAGACTGCTGATAAATATTTACAATTTATTTAACCTATACCGTTTCTCTTTTCGGTTAGGAAAGTTTTAAATGAAATCAAATGTATTTACATCATGAAATCAATAAACATTGAAAAATAATAATTAATCTCAAAAATCATTCACTTTGTTGAAGGATATTACTTTTGTAATTATCTCCTTGGGAAGAACGTTGATGTAATACTAATAAGTTATGTCACTATTACTTGACAGTGAAGCTAGTACTAGGTAAATTTATGTCCACACTTTTCATCATTCACTGTATGTTTATTTGCATCTTGTCTTTTAGTATAGCGATATAATCTGGATACGCTGATCAGTGGCTTTGTTTTGCCACTTATCTTGTGTTTAGAGATCTGTCACTCTCCTGCCATGGACGAACACGTATTTTGAATTTCTCTAGGCGGTGGAAGCTGGGTATCTGGCCCTGTTAGCCACAAGGGCACTTGCACCACAGAGGCCAGCAGAGGTGGATGACTCTATACAGTTTTTGTTTTGTAGTGGTCAGGATAGAACCTGAAACAAAAATAAACGTAACCGCTATATGGTCCATCACTATTCCATTATTACACAAGATGGGGACGATAGACAGTGTCAGATAATGTGCTAGCAAATGCACAGGACAATATATACCAGCACTACCTACATCCAGTTCACCGTGACTACACTTTCCTTTTAAAACCTTAGTTAGATCCATCTGTCCATGATCCGCCTCCATACAATGATTTGGTCTAGTATAAAATACTAAGTAATACCTTGATCCATACATTAAAACAATTTCTGTACTTCTTTCTTATATTCCAGGCATGTGTCCCATTTCCTCAAGAAATATTTCTTTAAAAGCTTCTCCAAACCTACAGACACAATTCAGCTATCATTCTCAATTTAATTTGAATGTACACAGGCGGGTAAGTCCTTCAGAAATTACACATTGGTTGCAGAAACACGTCTACACACTTACCAACACACTGTAGTGAATCAATAGCAAATCATATATATATATATATATATATATATATATATATATATATATATATATATATATATATATATATATATATATATATATATCTTTCTTACCCTCAGGCCCACACAGACGAGCTGTTAATGGCAAACTTGATCTGCTCTCGGGTACAACTGGCAAAGGCAGTCTTCATTTACAAGTTACCGCGTCTTTCTGCTCGCTGTGTTTTTAGCAAGGGCAAGGTCTTTTTATACTAGCATATCCGGCGTATCAGAAAGCAGGGGCTAACGGGGTATTGCAAATCCCAAAATGAGGCATATTTTGTCTCTCTGTTCAATGTGAAAAACTAGTTTCCCCCTTATCTTTCTTATTTCTGGAGCGATTTTATTCATCTAAGGCTTAAATCATACCCTGAATTAATCGTTATCTTCCTAGCTAAAAATCTTTTAGTCTCCTAAGTGCATTTTATTCTATGCATATTTTAAATACCTAAATTAGGGACTAACCCGATGTGTCGAAGCCTTTCCACTCAATATATCTCTCTTAATAAACTACTTTTCATGGAAGTCTTTACACCTACCTCTAAAGTAACATTCCTGTTGTAGAATTAGAGACCTCTTTCAATTGGTACTTCTTTCCTACTTATGTAATTAATTTGCATCCTTCACTCGGTTGCACAAATGAGGACTGGCCATTTTGCCTGTCCAATGTTGTAGTAAACACACGAATACGGAAGTCTTTCCATTGGCTAGTGTATCATACAATTTCTACAATGTTGGCATTGTTATTCAAACATTCTCCAGCGACCTTAAAGTATTAATTCAAGGAAAATGCAACATTATAAAGTAGTATAACAGCATACATTAACAATATCTGATCACAAAATTAAGAAATAAGTATATTGTAATGAAAAACCTAGATCACCAGAGCCTTTATACAGTATATTAGATAACAATACAACACATAATCAGTTAGGGCGACATTTAATCAGCTCTCATAAAGTATTTAAACAGTCTATGATTGTATGAGCAGGAACTGTGCATGTTTTCGAGGTCAGTGGGAATATTGTTCCAAAGATGAGCAGCTGAGTAAGCCAGACTTTTCTTTAAGGAGGTCTAGCCTGGGCTTGGGTACCTGTAATATTTTTAAGCGCTGACTACGTCTTTCATTGTACCGCAGTGACTCCACACAACATTCATCGAGTTGATTGCATCATTTGTGGTCACCGTCGGGTAACACTGGATGAACTTTCTTCCATGTTGTCCATTAGTAAAGGCAGTGTCCAGAACATCATTAAAGACCTGGGTTATTAAAAAGTTTGTGCACGGTGGGAACCCAGAATGCTGACAGACAGACATAAAGAAACAAGGAAAACCATAGCCATCAACCTCCTACACCGTTACGAAACTGATTGATGCCATTGCATAATTTGGCTGGACATTATTACCACATCCCCCTTACAGTCCCGATCTTGCACCTTCTGACTTCCATCTGTTTGGACCACTGAAAGAAGATCTTCGCGGACATCACTTTGAGGACACCGAAACCATTAAACGCGCCGTACGCCAGTGGTTTAGGAAAAAGGACACACATTTTTACCGTGCGGGGATACATGCCCTTGTGAGAAGATGGACAAAAATTGTAACAAATAACGGAGACTACATTGAGAAATAAATTTTTGAAGTTCAGACTTAAAGCTACATTTCAATGTGAATTTTATCGGTTTTCTTGCCTATTGAATGAAATTAAAAATAACGAGGCATTACTTTTTGACCGTCCCTCGTATTTTGAAAGCAGCCACAGATACGTTGGACCATTTTGTGACAAGATTTTGTGAACGAATTTCGCTTTGTTAAACAGGAAAAGCTTTCTGAGGGGTAATATCTGAAGATAATTATATAAATCTACACAATGTGGTTGGTGTTTATCAGCAACTACGCGCACTGCGCGTTTTTGAAATGAATGGAGACATTTAGTGCTGGATACGGGACAATCATCCCAGATTGGGGAGCAATAGTCTAGATGTGTTTGTATAAGAGAAACGTAGAACATTTTCTTTGCCTCCTCATCCAGGAAATGTTTTAATTTGGCTAAACTATATGTGCCGTTTGCTTTGTAAGTGCATGTACATGTAAGTTCGAACTTAGGTGTTGGCCAACAGTTAGACCTAGAGTTCTGTGTTCATTTATGTTTTCAATTCGTGATGTTTCAATGTAGAGCTGAAGTGTTGTTTTCTGCGAGTTTTGTAATTTGTGTGGTGGATATTAACATACATTTGTTTTACTAATATTTATGTGCATGCGATTCTTTTTGTTCCACCAAAGAGACAAAAATGAAGATACACGACGCAAAAAATGACATTTAGTAGCCCGTCATTCGGTCTCTGACGAAACACGGGTTGTGTGCTGACGAAACACGGGTTGTGTGCTGACGAAACACGGGTTGTGTGCTGACGAAACACGGGTTGTGTGCTGACGAAACACGGGTTGTGTGCTGACGAAACACGGGTTGTGTGCTGACGACATACGAGTTGTGTGTTGACGAAACACAGGTTGTGTGCTGACGAAATACGAGTTGTGTGCTGACGAAAAACTGGTTGTGTGCTGACGAAACACGGGTTGTGTGCTGAAGAAACACGGGTTGTGTGCTGACGAAACACGGATTGTGTGCTGACGAAACACGGGTTGTGTGCTGACGAATTACGGGTTGTGTGCTGACGAAACACGGGTTGTGTGCTGACGAAATACGAGTTGTGTGCTGACGAAACACGAGTTGTGTGCTGACGAAATACGGAATGTGTGCTGACGAAATACGACTTGTGTGCTGACGAAACACGGATTGTGTGCTGACGAAACACGGGTTGTGTGCTGACGAAACACGGGTTGTGTGCTGACGAAATACGACTTGTGTGCTGACGAAACACGGATTGTGTGCTGACGAAACACGGGTTGTGTGCTGACGAAACACGGGTTGTGTGCTAACTCACTTTTTGAGAACTTCTTAGTCATTCCTCACCTACCTTGGGTGTGGAGGTTTGACAGAGATCTCCATTTCCTCATCTACCTTGGGGTGTGGAGGTTTGACAGAGAGCTCCATTTCCCCCCAGTTGTTTCATGTAATCACATTTTTAAGACAAACAGGTGATTGGCCTGTTACAGTTTGAGAACTTCTTAGTCAATCCTCTTCTACCTTGGGGCGCAGAGGTTTGCAATAGAGCGCCATGTCTCTCTATAGTTTTCTGTAATCAATTTTTAAGACAAACAGATGACTGGCCTGTTACTGGGGGGTAGGGCTGGAGTGTGTAAGGGATAGTACCTCACGGTGAGAGGCAGTCACTTCCTCTTTTTGAGGATGGCCTGGATCCTATTTGTTTGGCCCCTAATCCAGAGAGTTCAGCTCATGTTGATGCCATCCCTCATAGAGTCTGCTTGTGGTACGGCAGCGTGGTGGGTAGGGCTGGAGTGTGATAGGGCCCCAGTACCTCACAAGGGCAAACGGCTTTGATGGCCGGCAACAATACAGCCCACTGACAGGTAAATTGAAAAAGGGAAGGTCCCCCTTAAACAGTAAGAGTACAATTGCTAAAAGGCCAGAACGGGTAAGGATGATCAATAATACATTGGTGACAACGGCTTATAGTCGTAGCTAAGCGGGCAGGATGTTACTTCAGTTTGAAATTTTGGGGGCTTCTTAGGGGCAAGGAGTAGGAAAGACTGGTATCGGGCTGAGGGCGCACCATGGACTGTGAATGGATAAGCGGCCTAGAACCATCCAGAAAGCAATGGCAAACTACTGGATTGTACAATGCCAAGAAGAATCCATAATGGCTAAATCTGAATACTACACAAAGATCTTGGTGGTTGAGCCCCCAGGCCAGACAGATCATATTTAACTGGGGATGAAAGATCGTTGGCAGCGTCAGTTACAGGTAATCGTGATGACGGCCAAAAGCCCTGATTCATCTGACTGTTTACCACGGAAAAACCATGTCATCGTGTCTTAGAAAAATAATCAAAATAGGAACATGGAAACGTCAGGTAACTTATATCAAGGAAAACAGTACATAGTGAGAACGAGATGGATGGTAAGGACTAAAACATCGATATCCTGGGCATCTCAGTTGGCACAGATGGTAGGGCCAGGGACACTTTTCGATTCCATCAGGAGGAACATCATATACTCAAGGCAAAGAGAGGAGGTCAGAGCGGCGTCGGTTTTACCTGTCTAAAAGGTGACAGCTGCCTCCCTATTAGGATATAAACCCATAAATGACCGCATTGTCACAATCAGACTGTGAAAGGAAAAAGAAAAGAACAATCACAATTACAAACATATGCGCCTGAAACACACAGCTGCTGGAAGAAACAGGAAATCTGAAGATTTTTACAATATGAACTGCAAAATGCATTTGAGAGAAAGCAAATAAGCAAGATATTAGGATAATGGGCATAATATGGGAGATTTTAATGCCAAAGTTGAAACGAAAGATTATGAAACATGAAAAAGAAGGGGGTGAAAGGTGTTATGGATTGGGATTGGGCCAGAGAAATGAGAGAGGAGAACGTTTACAACATTCTGCCTAGAAAACAACCTAGTCATCACGAATACCTCTTTTTATTTATTTTTTTTTGTTGACCCTTGAAGACTATATACGTGGACGTCACCGGACGGAAAAAGCAAGAACCAAATAGATTATATCTTAATACAACAAAGGTGGCGATCTTGTATCTCATCCATCAAGACGTTCCCAGGAGCAGACTGTGACTCCGACCATGAACTTCTTGCTGCAAACTTCAAGATCAAATTGAAAAAAGTCGTTACAAGCGACAAAGTAATACGTTATGACACAAGCGCCATACCAGAAGAGTACAGTGTCGATATTCAGAACAAATTTGACATTCTTATGGCAGTACAGGAGGAAATGACACCTGATAACGTTGATATTTAGTTGGATATAATATATGTTGATAAAGTACACCAGAACACTCCTAGGCGGGAAGACAGGCGTCTATCATCATCAGTTGACAAGATCCCTATGGTGTTGCCTGCCCCACTGTAGTGTATGGAATGTCAACTTGACCTACGCAGTGTTGTGTAGACATTTGATTTGATGTAGTGTATTTAATGTGCGAATTTATGATAAGGGTTCGATGGTTGTTGACAAATGTTCTCTTCTCACACTCATGTATTTTTTGGAAGTCATCGACACCAACGACTGTGTACCTTTTCTAAAGTTTAATTGGACGTACACACTCGACAGCACAGATAGTGACAAATCACAGTTTTGCCATAATACATCATAGTATGCAGTGGGACAAATTGGGAGTTTTGCAATGTTACATGGTTATAGTTAAGTTAGTAATAGTTAATTTTTTATAAAATGGTCTTTGGCAATGTTTTTTTTTACATGCAACTAGAATAAGTGTATAATGGACTGTCAGTAGCCAAGCACCCAGTATCGCCCATACATATATCATCTGACGTCACTGACTGAGCACGTCAGCTTGTAAACAATATTTCAGATGACTTCTAAACCTAATCTCGTTTAGCAACGACTCTTCAACATAATGTTCAGCACATATTTTTCCATTATGAATAATATATGAACCGCCTAACAAAAACAGTGGGTTTCTCATGTGTAGCAGTGATCTCTGGACTGATCAAGCGATAATACGGGCATCCCTTTTCTCTTCTTGAAAGTCCTACATGTTTTGGTTCCAAGATGGCTCCACTCGTGAACTGTCACTCACGTTTGAATACAGATAATGAATCTGTTCTAAAGTTAGTCATTCATACAACATTTCGTTGCTCTGTAGATTTGGTCATGAACAATAGACTGCATTCTACAGAATATAGTGCTGCTAGGAATCGAAGTCGTTTTTTTTCATCGAGTCAAATATATTCTCTTAAACATTCAAATCGTAATTATCGACAATGGTGGCTTCGATCGAGAGTTCATAAGAGTATCTTTGATTACCTTGGTAGAGGGAATATGAAACTGCCATTCCTTGGCAAGATGAATAAACACTGGGGTAAAGCATACACGATAGGTCTAGACGACTATCACTTTCCCCAAAACCACTGAGATCACTTTTTTCAAGGCATCAAGCCGACATAGCAAAACACTCACAGTCCCCTATCAGGACGAAGCCAAATCACACCACTCAAGCCACACATCCGCCGAATAGCCTTTGACCTCTCTAGAGACAACAGAACATATAGTTCGACTTAGATATGTAAAGTTATACAGATATAAGACAGACTTGTCCTACTCAGACAAACAATACACATAAATTCAGGCCATAGATATTCTGAAGCAAGAACAATCTATTATTACCCAAACAACGAATAAATCGCAGTAAAATGTATTTATCCGCGGAGTTCAAGGGAAGTAACTCAATAATGACTTTCCCTTAAGCACTAAAAAATTACCTATGTATAATATTGTAAGATATCAAAGACTGCACGTAACAGTCTTACCACACCTCCCGGGAAAAAAAAAAATGGAACATTTTTTTTTTTTTTGAAATACATCTAGGAGCAACGTACAATAGGCTCACAACGCATGAATAATGCGCAGATGAAAATATCAGGAATACCTATAACGCCTAATATGAGGCTAAGTCGACTTATGGAGCGACTGGTGAGAATGTGTCTCATAAACTGAGAGAAATTATTTCTCTACAAGTATATTTTTCCAGGAAGGTGTCATCAAAGTATAATACAATTCTGGCAATTACACAATGCCTAAAAAATTCATATCATCACTACGTATTAGATATCTTAAATTTATGATTTATGAAGTAAAAATCATCAAAGCACAGCGGTGAATAAACATACATGAACCGCTATGTAGTGATACAATCATTATATTATTAAATTACAAATGTGTATCTATCATGATATAGAAAAGGAACTACTATAGAACTAGACATATCAAGAAGTCTAAGCCCTAATAGTTATGTGGAATCATGTGGGCATCTTGACAGAATGTCTGCCATCACATTATCTGATCCCCGAATAGCTCGCACAGAGAAATGAAAAGGTTGAAGAGCAATTGCATATCGAGTAGACCTCGAGCTCTTCAAATTCTTACTCTGTATAGCAGTAAGAGCTTTTTGGTCTGTTTCTACTATGAAATGTGCGCCTAGAAGGAATCTCTGTAGTTTGAGGATCGACCAAACCATAGCTAATAGCTCACGGTCTAAAACCGAATAATTCCTTTCTGCCGCATTAAGTTTTCTGGAAATATACATTACAGGATGCAGAGTTCCAGAGTACTCTTGCATTAGTGCCGCTCCAATCCCAGTGGATGAAGCGTCACTACGAAGAACGAATGTCTTATCTTTAGTGGGTAGCACTAAAATAGGTGGTGTTGAAAACAGTGTTTTAATCTTATCCAGAGAGCATTGGCATTCCTGAGACCAGTGGACCACATTAGGCGAACCTTTCTTTAGAAGTGTTGAGAGAGGTGCCATGATAGAGGATAGATTCTGAATGAATCTGCCATAAAATTGAATAAGACCTAACAGACTTCTCACCTGTTTTTTAGTCTTAGGGATTGAGATGTTAAGTATCTTACTAGTATTATGGTCCTCTGTCTTTAGGAAACCGTGACCAACTCGGTGGCCTAGGAAAGAAATTTCGCTAAAACCAATATAGGCTTTAGAGGGTTTCGCTGTCAGGTTGTGCTCACGCAAAGTAGACAGCAATTCATCTAACCCTGAATAGTGATCTTCCCAAGTATCGCTGAAAAGACAGATGTCGTCTAGATATGCAATGACATCTGACCGATAAGATAGGATTCGGCGCATCATGCGTACGAACGTAGCTGGTGCGTTCATAAGACCGAAAGGCATAAAATTCCATTGGAACAAACCTCTAGGTGTTGAAAAAGCCGTGAGAGGTTTGGCGCGTTCAGATAAAGGAACTTGCCAATATCCCTTAGACAAATCAAGTTTAGTGAAAAAATGAGATTTGGAGAGTCGAGTAAGTAGCTCTTCCAGTAAAGGCATAGGTTCGGCATCGAACTTCGTTACTTGATTCAATTTTCGATAGTCAACGCAAAGACGTATGTTATTGTCTTTTTTACGCACAATAACCATCGGCGAAGAATACGCAGAGGTGGATGGTTCGATTATTTTCAAATCTATCATCACATCCAACTCTTTCTCGACCTGTGCTTGGAAATGTATAGGTATAGGATAAGGTCTAACCCTAATAGGAGTATGGTCAGTTAGCACAATGTCATGTTGAATGACATTAGTTTGTCCAGGGATGTCAGTGAGTACATCCTGAAATGTTTGCAACATAGTTGAAACTTGTCGCTGTTCTCCTAGAGACAAATCAGGAGAGACAGTAACGTTCTTCCATGATTCACTGGAATGAAGTGGGATCATTGGAAGAGGAAGATTTACATCTGAAAAACTTGTTTCCTCATCCTGTATCACGGACAGTGATGAGTAATGACCATGTGGTACTGGAGAATTGTCCGTTGCTTGGAAAATGGGTTGCAAATAATCCGGACGTTCATGGAATTCAGTAAGCATATTGATGTGGAAGGTTTTATGCTTCCCATCAATATCGACAATATAGTCGACATCGGAAATTTTCGATATTATATCGTACGGACCTTTCCAAGAAATAAGTAATCTGTTTTCCCTACAAGGTAGTAATACAAATGCTTTGTCACCAGGACAAAGTTGTCGTAAGCATCTCTTCTTATTGGCAAATTGCCTTGCCTTCTGTTTCGCAAATTCAGAAGAAGAAGTTGCTAATTTGCATGCTTCGATAATCTTTTGTCTCAACGCGATGACATATTCGTAGGATGACTTTGTGTCATCGTCAATATTGTCAGATGTTATGAGATCGTGAAGCAACGACATAGGGCCACGCGGACGCGCGCCAAAGACGAGTTCAAAGGGAGAAAATCCCGTATGTTCATTGGGTACCTCTCTGTAAGCGAAGAGGGCCGCAGGTAAAACTCTGTCCCAGTCTTGAGGATGATCCTCAGTTATCTTCCCCAGTAAGTTTTTAAGTGTTCTATTAAGGCGTTCGACCATACCATTAGACATTGGATGGTAGATACTACTTAAAGATCTATCTATCTGCAGGGTAGACATTACTTGAGACATGGTATCTGATATTAGTTGGTTGCCATGGTCTGACAATATCTCTCCGGGGAACCCCAGACGACAAAATATAAGCCAAAGAGCATCTGCAATATCAGCAGTAGTAATGCTCTTCAGAGGAATAGCCTCTGGCCAACGTGTGCACATATCAACACACGTCAAGATAAACTGATGTCCTCTGGCAGACTTGATCTTAAATGGACCAATAATGTCTATGGCCATTTTTTGAAACGGCCGAATAGGAATGTCCGCCGCCTGAATGGGTGCAGCATGCCGTGGACCTTTGGATTTAACTTCCTGACATACTTTACAAGATTGACAATAAATCCGTATGTCCTTGTTTACCAATGGCCAAAAGAAAGCCGCAAGGACTCTTGACTTAGTACGGGAAAAACCCATGTGTCCAGCACACTGAGAGTCGTGAGCGTGCTGCAAAATTTTAACTCTCAAATTCTTGGGAACCAGGATTTGAGAATGACTTGACGTAATGGAGTCTTGAACCATACGTACAAGTACGCCATTCTTCTTTGTAATCCACGATTTACGACTTGTGTCCTTATTCGGATCACCTTTAGTTGCAAGAATGAAGAATTTCTTCAGAGTGGGATCATCTTCTTGCTGTTTTATAAACGAGTCACGAGAAATTACCAAGGGATTATCTTGGTTATGCACTTCATTATCTTCAGTAGATGAAGTTTGAGGCACATTAAGAGCCTGAGCTCTAGTGACTACAGCGTTAGCAATCTGCATGTTTTGCCTTTCCCAAGTGGAAATTTGTTGCGGAGTACATTCCTTGACTCCATGAATGCGACCGATGATGAGGTCAGCGATCGGATTCGGAAGAAGACATGCGTGTACATCTCCTGTAAAGAAAGGAGTAGCAATCCTAATGATAGCGGTAGAGTATTTCTCTACTGTGCCGCCAAATGTTACACATTTGACTACTTGTCCAGTGGCACGGGAAGGATCTACGAGTGACTGCCTAACACCAATTGTGGTGCATCCAGAATCAAATAGCACAGAGACTGGATTGTTATTCACTAAACCCTTATGTAAGACAAGAGACCCTCTTCCATCATGCGCGACTGATGCTGGAAGAGCAGGAAGAGGATGGCCACAGCTTAAAGTAGTCACTGTGGTTGGCTCAAATAACGTTTTGCATTGGGGGCACTGAGATGCTCTCCCAAAATCAAAAGCGGCACATGCCATATTACTAGCATCATTATTATCTTTACTCTGTTTATAGGCTTCATGGGACTCTTGTTGTGCAGAGTTTGCCTGAAAATGTGGTTTATGTCTTTTGTATTGAGATCTACCTCGGTTATTATCACCTCTGTAGTTATTGTTACCTCTATTGTAACCCCTATTTGGGTTTGAGTCATAGTACCCTTGGTTACCATTATCATATTCATTATAATGAGTATCTCTGTAATTATGATCTTGTTGACTCCAAGACGGATAACCCTGATAGTTTCTATAATTACTTCCTCTACGGAAATTCCTATAATTATGACCACCCCTGTGTCGAGAGCTATCAGGTCGTCTCCAGTTCTTTGAAGAAGAACCCTGAAATGATTGGTTACCTTGGTTTTGATAACTATTATGGTTACCTTTTTTTTTCAAATCTGTTTTTGAGGTCCCTGAAATCTGTGTGAATAATTGGGATTGTATGGTGTTGCTGAAGCAACTGGCATACTCTCCTTAATCTTAGTGTTGCCAAAAGTCACGTCGGGGTGTGCAGTGACATATTGGGAACAATATTCTTCCATTTCTTTTAGAGATTTAGGTTTACGCTCATGTATAAATTCAAGGAAAGGTTTGTTCACACATGACATAATCTTATCTCTGAGCAACAAATCCATAAGTCCTTCATACGTTTTTTTCGTTTTGGAAAGCTCAATCCAACGATCAACTGTGAGACGTGCCTTTGCAGTGAATTCTGAGAATTCTACCCCCGTCTCAGGTACCATCGTCTTAAATAAAAGGCGATAGCCTTCCTCACTTAGCTGATATTTTTTTATCAAAGCCGCCCTAATGACATCATAATTATCCTTATCTGCTTCTCCTACAAGGCATAATCTAGTCAAAGATTCACCTTTCAAGTTTTCTGATAATTGATTAGCGTATTGTGATTTATCCACATTATGTGTACGACAAGAACGTTCAAATCTATCCAGCCAGAATGTAATATCGTCACTGGACTGATTGAACGGTGGAACCTTAACCTTGTAAGTAGAAGGTTTACCATTACCACTAGATGCCTGATTAACATTACTCATACTTGTCAATCTCAATTTCTCCAACTCAAATTCATGTTCTCTTATTGCTTTTTTCTCTTCAGCATCTAATCTTTTTTGTTCAGCCTCCCTGTCTAATCTTTTTTGTTCAGCCGCAGCTTCTCTTTCCAATTTTTTTTTGTTCAGCTTCCCTGTCTAATCTTTTTTGTTCAGCTTCACTGTCTAATCTTTTTTGTTCAGCTTCACTGTCTAATCTTTTTTGTTCAGCCGCAGCTTCTCTTTCCAATTTTTTTTTGTTCAGCTTCAAATCTCCTTTCCTCTACCTGCATCTGCAATTTCTTTTGTTCAGCAGCAGCCTCAGCTTCTTTTTTCTAATCTTTTCTCTTCCGCCATAGCTTTTCTTTCTTCTGCAGCTAATCTTTTCTCTTCTGCAGCTAATGCTTTGTCATATTGAGCAACTGCCCATTGTTCTAATTGTTGACCAGTCTTATCAAGAGCTTTCCCTTGAGTAATGAAATAATCTAGAGTAGACATGATGCCTAACAATAATACTAATCACCTGAATCAATAATAATACCCCAAGTTCTCAATGACCTGATTAATCAGTATACTATCCCAATATCTGTGGGTCACAAGCCTTTAATAAGGTCTTGTATAATAGTAATAATAATCAGGTACTGGTCTATACCATAATCCAAGTGCAGTGCACAGGCAATTGTGTCTTATGAAATATACCCATATAAAACATATGTCAACCAACAGAATACATAAAGTACAAATAGGACTGACAATACAAGAACGTTTGCAGAAATCAAAATAAATCAAATAGGGAAATCAATGAAGATAATCACTGAATCTGCAAAGAATAACAACACAAATGACGTCACAATATATGAATATAAATTATGAATAGAACTGAAAGATAGAAAAGGTTAGACCAACAAATTACAAACAAATCAAAACAAAACTAAAGAACAAAGAAATATTACAAAAATAACAATAATTACAGACTTCACAGCTAACACAAAAGCAACAGTTGTCGCAGCAAATTTTCAATCAAGAAAATTGCACCTATAGAAAACGCCCACAACGGACCCTCTATGACGTGGGATACTCTGTTGTGAGGACGCCGCCCAACCTTAAACACAACCCGCTGACATAGAAACTAACATACTATACAAACAAATAACATGTAAACATAAATATATATAAATTATGTGTATGATAGTATGTGTTGCAAAATAGGCTCAGTCTTACAGTAATGGCAAAGTTATTTTTCATGAAAACAAACAAACTGCCACTTTATTCAATTAAACATTCTGGCCTTAAATATTAAAGTTCATATATGGCAAACAAGAAGATCCATCGATGAAACCAGGACTTCTTAGTTCACAAATACTGTCTTTCTGTTAACACTGACAAGAATTTGATCCAACTGTTCTGTGAAACTCTATAATGTCTAATGTAAAAAATGTCAACAACGCTGACCTACATACTGCATTCACTTGACAGGTCACGTGACGAAGCGTTGACAAAGAGCAAACCAATACTGCAAGTGTGTCGTATCAGCCACAGGAAACGGTCTGGTATCGGTAATCTGTTGACTTCTGAATTTCTGCGAGGTCAAACCCAGAAAGCTGGTCCACCAGTTGATAAAGTTGATATTTAGTTGGATATAATATATGTTGATAAAGTACACCAGAACACTCCTAGGCGGGAAGACAGGCGTCTATCATCATCAGTTGACAAGATCCCTATGGTGTTGCCTGCCCCACTGTAGTGTATGGAATGTCAACTTGACCTACGCAGTGTTGTGTAGACATGGATGGAGTGTATAATGTGCGAATGATGATAAGGGTTCGTGTTGTTGACAAATGTTCTCTTCTCACACTCATGTATGACCGGAAGTCATCGACACCAACGACTGTGTACCTTTTCTAAAGTTTAATTGGACGTACACACTCGACAGCACAGATAGTGACAAATCACAGGTTGCCATAATACATCATAGTACAGTGGACAAATGGTCTTGCAATGTTACATGGGCACTCATGTAGAATAATGGTATAATGGACTGTCAATAGCCAAGCACTCAGTATCGCCCATACATATATCATCTGACGTCACTGACTGAGCACGTCAGCTTGTAAACAATATTTCAGATGACTTCTAAACCTAATCTCGTTTAGCAACGATTCTTCAACATAATGTTCAGCACATATTTTTCCATATAATAATATTGAACCGCTAACAATGGGTTCTCATGTGTAGCAGTGATCTCTGGACTGATCAAGCGATAATACGGGCATCCCTTTTCTCTTCTTGAAAGTCCTACATGTTTTGGTTCCAAGATGGCTCCACTCGTGAACTGTCACTCACGTTTGAATACAGATAATGAATCTGTTCTAAAGTTAGTCATTCATACAACATTTCGTTGCTCTGTAGATTTGGTCATGAACAATAGACTGCATTCTACAGAATATAGTGCTGCTAGGAATCGAAGTCGTTTTTCATCGAGTCAAATATATTCTCTTAAACATTCAAATCGTAATTATCGACAATGGTGGCTTCGATCGAGAGTTCATAAGAGTATCTTTGATTACCTTGGTAGAGGGAATATGAAACTGCCATTCCTTGGCAAGATGAATAAACACTGGGGTAAAGCATACACGATAGGTCTAGACGACTATCACTTTCCCCAAAACCACTGAGATCACTTTTACAAGGCATCAAGCCGACATAGCAAAACACTCACAGTCCCCTATCAGGACGAAGCCAAATCACACCACTCAAGCCACACATCCGCCGAATAGCCTTTGACCTCTCTAGAGACAACAGAACATATAGTTCGACTTAGATATGTAAAGATATACAGATATAAGACAGACTTGTCCTACTCAGACAAACAATACACATAAATTCAGGCCATAGATATTCTGAAGCAAGAACAATCTATTATTACCCAAACAACGAATAAATCGCAGTAAAATGTATTTATCCGCGGAGTTCAAGGGAAGTAACTCAATAATGACTTTCCCTTAAGCACTAAAAAATTACCTATGTATAATATTGTAAGATATCAAAGACTGCACGTAACAACACCAGATGAACTTGCTAATAACATCAGAGATGTATATATTACAAATGCACAGAGGTTAATTCCTAAAAGAAGTATAAAGAGACGAGAATACATCTCAGACGAAACACTGAAGTTGGTGGTAGAGAGAAGAAAAATGAAGTCCAAAAAAGATACAGAAAATCAGGAGTTGTACAAGGAATACACAAAGCAGATTAAAAAACGAGTCAGACAAGACAAACAACAATACATAAACGACACCTGCAGGAAAATAGAGGAAATGCGCGAACAGGGATTGAGTAAGAATATGTTTTCTGAAGTAAGAACATTGAAAAACAGCAACTTTAAATCATCACCCCGAGCAATAAACGACAAGAAAGGCGACACTCTAACAGAACGTAAAGATATTCTGAACAGATGGAAGGAGTACTGTCAAGAAATGTATACGGAAATAAACAAAGCGGCAGATAACAACGTCATGAATGAAGCGGAACGTGAACCAGAACCTACCACAGAGGAAGTCCGGAATGCAATCAAACACTTAAAAAGTGGAAAATCTCCTGGTTGTGATGAAATAACAGCTGAAATGATACAGGCAGGAGGAGAAGGCAGCGCTCGTATATATCATGCATTATGCTGCAAGATCTGGCAAAGCGGAATTTGGCCCAAGGAATGGAAACGATCAATTTACATACCCTTGCCAAAAAAGGGCAACCTGAAACTGTGCACAAACTACAGAACTATAGCTCTTATAAGCCATGCCAGCAAAATACTTTTACAAATCATAATGAAAAGGATGCAACAAAAGCTAGAAACAGAAATAAATGAAGTACAGGCGGGTTTTCGACCAGGTAGAGGCACTAGAGATCATATATTCAACATGAGGATCATCATAGAAAAGTGTAGAGAATTCAACGTTGACCTACATACTTGTTTCATTGATTACACCAAAGCTTTCGATTGTGTACAACATCAGCAGTTATGGGCTATTATGAAAAATATGGGATTTCCAAACCACCTTATACAACTCATCGCACTGCTGTACCAAGAACAACAGGTAGCCGTAAGAATAGAGGGGGAAACATCAGAATGGTTTGAAGTACAGAAAGGAGTAAGACAAGGCTGTACCCTTTCCCCTTACCTGTTTAACATTTATGCCGAGAATATCATGAGAAACGTAAGAGATGACCAAGAACACACAGAGTTTGACTCATTTAACATCGGCGGGTACCAGATCCCGGAAATCAGATATGCTGACGACACAGTCCTCCTATCGACCAACCCAAAAGGACTTGAACAATTACTTCTGTCCACCAAAAAACACAGCGAGGCCCAGAATCTATACCTAAACACCAAGAAGACCAAAGTATTGACAACAGACAAAGTAAAGACCAAACCAGAAATTGAAATTGATAACGAAGAACTGGAAAGTGTCAATGAATTCGAATACTTAGGATCAATCATTAACAGCTCTGGCGACTGTGCAGTAGAAATTAAAAGAAGACTTGCAATTGCTTCACATAAGCTAATACAGATGAAAAACCTATGGCAAGGCAGAAGCAAAGAAACAAAGTTACAACTGATCAGAGCATGTATATTCCCAGTAGCAACATACGGCTGCGAGACTTGGACACTCAATAAAACAGTTGCAAAAAAGATTACATCATTCGAAATGAAATGCTACAGAAGGATGTTGAGAATACCCTGGACAGAAAAAAAGACCAACAGAGAAGTACTGCACTCACTAAACGTACAGGAACATTGGCTCCTAAATACCATCGCAATAAGGAAGCTGAAATTTTTCGGTCATATAAAAAGACATAATAGTCTGGAAAAAACAGTGATGGAAGGCATGGTCCCTGGAAAAAAGGGGAAGGGGTCGACCTAGACGACGGTGGACCCAGGACATCACAGAGAGTCTGAACTTGTCTTTGGCTGATGCAGGTCGACTTGCCCAGAATCGTGATGCGTTCAGAGCAGCTGTAATGGAGACAACGTTCTGGAAAGAATATGTCACATGATGATGATATTTAATGCAGTTTTTAAATGGTGTTACAAAAGTCCTTGTGCAACCTTAAACTTTAATAACGTTGTATGTACACATGACAGAAGCACAATATAAACATGATATGAAAGCATAATTTATGCATTTTGTAAATGTCTGTGTTATCAACTTTGAGTTAATTTTGTTTTCGATCCTATATTTGACTGAAAATTGCGACAGTGAAAGAATTGGTTGACGTGGCGTAAGAAAATCGGGCAGAGTGATATGTCACGAAAAATGGCAGTTATTTGGAAGCATAAAAATTTGAACAATATTTTGTTGCAACTTGGTGATTTATGTTTTGAAATGCCGTTTACAGTGTGCTTCTGTCATGCGCAGGGGTAGGAGTAATTATGAGGTATGGCGTCCGTCTGTAATTCTAAAGGTGCTGGGTTCGCTCCCAGTACATGAAATACAATTGATGGAAATTTTTACAGAACCATTGGTTCATAATGATGTCATACTCCCCCCGGTCTCCTGGGTAGTGAGATCGGATGTCTAGCCTTCTCGGATAAGGGCGAAGAAATAGGAGGTCCCGTGTGCAAGTTACGCGCGTTAAAAATCTCCCGGCAGGTGGAAATCGTAAAGAATAGGCCATACGGCCGCTGCCCTAGCAAAATTTAAAAATAAGGAAACCTACTTACCACAAAAATAGTTATAGAATGTGTGATTCCTGTATACACACACTGGGATCCTCGCCGGTGTTACGGAGTTCGTGCACTGTGATGAGATCCTCCTTTTGTGATCTAAGAGAAGAGATCGGACTACTGATGGAGTTGTCCGTGTACTATGAAGATAGTCTTTAAAACCAAACCAAACAAAAACTAATCTGTCACGTGTGACCTCCAAAGTTTTTAAAGTTGAAAGTTGCAACAAGGACTTTAGAGACACCCTGTATTTACAGCTTACGCAGACATCTTTAGTTCTAGTTCAGATGAAAAGTTCATGCTACATGGCCACTTAAAACGTTACCACACCTAAAGGTCTTTTATATTTGTACATGAGCCCTAATATAACCGCTAGGTTGAACGGGACGCGCTTCGTGAAAACGAGGCAAAATTTTTTTTTTTTTTTAAATGCTACGCGGTATAGTGGACAACTGCCACACGCAATTTATGTCCAAGTGAAAAGTTATTGACCTCATGTGGTTTTGGTGAAATGTCTAAATATAAAGACGCTGATTTGGACTGCTATTCTCAGGCATGTCGTAAGAGCCATCTTATGTGAGATTGTACATAGAACTAGAAACCTCATTATTAAAACAAAGGTACAGGTAGTCTTATAGCAGATATTGCCGTATGGAAGTAAAGTGTTAGACACCTCACCTAGACACGATTTCAGTTTGATGAAGCGGGCTGGCCAGTTACCTTCGTAGCCACCTTTGCCTACCCTAGTTCAAATACCAATTTCACATTTGAGTATGCTAGAGAGTGTGACAGGCAGTGCGAAGGCAGTAGAAAACAGAAGTGAAGAGATTGGACTTTAGGAAATTTGCATAAAGAAGTTGTAACAGACTATATGACTTTGTTACGAGGGGAGGTGAAATGAGTTTTTTTTTTTTTTTTTTTTCCTCGCTTGAGGTCGCATATTTTTTCCTCGCATGAGGTCGCATTGTCCCCGCCCCAAAACCGGCTCTGGTCAAGACCACATGTCCCAACACAAGAAGACCCAATGACAAAATGTGTCACCTAGTGATCTTCTGTGTTCTCACACAAAGGACCTAATGACACATGAATGTCACTGTACCGGTCCCTGTGTCTAGACACATGATCCCAGCCAAAAGCCGGATACTAGGCATTGGGTTGTACAGCGTAAAATACGCTGCAGTTCGGAGGTGAAATGAGAAGGAGAGTGTTTTGAGTAAAGGGAAGATAACTCTGTTATGGCACCTGTGGAAAAATCAGACGGGCATTTTATTTATAAGTAAAATCAGTCCAAGATTATGGTTTAGCTGTTTTGCATAGTGCTGACAAAGTTATAGTAAGCAGAGAAGAGTCTTTGACTTTTTGTTATTGTTAGCAAAGGGAGACAATTTAAAATTATGTCCCATGAGTTGTTTTGTGGTTGATCGAAAGTAGCGCGCACGGGGAAAATTGGCTAGCATGAACACTTTTTAGCGAGGAAAAGTTGTAATGAATAATCGGCGTAAAATATCAAATCAGTCAGGTTTTGAACGCGAGTAGCGTTAGGACAAGCAAAGTTCTTGCTGCGTTAAAATGTTACGGTGGTGAGCGCGGTCTAGAATGGAACATTCGGGCGGACAAGCCACTGATGTGGTTGGGTTTTCTGTGGTCACAGAAAAAGTATCTAAACTGTCTGCATAGCCATTTAGCCGCTCAGTGCGTCACTCTTTAGTGTAGATTTTGGCTGGTGTCAGCTACAAGTATTATTTCGAAGGGCAAGGGTGTCAAGATATGTAGTACATGATGGGTGAGAGCGCCAAGTCCAGCAGGTATGTGAGGTCGCCTAATAGAAGTATAATATGATAGACAGCTACTAGTAATGAAGTACAGTATAATAGCTAGCCACCAGCAGTGAAGTGAAATATGATAGACAGCTACTAGTAATGAAGTACAATATGATAGACAGCCACTAGCAGTGAAGGGAAATGTGATAGACAGCTACTAGTAATGAAGTACAGTATGATAGACAGCTAGTGGTAATGAACTACAGTATGATAGACAGCTACTAGTAATGAAGTACAGTATGATAGACAGCTACCAAAAGTGAACTGCAGTAAGATAGACTTCATATATGGAGAAGTAGGAAAGCATATACACTGGCGGAAATTTTCACCCCTGGCGGTTAAAGCCAGTCTTATATCCAAGATACGCTACAACAGTATTCCCAATAATATAAATCAAGACAGATTTGAAGTTAGAGACAGCCAATGTTGAGTACAGATGAATAGCGACTTAGACGAAGTGCAAGGAGAGAGATGTGTCTGTGACGTATAATGGAAATATAGCCTACAGTATCTGACAGTCTTTCGTGACCTCGAAGAGATCTATGATTCGCTAGCAAAGCCACGCATTTCAGCTTGTGTTTACTCATTTTAATACACGCCTCTTTTCCTTGAGACATAAACAAACGAAGTTGTTTACCAACTTTCGCGTCCTGCCAGTTATAACAGGGAGCGAATCTGGTTTGTTTACCTGAGTTTCTCACGCGAGCTGGTCTGTCAATCATCGGATACCGGACAGACCGCACGTGGAACAACAGCGGACCTTTTGAAGTGAGACACTCGGGCAAAAAAGTTTCCCCGAGTACCCTTTGATGTTCGTATACACAAAGGGAGTTAACTCTGTGATCTCCAGAAGCGAGCAAAATCTACGAGAACCCGTTACACGGTTGTAAGTATCTGTTGTCGATTAGCAACGCCCGACAGAGCGACCGTGAAAACCTTTTATCTTGGAAACTTAGGTTTCTGACTTTCTGCTTTGCACAATAGTGTGAAAATTAGCATCATCTAGATATATATAACCATGATGATAAGTAAACCGTGTCTCCCTAAACCAGTTATCAGTTGTCGCTCAGAATTTTTCGGATAGTCTAAACACGTAGTCTAGAACCATTGTGGAAGATGTGCTAATAGCATTTCGTGGGGATTTCATTTGGATTTTCTGGTAATATAAATTTGTGCTTACGTGTTAAAGCTTTTAACATTATAATTCACTGTGATTTTCTAGCATTAAGACCAGTGAAATAATAACGCGTAGATATTTTATCAGTTGTTCAGTTTTAATGTGAATTTTACCATGCGCTTTCTCACACAAGAAGAGACGTTTTAGTTGACTAATTAATACACTAGGCGCGACTGATAAGGTACAGAAACGAAAGTTAAAATTTACTAACTAAAATTACATAAAATGAAATATAACGTGAATTAGAATTCACGTTATATTTCATTTTGTGTAATTTTAGTAAGTGACTGTTATTTAATACCATACGACGACCCACAGACGCCGACTATCAAATAGCTATTAACGACAGGCGATATTTGTTAAGTGCGCGTATGCATAATTAAATAATAATAAACATTGTACGCTGATCGTTAACGCGAGCCAGGGGCAGGGAGGGCGCATACCTTTACCCGACTAAGAGACACCGCGCTAGTGAAAGCTGACCGGATAGGAATAGGCTAGAGACACCGTGCGCCTTTTCAATTTAATCAGGACTGACGGAGTGGATAAGAGATCGTCTTGTCCCCGTCTGTGTACATATATGTAGCTATACATATATATATAAATAACATTTTTCATAATGTTTCTTTATTCTTAAGCAGACCTGATCAAGGGCGAGCAGCGGTTTTTTTTCTTCATTTACTGATTGGTGAATGGTGTCTTCGTCTTGGCTTACACGTCCCCAAGTTCATTTGTGAACAGGATTGGCCAAAGAGACACATAAACATTTAATTAGTAAATTTAACTTGACTATAAAACCCACAGATATTTGTTCAATTTTATCAGCCCACTGTGGCGTAACACAAATAACATTACTCTCGACTTTTAACAGTCGTATCCAAGTGGATTTTATCCAGAAGAGTTACGCTGTTTCAGAATCGGCACTCACATAGATCCAGCCGATAGGATTACCATCAGTTATCGATTGTTTTTTTTTTAGCAACCAGATGTTTCCAAATACTGGAAGTATTTTCTACTGTTTACTGTGAACACAAGATCTCGGTTTCTACACTAACTATTCGAGGTGACATTTGTCTATCCAGGAATCAACCACCGAATTAGGCGTCCACCTTATAGAATTTAATTATTAGAGGATGGACTGGGGCCAATTTGGAAGATAAAAACACTGGAAATTATATATTCAGGAATTGTATGTCCAAGAGATTTTTTCACCAAGAGTAGGTAAGGAGTGAATGAGTGGCCACGTGTGACAGAGAGAGTGAGTATTTTCTTTGTTACAGGAAAATTGTATCATCTGGATTCTGCTTAAATATTGTTTACTTTACTGGATAGCATTTAGTAGGAACTTTGTTCTTTTCTTTACTGTCTATTCTGTAACATAGTGCTAACCTTTGACCTTTGGGGTTATTAACTTGTTGGGTTCTTTTTTTTCTCAATAAGGGGAGGGCACATGTATTCTGTTATTTTCCGATGTATGTAATTCTGATTTTATTTGATCTTTCTTTAGATATTCGATGTTGTAAAGTTTAATGATAATAAACAACAAAATAAACTTAACTTTGTGTGTTGGTTAGACCCATACCCAATTTACCGTAGTTTTTTTCATGTTCATGTGTCTTGTGCTCACATAGCTGTGTGTGTGTGTAGTCAAACTTATATTTCTAGGTATAAGGAGGGGCAAGATTGTCTTGTACTAAATTATAGTCGTATAGATAGGCTGGACTAGAGAAACTACTCATTCCAGAGACAGATCTTCTCCTTAAACTATTCACCTGAGAAATCTATTCTCACACCTTTATTTCTCACGTACTTATCACCATCCACTCTACTCAGGCGGGACCATAAATAACTTTCAAACCTATCTAATCACGATAGTGTCACTTGAAAATCAGATGAATATAAATCTGTAAATAAACTTTTGGATTTGAGTTTCACCACTGTCAGCGTGAGGTTTATTATCAAATAGTTAAAGAAATCATCAACCACCTGTACTGTCTGGTTGTTGTGGTCAACAAGGTTTTCATCCAAGCATTTGTCGTCACCATCTGCAACTATCCTTGTTTAGGGCAGTGATCGAACCACTATACGACACATTTATATCAACCTATCAACAGACGGCCACAAGAGTGAGGCACCCTGGTTTCGAACCCTGTCCCGCTGCTACTTGAAGCAAGCGATCTCACCACTTTGCCACTCGTGGCACCAGCAAACCTCATGATGTAAAAAAAAATTCTGCGTAAACCACAACTGCCAGAGTGCATGAAGTGCACCGGCTTAAACTTCCTGCAAGTAGGTCAACTGTAACAGTGGTGCCATGCACGTTAATTAGGGTGTTAAATTGGCTGTACATCCGTTCACGATTTACGTTCACAACAAGGCAATGACGCCGTTTTGGTGGTCATTGGTTCGATTCCCGTTAAGCCTATCACTTATATTTCTTATCTGTTGTCTGATGTCCTCATGTGTGTCCAACGAGTGCCTTGTAATTACCCATATTTATTTATTTTCCGTAATAAGTCAAAGAAGAAAGAATTAAAACATCTATAAAAAACTATGGTAACTGACAATCAATGATTTAAAAAAGAAACAAATACAACTATAAAACGAACATAGAAGAACTAACGCACAAAGTGTCAAAGGAAACGTTCAAATGTGACTCGCACACCAACGCAAAGCAAATAATGACTTCTGGATTTGGAGACAAAGAAACTATTTAGTCTTTCAAGCTGTCACGCCGGATAAAATTAGCTTTCCACAACCTCACGATCGAAAGGTGCTGAAATCAAACCTGTTTTGCCGACTTTGTGAAGCGAATATCCCCAGGAGAGATCTCTTTCCAAGAATGAGCGAAGATTGAAGAATATCTCAACCAGGCAAGATTTATTAACATTAGAAAATAAATGGGAGGAGTTTTTGTTTTTAAAGAATGTGAGGGTGCGTGTTTTTTTTTTTTAAAACACACAGAGACAGGGTCTTGTCTTTACACACTGGTTCATATTGTTAAACACGGAGAGAAATCATGGCTTAAAGAGATCAGGTTCATATGTTGAAACACAAAATAAGATTACTGTTTTTAAATACAGAGATAAGGTTCGTGCTATTAAACGCAGAAATAAGGTTTATGTTTAGCAATATAGACACACCGTTCACATTTTAAAATACAAAATCTTATTTGTATATTTTAACAGAGAAAAAAATTCTGCCATGATAAAAACCATGTATATTTTCAAGTTACCAAGTATTTGAAATTAGAACAAGTGATGCTAATATGTAAATTATGTCCCGGACATGTCCCGGGGGGTCCCTGTGTAGACAAAGAAAGAAAAGAACAACCGCACCTTCAAGCATGTCGTAAGTGGCGACTAACATGGTGCTGCGCTTTGACTTGGCAAACTCATCATGTACAAGAAATTGCCATAGAAAGCACAGCAACAAGAGCGGGTAACTACTGGGTGCAGCTTTCCTGCAAGGGGGGCAGGCTGTAGAGGTGGTTCCTTGCTCCGTAGGGAGCATAAAGGAAACCGATGTTGATACGTAACTGTTATCTTTGCCGGACCATCTACATCATGCACTTCAACAGATGGCTGGACTATTCAAACGAAATGATAATTTAACGAATGTTAACTTGACTTTAAAGGAACAATAGTGTCCCCATCTCATGAACATCACGATTGAAATGAATATTTGTAAGCAGGCTCGTGAGCTCTTGTTGAGAAAGTGCAAAAAAGCGTACTTTTTTTTTTAGGTGTTTACTACTTTTCTTCGCAGCACGTCCCTTTCAACCATCTACCATTTAATCATGGAGAGACCTCGCTTTTAAACGCCAACGGGAAAGGGACTGTCTAACATTTCCTTAGCTTCAAATTTCCTCTCCCCCCACACCTTTTCCTTCCGTCACCTTCAGAGCTCCCAAACCATCTCCAGTGATTTATATATAGATCGGGATCTACCTTGCCTTAGGATAGTTGGTCTTAACGTGGTAACTATCGCAGCGAAGCAATGGTGTCATCGGATGGATCTGCATCGAATCTCCGTGTTGCCTGTTGCTTCTCTTACTTTTCCGTTGTCTCATGTTCTTTCTTCCTTCCTTCTTTCATTCCTTCCGCCTTTCTTGTGCTTTCTTTCTTTATTTATTTCTTTGTTTTATTTTTTCTTTCCTTTTTCTTTCTATCTTTTTTGCTTTCTTTCGTTTTTTGCTCTGTTCTTCTATTTCTTTCTTTCTTTCTTTTTCTCTCGTTCTTCCTGTGTTTCTTTTTTTCAGGTACATACAATTTTTCTACTTTCTTTACTAGGTGCAAGTGTATGGAGCAACTATTGTTAACAAAACTAATGGGTGCTAGTTTCCCCGTGAGAACTGATTAAAATAAATGATGAGCATGATGGTATCTGAGTGAGAGACGTGCTCGAAGACAAGAAACAAAAGGACGAATGAAATGAATAAATGGTGACAGAGATTCGGTATTGACCGATCGTTTAAGTCCTACAGCTAATCCTTCTGTCATCGAACAAATGGATCGAATCCTCGCGGGGCGAAACTTAATTCAGTCCCTGCTCTTACGGAAATGCTTCCTTTTTTGAATATGAGACGGCTCACAATCAACCGACAATTAAATTGTTGTGTGTCATTCATTATTTCTTGGCTCCCATTGGATTAGAGCCTTTCAACAAGCGCGTGCCAACGTTTTCTGTTCTATACAAGTCGTTCAATGTCTTTCTTTGTCTTGTTCATCCGTTTCTTTGTCTAATTCTCTTTTTAACTTCTGTGTGTGTCTTCCTCTTTGTCTCTTGACCTCGGGATTACAAATCAACAACTGTCTTCTGATGCTAGGATTATTTTTTTAAGATTAAAATTGTGACGTTTCTAATGCTAGCTTATTTTCTTCATCTCTTGTTCCAACTGGCTTTTGTCTGCTTCTCTCCACCTGGTCTATCATGGTGATCATGTCAAACTATTTCAAAGCTTGCCTCCACCAGGTCTACCTTGGTGATCATGTCAAACTATTTCAAAGCTTCTCTCTATCTCGTCTACCTCGGTGATCATGTCAAACTATTTCAAAGCTGGCCTCCACCAGGTCTACCATGGTGATCATGTCAAACTATTTCAAAGTTTCTCTCTATCTCGGCTATCTTGGTGATCATGTCAAACTATTTCATAGCTTCTCTCTATCTCGTATACCTTGGTTATCATGTCAAACTATTTCAAAGCTTCTCTCTATCTCGTCTACCTCGGTGGTCATGTCAAACTATTTCAAAGCTTGCCTCCACCAGGTCTACCATGGGGATCATGTCAAACTATTTCAAAAATTCTCTCTATCTCGGCTACCTTGGTGATCATGTCAAACTATTTCAAGGCTTCTCTCTATCTTGTCTACCTTGCTGATCATGTCAAACTATTTCATGGATTCTCTCTATCTCGGCTACCTTGGTGATCATGTCAAACTATTTCAAAGCTTCTCTCCACCGGTGTGGTGGGTTTTGATGTTATTAAGTGTGGTTGCTAGGTTACTTAGTGTACTGAATGAGGTCAGCTGTGAAGGTCCCTGAGGATAACAGTTTATGTGAGTTTACAGAGTACCTTACGACTACCACCTATGACCTCAAGCAGACTTATTTGTGATTTATATGACTGATAGCTACGTCTAATGTCTAGGGTAATGAAATGTGGTGTGCTGGTAATTGAGTACACAAACACACATACACTAATATTAAGCTCTATGATCAAGTCAATTAACACTGTGTTTAAAATTTAGGAATTACAATTTTTTTCAAATTTATTTTGTCCTGAACCAAGTTTTCTTCTGGTCAGGACTTTTAAATTAAAATGTGAATCAATTTCAATAAAATTACATAGAATCGGGTAAACACATGAAAGACTTGTACATATATATATATATATATATATATATATATATATATATATATATATATATATATATATATATATATATATATATATATATATATAATATATATATATATATATATATATATATATAAGTTGAATTTACTAATATTGGTACTAACTAAAAGTCTTTAGGAACTAGTGTTGGATGTCGGGTCGGGGTATTTCCTCATCCCCAGTCTGTAGTTAATAGTGTTCATTTGCTCTTTAAACAGGATTAATGGTGGGAAAAGTTATTAATACACAAGGGAGTTTCTAGTAGCTTATATTCGTTGATGAATCAGCAGGCCAGGTCTTTACTACTTAACTGGCCTGTGACGCTTGAAGAAAGTTGTTCCTTAGGCTCACTCCTCATATGCTCTGAGGTAGTATGGTAGGCATCTCAATTCATGCAATGGTGTATTCGTCAGAACATCTGGCACTAACACAGTGCCAGAAGAAGAAACTCTGAAACCACAAAATTAAGCTATGTCTTAACATACTGCCTAATCCACCATGTTTACAAGCATAATTACATTGAATTAACAAGACGGGGTCAGATCTCTCTGACCGACCCAGCACATCTACATCCAAGCTGTTATCAAGTAGCACTAGTTCCATTCCTCTCCTCTATGGACTGCACTGCATCTGAAATATTTTCATTAATCTCTTTTTTCATATAATAAGGTGGGTGATATGTTTCCACCTGACCACCTGAAAAGAAACATCTGTATTCTACATTTCTGATAGTTTATCCTACTATATTTCAACCTCTAGGCCCTGGACAGTCGGCTGGGGACCTAGAATAAGTACTCACTTGTCGTAACCATTTTTCATTATATGGCAGTATCAATCACTCATAATTGTTATATAAAAGGTTAATAATTTCGTCCTTACCACAATTCAGAATAAAACACACAGATACGCTGAAATAGCACAAACTCAGCTGAGCTGCTGGCTAGACTAGGGCGTCCCACTACTATTAGCATATATTCAATGGACGACAAACTTCTTAGCCTCAACGATCTGCTTGTATGGACAGTATTCAAAACAATGGCAACTAGCCGGCAAATTTTTCAATAATCTTAACTATTTCGTCCAATGAGAGTACTGCCCCTTCTAGAATTTAAAATTTTAAACTAACTGTCCAAATTGGGTCCAGTTTCGGTCTAGTGTGTAATGTATTTCTGTCTGTCGGTCGGTCCGAACTTGGGTTTTCCCAAAATTGCACTTGGTTTTGGACCAACTACAAAAAAAAAAACTACACAAATTTTTCCTCACTTACTGCTTAGATTTCTACTGCGAAGATATTTTTAGATTCTCTCCTCCTTGTCTCCCCCTTGTTTACATGTACTTGTTTTTCTGCCTTCGTCTCAAGGACGCGTCCAATGTAACTTTAGTGAATGCAAAACAAACATGTGTTTGCGAGTCTGCATCGAACAAATCAGTCTTTTGTCAATAACTTCCGAATTATATGTCCGTCTTTTTATTTGAAAGCATATTATTTATCAGGAAAAGATAAGCTCTTTAACTAGCTAATTTTTGTGATTCTAAACCTATTAATAAGAAATTCCATATTTGTTTCCATGTTAGTCTTGAAATCTTTACTACCACGCGTTCACTTCTTTTCCATGTGCTGTCCAGCTATTTTCGAGAGTTTTACGTCATTCTAAATAAGAGCTAAGTCTGTTTTCGTAACCTAAGTGGCTACATGTTCTTACTTTACCTCGTATTTCAAACACTAACTACGAGTTCGCGCGTATGTTAGGCTTAGATTCAAACGCTTGCAGACAGCATCATTTTTTTTTCTTTTCTCCTTTCTTACCCCGTCTGAACGAATAGGCCTTTCGCGTCCCCATGTTATAATTAGTTTTTCTTTTTCCAATGACACTAGAAACGATGGTACGATCTACCAAATCAACGCTCTTGTGGCGTAGACGAAAAAGCCGCAGCGTAACTTAACTATATTTTATCCCTACAATTTATTTTAACTTTTATCTTTATAAAATGGAGGATTTTATCGCTGTATCAATGTATTCCATCACACATCTCCCCACTTGAGAACATGCACTAATGCAAGTTCCAAAACCAGTGATACACATAGATAAAATCAATTCCTTACGCCTGCTGAATACTCTAAATTTGATCACAGCGGTGCCCACTGAGGAAATCTGCACCGACGTTCTGTGACCCCGGAATATATTCAATGGTAAATTGATATGGCTGTAATAATAAAGAAAATCGTAATAATCTGGCATTTTCATACTTGGCCTGTGATAAGAATACGAGAGGCTGATGATCCGTCTGGACCACGAATGTTCTCCCATATAGATAGATTTGGAACTTTTTTATCGCCCAGATTAACGCTAAACACTCTTTTTCGCTTGTGGAATAACCTTGTTCCGCTTTGTTTAACTTGCTGCTAGCATACGCGACTGGGTTCAGTTTCCCATTGGGTGAAGAGGACGTTTGCAACAAAGTGGCCCCCAGGCCCACATTGCTTGCGTCCGTTCTCACCACAAAATCCTGAGTCAAATCAGGCAATTTGAGAATAGGCTTGCTAGTGAGTTTTTCCTTTAACTCTTGGAATGCCAACTCACACTGCGCTGACCAAACAATTTTATCTGGATTTCCCTTGGGAGTCAAGTCAGTCAGAGGAGCACATATAGAGTTAAAATTTCTGATATATTTTTGGTAAAACCCACACAACGACACGAATGATCGCACGTCTTTTTTTGTTTGTGGTCTAGGTGCTCTCTGCAACTTTTCCCCAAGTTCTTGGGGTCAGGGGTCATGTTACCCTGATATACAGTATGTCCAAGAATTCCAACTCTTTGCATCCAATACAACATTTTGCTGGCCTAGCAGTCAAGTTTGCTTCTCTGAGCCTATCAAATAGCATATTCAGAGAGTTAACGTGTTCTTCAAATGTTTCTGTAGCGATGAGGATATCATCCATGAAATTCGTGATACGTGGATTATTCAGGGGATCCAACAATTCGCGCACCATTCTAGAAAACACACTCGGAGCATTTTTCAATCCGAATGGCAACATGTTGAATTCATAATGCCCTTCCGAGGTGCTAAAAACTAAATAAGGTCGAACCTCAGGCTTCACTGGAATCTGGTAATAGCCTTTGCTAAGATCCACCTTCGAAAAGTATTTTGCCTTGTTCAATCTGGCAAATAACTGTTTTGTGTCCGGTAATGGATCCACCTGACCTTCTGTGACAGCATTCAGTTTCCTGTAATCTATGCACAGTCTATGTTCCCCAGACGGTTTTCTCAACAATACTACACTGGAACTGTAGGGAGATTCACTGTGAGAAATAATCCCTTCCTTCAACAAATAATCTATCTCCTCTTTCAATGCCCTTCGCCTTAGCGAACGGAACAGAATAGGCTCTCATACAGATTGGTGTTGAGTCTACCAGCTTCATATCATATTCTAGCAAATTAGTATGCCCCGGTTTGTCTGTTAACACATCTGTATGTTCCTCCAAAACCTGTTGAACTCTCTCCCTCTGATTTTTAATCAGGTGCTTACTGACTTTTACCTGTGCGGCTGTTTCACATGGGTGCAATGGGTATTCATGTGAGGTGAGTGGTTCCTTTTTCATTTCGGTTGCGATAGCCAAGGTCAGTAGAGGGGTGCCTTCCTGGATTTGTCTGTCCAGATACTTCTTTAAAAGGTTTACATGGTATATTTTCTCCTTCACCTTTTTGTTAATCTTATAATTTGTTCTAGACACCTTCTCTAGAACTGTATATGGACCTTGCCATCCAATTTGCAACTTATTATTGCTGCCGGGTAGTAGAAGAAGTACTTTCTCTCTCCACAGCTAATTCTCTGTCCTTTGCTTTCTTATTGAAATAAGCTGCATGTTTCTTCCTGGCTTGTCTCAAATTATCATTTGCCAGTTTCCATCCAGCTTTCAGACGAGTGGTCAGCTCGTTCACATAGTTATATGATGAGGTAACAGTTTCCTCTGCCTTCTCATCTGTCCACGTCCTTAATAGGGCGTCAAATGGACCTTTTATTGGCCTCCCAAATAACAGGGTTGCGGGTGCCATCCCGGTTGAACTATGTGGTACTTCCCGGTACGCAAACAACGCAGCGGGCAGAAATTGATCCCACATATCAGGTTTCTCATGTGCCAGCTTTCTCAGGATAGAAATGAGAGTCCCATTGAACCTCTCTACCTGGCCGTTCCCTTGTGGATGGTACGGGCTACAATGAAAGTGTCTGGCTTGAAATAGCTTAAAAACTTCTTCCGTTAGTTTCCCCTTGAACTGTGAGCCATTATCAGTCAAGATTTGATGCGGGAATCCTAATCGGGTAAATATTGTAAGTAGTGCCTCTGCTACATGTTTTGAATCAATTGATGGCAGGGCTACCGCCTCTCCCCACATAGAACAAGTGTCCACGAGAGTAAGGATGTAACTGTTCCTCCTCTTGGTCCGAGTGAGAGGTCCCACAATATCCACTGCAACCCTCTCAAAAGGTGTTCCCACTATGGGCATTTCCCCTAGAGTTGCAGGAGCAGTCCAATGCTTTGGAGCTACCCTTTGACATTCTGGACAGGATTTTACATATCTTTTTATATCTTCCGTTATCCCTGGCCAGAAGTAATGACAAGCTAAACGCTGTCCTGTGGCGCTGATCCCCATGTGACCACTGAAGGGAATCGCATGCCCTAGTTCCATCACTTTCTCCCTATATGAAGTAGGAAGAACCAGCTGGTTGTGACCATTTGTTCCAGTTCCAGCCCTCCTGTATAATAATTTGTTCTTCATATAATAATCTCCCTTGCTTGGAGGTGTGTGACATTTGGGCAATTTTTTAAAACATGGCTTGAGTGTCCTATCCTCAGCCTGCGCCTTCCTCATCTCCTCTGGATGAGCATTTATAGGTTCACCTTCTTCCTCCTTTGACTGTGACCTGGTCTGCACTGTCGCCATGATCACAAGTCTCTTGGGATTCCCCAAGAAGACGTATCTACACCCCAATATCAGAGGGTAGATTGGTTCATCTATCACTGCTGCTCTGATTTTTCCTTCCACATAGCGAGTTTTCACGGTTATCCTTGCGATGGGAAGTGTCATGAGTGGTATGTCCTTAGTCGCCCCTTGTATTTCCACGGTTTCGGTGGTATACTGACTTGGAATCACTAGGCTAGACCTCAAAACTGAATCAAAATCCAAACCTGTATCATATAGGCACCTTGTGGTGACCCCGTTACAAACAACATCCTCACAAACTGGGGGGTGATAAGGTTCCTGCTGTCCAGTAGGTTTAACCTTTAATCTCTGGTTCCCCGATTTCATTGCAGCAATGTTAGAAGGTTTCCTTTTACAAAATTCGGTGTTATGGTTGTCCTTCCTACACCATTTACACCACCTCTTTCCTTGGTTAAAAGGTTTTCTTTCATTATATTTTTGGTCATTGAACTGTGAGTTTCTATCACGATAATCATTTCGTGGCCTATCAAAGTTAGTCCTACCTTTGTTACTTTGTTCCCTGGTATCAAATTTATTAAAGTGTTGTGTGGCCTTAAAATTCTCTATATGTTTCTTTTTAGTGCCAGGTACCTCTGCTTGGGCTGCTTGATACCTCTCAGCGACATTCAATACCTCACCCAACCTCTCTGCACCTTGTTCCATGAGAAACTTTCTCAGGTCTGGAGCCATGGACTCTCTTAATTGCTCTATCATGATCATTTCTTTAAGATCTTGGGTCTTCCCCAGAGCAGTCCATTTCTCCAAATAGGTTTCCAGTCTGGCAGAGAATTGGTGGTATGTCTCCCCAGACAAAAGCCTAACATTTCTAAACTTCTTACGATAAAATTCACCATTCTTTTCATATCTTAATAACAGAGCCTGCTTTAGCATGTCATAATTGTCTTGGTCGGCTCTATTCATTTTTGCAAACACTTCATAAGATGTTCCCCTAAGCCCCTGGGATAACTTTAGGCTAAACCTTTCTCTCTCTAACCCATACGTAGTAGCCAAAAGTTCAAACCTACTTAGAAAACTTTCTATGTCATCGTCTTTCTCAACAAAATGGTCTAAATGAAAACCCATAGCTGAGGTTGAGGCTCCCCGACTAGCAGTGGCATCGGTGGGAAAGGGGCTGGCACCATTTTCAGGAGCATGGCCTTGTACTTCCAACTCCCTTAGTCGTAACTCGTGCTCCCTTTGTAATCTCCTATCTTCTGCTTCCCTTTCAGCAGCCTGTCTCTTTTCCTCTGCTTCTAATTTCTTCTCTTCCAATTGGAGCCGCTTTATTTCAGCCACCCTATCTGCCTCCAATGCCTTAGCCTCTTTGTCAGCCTCAATCTGCAGCCTCTTACGTTCTTTGTCAGCCTCAATTTGTAACTTCTTCTCTTCAGCTAACCTCCTATCTTCCCTTTCAATATACTTGTCACATTCTGAAGTTACATATTGGATCAAAGCCTGACCCTCCATATTCATTTCTTTAGAAGTCAGCACAGCAGCCGATCTGAATTTGGCTAGATCTGCCATCCTGTATAACAATTCTAATAATGTTCTAAGATAGATTCTTCTTCTTCTTCTTCTTCCGTCCTTAGCCACCGACCGTCAAAGCAGTCAGTGGCCATTACGCCTAGTGGCGTCTTAGGGCAACAGCAAATAGGTTTTCTTTGCCATTGTTTCCCATCACGCCTATTGGCGTCTTTAGGGCAACGGCAAATCAATCCATTTGCTGTTGTTTCCGTAATCGAAGTGACTGGCAAACGGGTGATCAGCCCGTTGGTTAAGATAGATTACAAAACTCTAATTAACAAAGTGACACTCTACTTAATTAATTACTACTGGCTGTGAAGATTCATCAACTTTTACTCTCCACCTTAATTATTTCTTATGAATATCTTTTAATTTTAGGGACACTGTAAAATTTATACAAACTTATACCCCAATAGTTTAATTCCCGGACCAGGAGACCCCAATATATGTGAAAAATTCAGATCCCAGACGAGCCTACCCAAATATATGTGGTGGGTTTTGATGTTATTAAGTGTGGTTGCTAGGTTACTTAGTGTACTGAATGAGGTCAGCTGTGAAGGTCCCTGAGGATAACAGTTTATGTGAGTTTACAGAGTACCTTACTACTACCACCTATGACCTCAAGCAGACTTATTTGTGATTTATATGACTGATAGCTACGTCTAATGTCTAGGGTAATGAAATGTTGTGTGCTGGTAATTGAGTACACAAACACACATACACTAATATTAAGCTCTATGATCAAGTCAATTAACACTGTGTTTAAAATTTAGGAATTACAATTTTTTTCAAATTTATTTTGTCCTGAACCAAGTTTTCTTCTGGTCAGGACTTTTAAATTAAAATGTGAATCAATTTCAATAAAATTACATAGAATCGGGTAAACACATGAAAGACTTGTACATAGATATATATATATATAAGGTGAATTTACTAATATTGGTAATAACTAAAAGTCTTTAGGAACTAGTGCTGGATGTCGGGTCGGGGTATTTCCTCATCCCCAGTCTGTAGTTAATAGTGTTCCTTTGCTCTTTAAACAGGATTAATGGTGGGAAAAGTTATTAATACACAAGGGAGTTTCTAGTAGCTTATATTCGTTGATGAATCAGCAGGCCAGGTCTTTACTACTTAACTGGCCTGCGACGCTTGAAGAAAGTTGTTCCTTAGGCTCACTCCTCATATGCTCTGAGGTAGTATGGTAGGCATCTCAATTCATGCAATGGTGTATTCGTCAGAACATCTGGCACTAACACAGTGCCAGAAGCCTGAATTATGTGTATTGTTTGTCTGAGTAGGACAAGTCTGTCTTATATCTGTATATCTTTACATATCTAAGTCGAACTATATGTTCTGTTGTCTCTAGAGAGGTCAAAGGCTATTCGGCGGATGTGTCGCTTGAGTGGGGTGATTTGGCTTCGTCCTGATAGGGAATGTGTGTGTTTTGCTATGTCGGCTTGATGCCTTGAAAAAGTGATCTCAGTGGTTTTGGGGAAAGTGATAGTCGTCTAGACCTATCGTGTATGCTTTACCCCAGTGTTTATTCATCTTGCCAAGGAATGGCAGTTTCATATTCCCTCTACCAAGGTAATCAAAGATACTCTTATGAACTCTCGATCGAAGCCACCATTGTCGATAATTACGATTTGAATGTTTAAGAGAATATATTTGACTCGATGAAAAACGACTTCGATTCCTAGCAGCACTATATTCTGTAGAATGCAGTCTATTGTTCATGACCAAATCTACAGAGCAACGAAATGTTGTATGAATGACTAACTTTAGAACAGATTCATTATCTGTATTCAAACGTGAGTGACAGTTCACGAGTGGAGCCATCTTGGAACCAAAACATGTAGGACTTTCAAGAAGAGAAAAGGGATGCCCGTATTATCGCTTGATCAGTCCAGAGATCACTGCTACACATGAGAACCCATTGTTAGTGGTTCAATATTATTATATATGGAAAAAATATGTGCTGAACATTATGTTGAAGAATCGTTGCTAAACGAGATTAGGTTTAGAAGTCATCTGAAATATTGTTTACAAGCTGACGTGCTCAGTCAGTGACGTCAGATGATATATGTATGGGCGATACTGAGTGCTTGGCTATTGACAGTCCATTATACCATTATTCTACATGAGTGCCCATGTAACATTGCAAGACCATTTGTCCACTGTACTATGATGTATTATGGCAACCTGTGATTTGTCACTATCTGTGCTGTCGAGTGTGTACGTCCAATTAAACTTTAGAAAAGGTACACAGTCGTTGGTGTCGATGACTTCCGGTCATACATGAGTGTGAGAAGAGAACATTTGTCAACAACACGAACCCTTATCATCATTCGCACATTATACACTCCATCCATGTCTACACAACACTGCGTAGGTCAAGTTGACATTCCATACACTACAGTGGGGCAGGCAACACCATAGGGATCTTGTCAACTGATGATGATAGACGCCTGTCTTCCCGCCTAGGAGTGTTCTGGTGTACTTTATCAACATATATTATATCCAACTAAATATCAACTTTATCAACTGGTGGACCAGCTTTCTGGGTTTGACCTCGCAGAAATTCAGAAGTCAACAGATTACCGATACCAGACCGTTTCCTGTGGCTGATACGACACACTTGCAGTATTGGTTTGCTCTTTGTCAACGCTTCGTCACGTGACCTGTCAAGTGAATGCAGTATGTAGGTCAGCGTTGTTGACATTTTTTACATTAGACATTATAGAGTTTCACAGAACAGTTGGATCAATTCTTGTCAGTGTTAACAGAAAGACAGTATTTGTGAACTAAGAAGTCCTGGTTTCATCGATGGATCTTCTTGTTTGCCATATATGAACTTTAATATTTAAGGCCAGAATGTTTAATTGAATAAAGTGGCAGTTTGTTTGTTTTCATGAAAAATAACTTTGCCATTACTGTAAGACTGAGCCTATTTTGCAACACATACTATCATACACATAATTTATATATATTTATGTTTACATGTTATTTGTTTGTATAGTATGTTAGTTTCTATGTCAGCGGGTTGTGTTTAAGGTTGGGCGGCGTCCTCACAACAGAGTATCCCACGTCATAGAGGGTCCGTTGTGGGCGTTTTCTATAGGTGCAATTTTCTTGATTGAAAATTTGCTGCGACAACTGTTGCTTTTGTGTTAGCTGTGAAGTCTGTAATTATTGTTATTTTTGTAATATTTCTTTGTTCTTTAGTTTTGTTTTGATTTGTTTGTAATTTGTTGGTCTAACCTTTTCTATCTTTCAGTTCTATTCATAATTTATATTCATATATTGTGACGTCATTTGTGTTGTTATTCTTTGCAGATTCAGTGATTATCTTCATTGATTTCCCTATTTGATTTATTTTGATTTCTGCAAACGTTCTTGTATTGTCAGTCCTATTTGTACTTTATGTATTCTGTTGGTTGACATATGTTTTATATGGGTATATTTCATAAGACACAATTGCCTGTGCACTGCACTTGGATTATGGTATAGACCAGTACCTGATTATTATTACTATTATACAAGACCTTATTAAAGGCTTGTGACCCACAGATATTGGGATAGTATACTGATTAATCAGGTCATTGAGAACTTGGGGTATTATTATTGATTCAGGTGATTAGTATTATTGTTAGGCATCATGTCTACTCTAGATTATTTCATTACTCAAGGGAAAGCTCTTGATAAGACTGGTCAACAATTAGAACAATGGGCAGTTGCTCAATATGACAAAGCATTAGCTGCAGAAGAGAAAAGATTAGCTGCAGAAGAGAAAAGATTAGCTGCAGAAGAAAGAAAAGCTATGGCGGAAGAGAAAAGATTAGAAAAAGAAGCTGAGGCTGCTGCTGAACAAAAGAAATTGCAGATGCAGGTAGAGGAAAGGAGATTTGAAGCTGAACAAAAAAAATTGGAAAGAGAAGCTGCGGCTGAACAAAAAAGATTAGACAGTGAAGCTGAACAAAAAAGATTAGACAGTGAAGCTGAACAAAAAAGATTAGACAGGGAAGCTGAACAAAAAAAATTGGAAAGAGAAGCTGCGGCTGAACAAAAAAGATTAGACAGTGAAGCTGAACAAAAAAAATTGGAAAGAGAAGCTGCGGCTGAACAAAAAAGATTAGACAGGGAGGCTGAACAAAAAAGATTAGATGCTGAAGAGAAAAAAGCAATAAGAGAACATGAATTTGAGTTGGAGAAATTGAGATTGACAAGTATGAGTAATGTTAATCAGGCATCTAGTGGTAATGGTAAACCTTCTACTTACAAGGTTAAGGTTCCACCGTTCAATCAGTCCAGTGACGATATTACATTCTGGCTGGATAGATTTGAACGTTCTTGTCGTACACATAATGTGGATAAATCACAATACGCTAATCAATTATCAGAAAACTTGAAAGGTGAATCTTTGACTAGATTATGCCTTGTAGGAGAAGCAGATAAGGATAATTATGATGTCATTAGGGCGGCTTTGATAAAAAAATATCAGCTAAGTGAGGAAGGCTATCGCCTTTTATTTAAGACGATGGTACCTGAGACGGGGGTAGAATTCTCAGAATTCACTGCAAAGGCACGTCTCACAGTTGATCGTTGGATTGAGCTTTCCAAAACAGAAAAAACGTATGAAGGACTTATGGATTTGTTGCTCAGAGATAAGATTATGTCATGTGTGAACAAACCTTTCCTTGAATTTATACATGAGCGTAAACCTAAATCTCTAAAAGAAATGGAAGAATATTGTTCCCAATATGTCACTGCACACCCCGACGTGACTTTTGGCAACACTAAGATTAAGGAGAGTATGCCAGTTGCTTCAGCAACACCATACAATCCCAATTATTCACACAGATTTCAGGGACCTCAAAACAGATTTGATAAAAAAGGTAACCATAATAGTTATCAAAACCAAGGTAACCAATCATTTCAGGGTTCTTCTTCAAAGAACTGGAGACGACCTGATAGCTCTCGACACAGGGGTGGTCATAATTATAGGAATTTCCGTAGAGGAAGTAATTATAGAAACTATCAGGGTTATCCGTCTTGGAGTCAACAAGATCATAATTACAGAGATACTCATTATAATGAATATGATAATGGTAACCAAGGGTACTATGACTCAAACCCAAATAGGGGTTACAATAGAGGTAACAATAACTACAGAGGTGATAATAACCGAGGTAGATCTCAATACAAAAGACATAAACCACATTTTCAGGCAAACTCTGCACAACAAGAGTCCCATGAAGCCTATAAACAGAGTAAAGATAATAATGATGCTAGTAATATGGCATGTGCCGCTTTTGATTTTGGGAGAGCATCTCAGTGCCCCCAATGCAAAACGTTATTTGAGCCAACCACAGTGACTACTTTAAGCTGTGGCCATCCTCTTCCTGCTCTTCCAGCATCAGTCGCGCATGATGGAAGAGGGTCTCTTGTCTTACATAAGGGTTTAGTGAATAACAATCCAGTCTCTGTGCTATTTGATTCTGGATGCACCACAATTGGTGTTAGGCAGTCACTCGTAGATCCTTCCCGTGCCACTGGACAAGTAGTCAAATGTGTAACATTTGGCGGCACATTAGAGAAATACTCTACCGCTATCATTAGGATTGCTACTCCTTTCTTTACAGGAGATGTACACGCATGTCTTCTTCCGAATCCGATCGCTGACCTCATCATCGGTCGCATTCATGGAGTCAAGGAATGCACTCCGCAACAAATTTCCACTTGGGAAAGGCAAAACATGCAGATTGCTAACGCTGTAGTCACTAGAGCTCAGGCTCTTAATGTGCCTCAAACTTCATCTACTGAAGATAATGAAGTGCATAACCAAGATAATCCCTTGGTAATTTCTCGTGACTCGTTTATAAAACAGCAAGAAGATGATCCCACTCTGAAGAAATTCTTCATTCTTGCAACTAAAGGTGATCCGAATAAGGACACAAGTCGTAAATCGTGGATTACAAAGAAGAATGGCGTACTTGTACGTATGGTTCAAGACTCCATTACGTCAAGTCATTCTCAAATCCTGGTTCCCAAGAATTTGAGAGTTAAAATTTTGCAGCACGCTCACGACTCTCAGTGTGCTGGACACATGGGTTTTTCCCGTACTAAGTCAAGAGTCCTTGCGGCTTTCTTTTGGCCATTGGTAAACAAGGACATACGGATTTATTGTCGATCTTGTAAAGTATGTCAGGAAGTTAAATCCAAAGGTCCACGGCATGCTGCACCCATTCAGGCGGCGGACATTCCTATTCGGCCGTTTCAAAAAATGGCCATAGACATTATTGGTCCATTTAAGATCAAGTCTGCCAGAGGACATCAGTTTATCTTGACGTGTGTTGATATGTGCACACGTTGGCCAGAGGCTATTCCTCTGAAGAGCATTACTACTGCTGATATTGCAGATGCTCTTTGGCTTATATTTTCTCGTCTGGGGTTCCCCGGAGAGATATTGTCAGACCATGGCACCCAACTAATATCAGATACCATGTCTCAAGTAATGTCTACCCTGCAGATAGATAGATCTTTAAGTAGTATCTACCATCCAATGTCTAATGGTATGGTCGAACGCCTTAATAGAACACTTAAAAACTTACTGGGGAAGATAACTGAGGATCATCCTCAAGACTGGGACAGAGTTTTACCTGCGGCCCTCTTCGCTTACAGAGAGGTACCCAATGAACATACGGGATTTTCTCCCTTTGAACTCGTCTTTGGCGCGCGTCCGCGTGGCCCTATGTCGTTGCTTCACGATCTCATAACATCTGACAATATTGACGATGACACAAAGTCATCCTACGAATATGTCATCGCGTTGAGACAAAAGATTATCGAAGCATGCAAATTAGCAACTTCTTCTTCTGAATTTGCGAAACAGAAGGCAAGGCAATTTGCCAATAAGAAGAGATGCTTACGACAACTTTGTCCTGGTGACAAAGCATTTGTATTACTACCTTGTAGGGAAAACAGATTACTTATTTCTTGGAAAGGTCCGTACGATATAATATCGAAAATTTCCGATGTCGACTATATTGTCGATATTGATGGGAAGCATAAAACCTTCCACATCAATATGCTTACTGAATTCCATGAACGTCCGGATTATTTGCAACCCATTTTCCAAGCAACGGACAATTCTCCATACCACATGGTCATTACTCATCACTGTCCGTGATACAGGATGAGGAAACAAGTTTTTCAGATGTAAATCTTCCTCTTCCAATGATCCCACTTCATTCCAGTGAATCATGGAAGAACGTTACTGTCTCTCCTGATTTGTCTCTAGGAGAACAGCGACAAGTTTCAACTATGTTGCAAACATTTCAGGATGTACTCACTGACATCCCTGGACAAACTAATGTCATTCAACATGACATTGTGCTAACTGACCATACTCCTATTAGGGTTAGACCTTATCCTATACCTATACATTTCCAAGCACAGGTCGAGAAAGAGTTGGATGTGATGATAGATTTGAAAATAATCGAACCATCCACCTCTGCGTATTCTTCGCCGATGGTTATTGTGCGTAAAAAAGACAATAACATACGTCTTTGCGTTGACTATCGAAAATTGAATCAAGTAACGAAGTTCGATGCCGAACCTATGCCTTTACTGGAAGAGCTACTTACTCGACTCTCCAAATCTCATTTTTTTCACTAAACTTGATTTGTCTAAGGGATATTGGCAAGTTCCTTTATCTGAACGCGCCAAACCTCTCACGGCTTTTTCAACACCTAGAGGTTTGTTCCAATGGAATTTTATGCCTTTCGGTCTTATGAACGCACCAGCTACGTTCGTACGCATGATGCGCCGAATCCTATCTTATCGGTCAGATGTCATTGCATATCTAGACGACATCTGTCTTTTCAGCGATACTTGGGAAGATCACTATTCAGGGTTAGATGAATTGCTGTCTACTTTGCGTGAGCACAACCTGACAGCGAAACCCTCTAAAGCCTATATTGGTTTTAGCGAAATTTCTTTCCTAGGCCACCGAGTTGGTCATGGTTTCCTAAAGACAGAGGACCATAATACTAGTAAGATACTTAACATCTCAATCCCTAAGACTAAAAAACAGGTGAGAAGTCTGTTAGGTCTTATTCAATTTTATGGCAGATTCATTCAGAATCTATCCTCTATCATGGCACCTCTCTCAACACTTCTAAAGAAAGGTTCGCCTAATGTGGTCCACTGGTCTCAGGAATGCCAATGCTCTCTGGATAAGATTAAAACACTGTTTTCAACACCACCTATTTTAGTGCTACCCACTAAAGATAAGACATTCGTTCTTCGTAGTGACGCTTCATCCACTGGGATTGGAGCGGCACTAATGCAAGAGTACTCTGGAACTCTGCATCCTGTAATGTATATTTCCAGAAAACTTAATGCGGCAGAAAGGAATTATTCGGTTTTAGACCGTGAGCTATTAGCTATGGTTTGGTCGATCCTCAAACTACAGAGATTCCTTCTAGGCGCACATTTCATAGTAGAAACAGACCAAAAAGCTCTTACTGCTATACAGAGTAAGAATTTGAAGAGCTCGAGGTCTACTCGATATGCAATTGCTCTTCAACCTTTTCATTTCTCTGTGCGAGCTATTCGGGGATCAGATAATGTGATGGCAGACATTCTGTCAAGATGCCCACATGATTCCACATAACTATTAGGGCTTAGACTTCTTGATATGTCTAGTTCTATAGTAGTTCCTTTTCTATATCATGATAGATACACATTTGTAATTTAATAATATAATGATTGTATCACTACATAGCGGTTCATGTATGTTTATTCACCGCTGTGCTTTGATGATTTTTTCTTCATAAATCATAAATTTAAGATATCTAATACGTAGTGATGATATGAATTTTTTAGGCATTGTGTAATTGCCAGAATTGTATTATACTTTGATGACACCTTCCTGGAAAAATATACTTGTAGAGAAATAATTTCTCTCAGTTTATGAGACACATTCTCACCAGTCGCTCCATAAGTCGACTTAGCCTCATATTAGGCGTTATAGGTATTCCTGATATTTTCATCTGCGCATTATTCATGCGTTGTGAGCCTATTGTACGTTGCTCCTAGATGTATTTCAAAAAAAAAAAAAAATGTTCCATTTTTTTTTTTTTTTCCCGGGAGGTGTGGTAAGACTGTTACGTGCAGTCTTTGATATCTTACAATATTATACATAGGTAATTTTTTTAGTGCTTAAGGGAAAGTCATTATTGAGTTACTTCCCTTGAACTCCGCGGATAAATACATTTTTACTGCGATTTATTCGTTGTTTGGGTAATAATAGATTGTTCTTGCTTCAGAATATCTATGGCCTGAATTTATGTGTATTGTTTGTCTGAGTAGGACAAGTCTGTCTTATATCTGTATATCTTTACATATCTAAGTCGAACTATATGTTCTGTTGTCTCTAGAGAGGTCAAAGGCTATTCGGCGGATGTGTCGCTTGAGTGGGGTGATTTGGCTTCGTCCTGATAGGGAATGTGTGTGTTTTGCTATGTCGGCTTGATGCCTTGAAAAAGTGATCTCAGTGGTTTTGGGGAAAGTGATAGTCGTCTAGACCTATCGTGTATGCTTTACCCCAGTGTTTATTCATCTTGCCAAGGAATGGCAGTTTCATATTCCCTCTACCAAGGTAATCAAAGATACTCTTATGAACTCTCGATCGAAGCCACCATTGTCGATAATTACGATTTGAATGTTTAAGAGAATATATTTGACTCGATGAAAAACGACTTCGATTCCTAGCAGCACTATATTCTGTAGAATGCAGTCTATTGTTCATGACCAAATCTACAGAGCAACGAAATGTTGTATGAATGACTAACTTTAGAACAGATTCATTATCTGTATTCAAACGTGAGTGACAGTTCACGAGTGGAGCCATCTTGGAACCAAAACATGTAGGACTTTCAAGAAGAGAAAGGGATGCCCGTATTATCGCTTGATCAGTCCAGAGATCACTGCTACACATGAGAACCCATTGTTAGCGGTTCAATATTATTATATGGAAAAATATGTGCTGAACATTATGTTGAAGAATCGTTGCTAAACGAGATTAGGTTTAGAAGTCATCTGAAATATTGTTTACAAGCTGACGTGCTCAGTCAGTGACGTCAGATGATATATGTATGGGCGATACTGAGTGCTTGGCTATTGACAGTCCATTATACCATTATTCTACATGAGTGCCCATGTAACATTGCAAGACCATTTGTCCACTGTACTATGATGTATTATGGCAACCTGTGATTTGTCACTATCTGTGCTGTCGAGTGTGTACGTCCAATTAAACTTTAGAAAAGGTACACAGTCGTTGGTGTCGATGACTTCCGGTCATACATGAGTGTGAGAAGAGAACATTTGTCAACAACACGAACCCTTATCATCATTCGCACATTATACACTCCATCCATGTCTACACAACACTGCGTAGGTCAAGTTGACATTCCATACACTACAGTGGGGCAGGCAACACCATAGGGATCTTGTCAACTGATGATGATAGACGCCTGTCTTCCCGCCTAGGAGTGTTCTGGTGTACTTTATCAACATATATTATATCCAACTATATAAAAGGTTAATAATTTCGTCCTTACCACAATTCAGAATAAAACACACAGATACGCTGAAATAGCACAAACTCAGCTGAGCTGCTGGCTAGACTAGGGCGTCCCACTACTATTAGCATATATTCAATGGACGACAAACTTCTTAGCCTCAACGATCTGCTTGTATGTGTGGCCGGGGAGTGGACGGGAACGGCACCAAATCAAGTTAGATGTGACCGGGCTTGGTCACGTCGACAAATCAAGTCTAGTGTGCCAGGGTGAGAATGGGGTGGAATCTTTTATCAATGTCCATCTGTTGTTTTACTGGCGACTGCCAGAGATGGTGATTACAGAATAGGAACATAACCCAGGTAGTTCTTTTGGAGACTCGTAACTGTGTTTATGTTTTAGGCTGCATGATCGTCAAAAATATGGTAACATTCTTTTCTCTATTACCTGATGTAAACAAACGACACTTCCTACTGACGTTCAGGAAATAAGTTCAAGCTGGATTAAATATGAATGAACACCTTTATTAAGTGTCTGTAACCTCTGATAACTTCATAATAGTTCATAAATACATGTGCTTCTGTGGTATACAAACCAGTCATCCCAAGAAATAACACACAGCCATCGAACAAACAAGATGGTCCAACCCCCAAAATCACTGTCTCGCTCGTCTCGTGCCTAAAACCAACTCACTTAACCCCCTTCTCTCAAACCATCACTTCCGTCCTAGCTACTGAGCAATTCTACCCCAAGTTCGATGACGTCATTTCTTAACCTTTAATTAAATCACTCATAGGATTTGTGACTAGTGTTATTACGCTAACTAGACACGCTCAAATACTTAGTGTTAAATCTTGCTAAGTATTCTTACCCTAACTATAATTAAATTAAGTGGCAGCACCTTAGTGTTAATCCGACGTAACAGTCCGTACTGTCACATATGGACAGTCTTCAAAACAATGGCAACTAGCCGGCAAATTTTTCAATAATCTTAACTATTTCGTCCAATGAGAGTACTGCCCCTTCTAGAATTTAAAATTTCAAACTAACTGTCCAAATTGGGTCCAGTTTCGGTCTAGTGTGTAGTGTATTTCTGTCTGTCGGTCGGTCCAAACTTGGGTTTTCCCAAAATTGCACTTGGTTTTGGACCAACTACAAAAAAAAAACTATACAAATTTTTCCTCACTTACTGCTTAGATTTCTACTGCGAAGATATTTTTAGATTCTCTCCTCCTTGTCTCCCCCTTGTTTACATGTACTTGTTTTTCTGCCTTCGTCTCAAGGACGCGTCCAATGTAACTTTAGTGAATGCAAAACTAACATGTGTTTGCGAGTCTGCATCGAACTAATCAGTCTTTTGTCAATAACTTCCGAATTATCTGTCCGTCCTTTTATTTGAAAGCATATTATTTATCAGGAAAAGATAAGCTCTTTAACTCATTCCGTCCAAACGGGCGCGCCACGCGCCAGATAGGACTTCCGGTCGGACCATTGGTGTACCTTGCGCCAATGTGATATATGTCGAATTTGAACGGAAAGTTATAAAATACCTAGCAACTAGCTGGTTTTTAAATCATTTCATTACATCCAGGACATGTTTATGGACGTTTGTGAGCGAAAAACAAATTTGTGAAGCTAAAATTGTGTGTTTTATATCCATTTCTATTCCTTTGTTTACATACAAAATGGATCGAGAATCTTCAGACCAATGACGCATGGCGTGCCAGTGTGATATATGTCGAGTTTGAACGAAAAGTTATAAATACCTAGCAACTAGCTGGTTTTTAAATCATTTCATTACATCCAGGACATGTTTATGGACGTTTGTGAGCGAAAAACAAATTTGTGAAGCTAAAATTGTGTGTTTTATATCCATTTCTATTTCTTTGTTTACATACAAAATGGATGGAGAATCTTCTTCTAAACACCTGCTTTCGGCTGAGCAAGCACGACGCTAATTTCTCAGTGGACAGAAGATAACTCGAGCGACACGGATTGTAGAAGTTAGGTTTAGTAATTCCAATGAAGATATTGTAAAGACTTTGTGTCAGAATATTCATGAAAGCGATCATTCTGAGGGCGATGTCGATCAGCTGATTGAACATGCATCAGGTAGGGCTGGTATAAAAAGAGCAAAAATTTCAGTCACTAAAGGAGATGGATAAAGAGGCAAAAACACCATTGTGACCAAAAGTAAAGCTATGAGAACTGCCACAAGTCTAGAGGCAGGTGCATCCTCACAAGATGTCCCAGAGTGGTTAGAAATTGCTGAGGGGATGACACAAAATGCATTTCGATTTTGTCCAAAGAGAACACCAGGTGTGACTGAGGGGTTTGACCTGTCAACCCCATTGAAATGTTTCAGTGTTTTGTTTACAGATGAGGTTCAAGATTTCATGTTCCAGTGCATCAATGATTATACCAGACTCAAATCGATTCAAAATAACCCTGCGAAACAATATTCATTGTATTCTCGGTGGACCAAAGTCACACGCCATGAACTTGATAAGTTTATTGCTGTCCTAATAAATATTGGGATTCAGAAAAGACCATCATTCGCAACTACTGGTCTACATCTGCAGAATTTTATACTCCTTGGTTTCTTCAAATGTTTTCAAGAAGTAGATTTGAAGCATTATATCATACAATGCTTCATGCCTCTGATGAAAATTCACAAGGAAAAGAAAAGATTTTATGAACATGTTGTTGCAAAAATTTCAGAGTGCCTTTTACCCATTCCAAAATCTCAGTTTGAATGAAGTGGTAATAGGGTATAAAGGCAGATGGCAATATAAGCAGTATAATCCAAGGTTTTCCTTGTATCTTCTCAGGCCAAAGTGGAAGCACATTGTCAAACCAAAAATGATAGAATATAGTTGGTGTAAATAATATTAGTCATAGTTGTTTGGTATTTACAGAAATTTGTGGTGTAGGAAAAAAATCATATAAATTATATATTTGAAGTGATTGTGGTAAAATGTGTTGTGTTTCAAAATGGATGTGCACTGATATTCTGAGATTTTTCTGCTATGGATTAAACTGGAGCTGACATATGTGAGTACAGTTTATTTATCTTTTTTCCAGTTATTTTTGAATAGGTCTACACTTCACATAACATGACAGACTCTTTTCCTACATCAAAAAATTATCTACAGCATTTCACAAGATTCTTCAGTCAATTTCCCACATGTAAAACATCAACACCTAGTTAAATAAAATGTGTATCTACTGCCTGTTTTTAAAATATAACCTGAAGAGAAAAATTGCACATATTTTGAGCGGTTGTTTTTACAAACATAGGTGGTTTTGAGAACAAAAATAAAAAAAATTACATCTATGAAGTGATAGTGATAAAAGTTTCTAGATATGTTTCAAACTAAATGTGCACTGATATTCTTAATATTTTATTGCCATATATTAATTGCGAGCTGAAATATTTAAGTTTAAGAATGCAATTTTATTTTATTTTTTAAACATTTTTAAAATCAAGTCTACACTTCACAAGACATAACACACCTATTCATATCAATTAATTATATGAATCAATTCATAAGATTCTCTAGTCAATTTCACACATTTAAATGTATAACATAAACACCTAGTTAAATAATATGTGTATCTACTGCCTGTTTTTTTAATATAACCTGAAGAGAAAAATTGCACACATTTTGAGGTTCTGAGAAAAAAAAATCATAAAAATTACATCTATGAAGTGATAGTGATAAAAGTTTCTAGATATGTTTCAAACTAAATGTGCACTGATATTCTTAATATTTTATTGCCATACATTTATTGGGAGCTGAAATATTTAAATTTAAGTATACAATTTTATTTTATTTTTTAAACATTTTTAAAATCAAGTCTACACTTCACAAGACATAACACACATCTATTCATATCAATTAATTATATGAATCAATTCATAAGATTCTCCAGTCAATTTCACACATTTAAATGTATAACATTAACCCCTAGTTAAATAAAATGTGTGTCTACTGCAGTTTTTTTAATATAACCTGAAGAGAAAAATTGCACACATTTTGAGCGGTTGTGTTTACAAACATATGTGGTCTTGAGAAAAAAATCATAAAAATTACATCTATGAAGTGATAGTGATAAAAGTTGCCAGATATGTTTCAAACTAAATGTGCACTGACATTCTTAACATTTTATTGCCATATATTAATTGCGAGCTGAAATATTTAAGTTTAAGAATGCAATTTTATTTTATTTTTTAAACATTTTTAAAATCAAGTCTACACTTCACAAGACATAACACACCTATTCATATCAATTAATTATATGAATCAATTCATAAGATTCTCCAGTCAATTTCACACATTTAAATGTATAACATAAACACCTAGTTAAATAATATGTGTATCTACTGCCTGTTTTTTTAATATAACCTGAAGAGAAAAATTGCACACATTTTGAGCGGTTGTTTTTACAAACATATGTGGTTCTGAGAAAAAAAATCATAAAAATTACATCTATGAAGTGATAGTGATAAAAGTTTCTAGATATGTTTCAAACTAAATGTGCACTGATATTCTTAATATTTTATTGCCATACATTTATTGGGAGCTGAAATATTTAAATTTAAGTATACAATTTTATTTTATTTTTTAAACATTTTTAAAATCAAGTCTACACTTCACAAGACATAACACACATCTATTCATATCAATTAATTATATGAATCAATTCATAAGATTCTCCAGTCAATTTCACACATTTAAATGTATAACATTAACCCCTAGTTAAATAAAATGTGTGTCTACTGCAGTTTTTTTAATATAACCTGAAGAGAAAAATTGCACACATTTTGAGCGGTTGTGTTTACAAACATATGTGGTCTTGAGAAAAAAAATCATAAAAATTACATCTATGAAGTGATAGTGATAAAAGTTGCCAGATATGTTTCAAACTAAATGTGCACTGATATTCTTAATATTTTATTGCCATACATTTATTGGGAGCTGAAATAGTTAAATTTAAGTATACAATTTTATTTTATTTTTTAAACATTTTTAAAATCAAGTCTACACTTCACAAGACATAACACACACCTATTCATATCAATTAATTATATGAATCAATTCATAAGATTCTCCAGTCAATTTCACACATTTAAATGTATAACATTAACACCTAGTTAAATAAAATGTGTATCAACTGCCTGTTTTTAAAATATAACCTGAAGAGAAAAATTGCACACATTTTGAGCGGTTGTTTTTACAAACATATGTGGCTTTGAGAAAAAAAATCATAAAAATTACATCTATGAAGTGATAGTGATAAAAGTTTCTAGATATGTTTCAAACTAAATGTGCACTGATATTCTGAACATTTTATTGCCATACATTAATTGGGAGCTGAAATATTTAAGTTTAAGTATACAATAAAAAAAAAAAATTTTAACACTTTTTTAATCAAGTCTACACTTCACAAGACATAACACACACCTATTCATATTAATTAATTATATGAAGCAATTCATAAGATTCTCCAGTCAATTTCACACATTTAAATGTATAACACAACTACCTACTGAACTTATGTATTTGTCCACTGTCTGTTTTTAAAACCTCACCTGTCTGAAAAATTTGCATCCATTTTCGGGCCTGGGTAAAACCCAAAAACAGCCTGGGGGGGAATGAGTTAACTAGCTAATGTTTGTGATTCTAAACCTATTAATAAGAAATTCCATATTTTTTTCCATGTTAGTCTTGAAATCTTTACTACCACGCGTTCACTTCTTTTCCATGTGCTGTCCAGCTATTTTCGAGAGTTTTACGTCATTCTAAATAAGAGCTAAGTCTGTTTTCGTAACCTAAGTGGCTACATGTTCTTACTTTACCTCGTATTTCAAACACTAACTACGAGTTCGCGCGTATGTTAGGCTTAGATTCAAACGCTTGCAGACAGCATCATTTTTTTTTCTTTTCTCCTTTCTTACCCCGTCTGAACGAATAGGCCTTTCGCGTCCCCATGTTATAATTAGTTTTTTCTTTTTCCAATGACACTAGAAACGATGGTACGATCTACCAAATCAACGCTCTTGTGGCGTAGGCGAAAAAGCCGCAGCGTAACTTAACTATATTTTATCCCTACAATTTATTTTAACTTTTATCTTTATAAAATGGAGGATTTTATCGCTGTATCAATGTATTCCATCACACATCTCCCCACTTGAGAACATGCACTAATGCAAGTTCCAAAACCAGTGATACACTTAGATAAAATCAATTCCTTACGCCTGCTGAATACTCTAAATTTGATCACAGCGGTGCCTACTGAGGAAATCTGCACCGACGTTCTGTGACCCCGGAATATATTCAATGGTAAATTGATATGGCTGTAATAATAAAGACCATCGTAATAATCTGGCATTTTCATGCCTGGCCTGTGATAAGAATACGAGAGGCTGATGATCCGTCTGGACCACGAATGTTCTCCCATATAGATAGATTTGGAACTTTTTTATCGCCCAGATTAACGCTAAACACTCTTTTTCGCTTGTGGAATAACCTTGTTCCGCTTTGTTCAACTTGCGGCTAGCATACGCATATATTTTTCACCCAACCATATTTCAGCTACTCAGCACAAACATATTTTCCCTCATGTAGAAGTGAGGTTGCCCCAGTCAGGCCAGTTCTTTCCGGATTCCCAAACCGACTATAATTTCATAAAATGTGTAAATGGATCATGACCACACAAACTGGGCAAATATCTAAAAATACGTTTGAAATATCTTTATGTGTCTTCGAATGCATTGTTCTTTATCTATGTTTCTGTGCCATAAAGTGTTGATGATTATGGATAACACTTTATGAATGGTGTTCCTAACTTGTTAGTTACTTGTTTGGATTGTTCTTTCGGGGTGAGAAGAAGACGAGGGCGTTGGACAGGATATACACCGAAGAAACCTGATGATAGTATTACAAGGCAGTCCTTGTTGCGGAACCCGCTGGGTTAGACAAGTGGAAAGAGAGCTAAAACCACATGGAGAAGGGAACTGGAACCATACATGACCTGTCTGTGAGGCTAAATACACCTTCATTGACTCTTGAAATCATCCACACACTTCCAGGGATTCCCCCTGTGGTGACACTTGTTGAGAACCCAGCATTGCACACTAAGCTTGGAGGAGTCACGTGAGCCCCAGATGTAACTCTGGATTTTGACCTGGTTGGTTGCACGCAGAAAGATCTCACTATGGGTCCATGATTGTCAGGGGAAGCTGAGAAGTAGCTCTGTGTAGGACGTGACAATTCCGTGGGACAGCCCAGAACCAGAGCACAGTATTTTAGCTCTGTTATTTAATACTAGGAGCCGCGGTAGCGCAGTGGTTAGTGCACTGGCTTGCTAGCTCGGTGGTCCATGGTTCGATCCCCAGTTGAGGTGGGATTTTTTAGACCGCAAACGGCTCCGGGGTCGACACAGCCTCATGAATTGGGTACCATAACAACTCTGAGAAGGTTAAGGCGTCCAGCGTGATGCTGACCACATCACCCCTAGTGTGCCGATGGTCAAGAAAATATGGGCCTAACACCATATTCCCAATATGCATCAATGGGCGTGTAACAGGATCCTTTACCTTTACATTTTTTAAATTTAATACTGGTTGCAAAAGAGCGAGAAGCTCAGCTGCCCTAGTTAACAAGCAACAACAACACCAGAAACAACAACACCAGCAACAACAACACCAGCAACAACAACACCAGAAACAAAACCTGCTATGATGTTTCTTAAGGATTAAAAAAAATAAAAAAATAAAAACAAAAGGAATTGCAATGATTATTTGTAATTTCTGAAAAGATAAAATTAATATGTAAGTTCATAACAAATAACTAGGGAAAAACAGAAATGTAAATTATCTGACGTTTTAAGAGCTGAAATGTGTGTCAGTAATCTAAACATCCAGTGCTCGCCATTTTCGTCATACTTTAACTTAAAAAACTAAATGCACCAATCCCCCGCTCTTACTACATCTGGAGCCAGAAAAACGTTTTCAACACCCACAAAACCTTCTGTTAACCAGTCGTCTGAGGATGAAGACAGTTCTGTTAACCAGTCGTCTGAGGATGAAGACAGTTCTGTTAACCAGTCGTCTGAGGATGAAGACAGTTCAGTTAACCAGTCGTCTGAGGATGAAGACAGTTCTGTTAACTAGTCGTCTGGGGATGAAGACAGTTCTGTTAACTAGTCGTCTGAGGATGAAGACAGTTCTGTTAACTAGTCGTCTGAGGATGAAGACAGTTCTGTTAACTAGTCGTCTGAGGATGAAGACAGTTCTGTTAACTAGTCGTCTGAGGATGAAGACAGTTCTGTTAACCAATCGTCTGAGGATGAAGACAGTTCTGTTAACCAATCGTCTGAGGATGAAGACAGTTCTGTTAACCAATCGTCTGAGGATGAAGACAGTTCTGTTAACCCGTCGTCTGAGGATGAAGACAGCTCTGTTAACCAGTCGTCTGAGGATGAAGACAGTTCTGTTAACTAGTCGTCTGAGGATGAAGACAGTTCTGTTAACTAGTCGTCTGACGATGAAGACAGCTCTGTTAACCAGTCGTCTGAGGATGAAGACAGTTCTGTTAACTAGTCGTCTGAAGCTGAAAACAGTTCTGTTAACCAGTCGTCTGAGGATGAAGACAGTTCTGTTAACTAGTCGTCTGAGGATGAAGACAGTTCTGTTAACTAGTCGTCTGAGGATGAAGACAGTTCTGTTAACTAGTCGTCTGAGGATGAAGACAGTTCTGTTAACTAGTCGTCTGAGGATGAAGACAGCTCTGTTAACCAGTCGTCTGAGGATGAAGACAGCTCTGTTAACTAGTCGTCTGAGGATGAAGACAACTCTGCCGTGACAACTGTAGCCACAAACGACGGAAGTAACAGAGATTAAAGTCCTATAATATATTTAAAGTACTGAACATATACAAAATTTCGTGTGTGTTCAGTATGTTGAGTAATTATATGTAGTTAATAAGTGTTGTTAACTAGATAATTAAATCACGGTTTACTTAACTTTCATACAAGTTTCTGGGCCTTGGGAACAAATTAATTTGATTTCAATTAATTCTGATGCTGAAATACATTTTCGTGTAGCACCTTTTCAGTTAGCGCTCAAGTTTTCAAGAACGAAATAACAGCGCTGTAGATCAGACGTTCTCAATCGTTTTATCTCGGAAGAACCCTTGAAACAATTTTCAGGTCTTAGGGAACCACAACAACAAAATTATTATATCTACAGCTCACGGTACCTTAGCGTGATCAGGAACTTATAAATATAATAATTCGAGTATAATTGACAATGTTCTTTTAAACAGAGAATGATTGTTCTGTGGATCTGTTTATTGCAGCCAACTTATTAGCCTACTCTTTGTGTGTGGTTCAAATCCATGCAATGGATATTAACTCTAATGCAAGACAGGATTTAGGTAGAAGAAACTTCAGTTTTTCCTTTTTTTAATTTCTAAACTTGAATAATTTTTACCTTATCCAGGTAGGTCTGAAACTCTTATAGTATTATAATTTTCTTATCTATTTAAAACTAAAACGGATCTTTCTTGAAAAAAGAAAAATCGCCCGGAGCTCAAAGTTAAAACAAAAAAAAACTACGCTTTTTTCCCAATCACGATCAATCGCGGATCCCCTAGTAGCTTCTTGCGTCACTGTTGCGTGCATATTTTGACGCACATTTTACAAAAATTGATATGGCTATTTGATATGGGAAAATATAGACATGCATTCATTTGTGTATGAAAATGCTGTCTATGGTAAAAGCGAGATAATCCATGTTTGATTCACACTTTTGATTATAGGAGTAATCGTTCTGGATATTGATCCGGCGCAAGGATAGTGCGCTTGCGTTTGTACTTATTTTTTAGGGCCAGAAAATATATTAATTTGCTTATTGTGTTTATGGCCTGAATTCATATGTATTACATATTATTAGTACAAGTAGAATCAGTCCTATATTGTATATTTTGGATGGGTAGGAGGGACTAGATTCTTGTATTCCGGTCTAGCGGAAGTATGAGTTGTCTTGACAAGTCGTGAGGAGTTCCGATGTACTGCTTACAAATGGCGGGGTACGTTTTTCTAGAGCTGGTCCTTTCGTCAGGAAAAAATGTCTTACGAAGTGGTATTTCTTCTGAAGGAGATGGTGTCTCTACGATAGTTTGTGTTCGAGACTCTCCTTATGTCAGTATATAGATGATTCGGACTCCAGGTAAACCCAGCTCCTATTTTGATGATCTCTCGTCGGTTAGGCCTAGCTTGACTTTTGGTGCTTCGTTATGCTAGTGTCGTGTTTGGTATCGACGAAGATGACAGATTTTCCTGCAGCGGTTATGGCTACGTGAAATTAACCTGATCACCGTAGAGCTGTATGGAAACATTTATGAAATCCTTTATATACCCATTACAAATTAACTCTGGCTTATATTCTCCTCCCTATGCATGAGTGAACGACAACTCAGGGAGGTAGCCATGTTGGATTTCGGTCATCATATGTTTTGATCACTGCCAAGAGAACAGATTATTTATCTTATTATCGGACAGTGACAGAGAGATCTCAATCCTGCTAGAAACCCCCCTTCGTGGTTTCATAATCTATACTACAAACTATGGACGTCAAGTAACTTTAGTTATTTATCGATTCCTTCACTGACGCGTTTAGTCAGATAGGGGAATGCGGCCATAATGTATCATGACATTGAACTTTGATGTACTGCCATTATTTCTGAATGTGTCATGACTTCAGATCTGCTATGTATACCTACAAATTGATATGTCAACGAACCATGATGTACTCGTATGTCCCAGTGTGTACGTCTGAATAAATTGAGTAAACTAAGATTCCAGCAGTCTGCATTGGTGCCTTGTAGACAAGTGTGAGTGGTTATATTGGTCAGCACACGAACAGCACACCATTCGCGGTAATCACACTCTACACTTCTACTTCATACATACACCATCCTGCGTCGGCTGAAGTGACCAAGTTCAGGGCCTGCTTCCCCCTGGAGCCTTTGCCTTCCCTAACTCAGGACTAGGGTGAGTTACCCATTTACAGCTGGGTAGACTGGAGCATGCCTGATCTCAACAACACACCACTCTTCCTTACAGAGCAGACAGACTGATACTTTACAGTGGTGTACTACAGGTGTAGTAAGAAATAACGTCTTTACAGTGGTGAGCCAGATTCCTGGGTCCAGCTTACGCATTTTTGTGTTGAGAATCACAGTTTACAGCTGAAAGAACATTTGTTTGAACACATCAACACCAGTAGGACAGCTATACAGTCGATGTCAGCTTGACCTGTATTACCGATAGGATGCTGTATCTAGGTCAGCGCTTGTTGACAGTTTTTTCGCTGTACAGACAGTATTACACAGGACAGTGGTATCAAGTGTAGAAAATATCTGGAGCAATATTGTTGACATTTCTCAACGTACAGAAGAATCACAGTGTTGTTGAAAATAAAGTGCATAGTTCATCGTTGGATCTTCATATGCTCAAAAGAGAAAAAATTGACAGTGTAATAGTTTAGAATTAAATCTATTACTGAATAAAGTGGCAAGTTATTATTATTTAAATAAACTGTGCCTGCTTTACAACACTATACCTGCAACACATTCCATTCATGACATAAATGATATTGTATGCTATATGCTATTTATGCTTACATGTTATTTGTTATGTATGTATTAAATTAGTTTATGTTCTGTGTGACTAGTACAAGGTATGCCGAGTTACATTGGTCTGGTACTAGTATTCGATAGGTACACATTTTCTTAATTGGAAATTTGTTAGCAACAATTTGCTGCTATTTCTGTTAGTTGTGATGAGGTGTTCTTTTCTTCGTTGTTTTTGTTAATAATTTTGTGTTCCTTAGTTTTGTTTGATTTGTTTGTATAATTGTAGGTCTCATCTTTTCTTTCATTTCAGTTTTTTACACCCTTATGTTTATACACTGTGGCGTTATTTGTCTTGTCATTTTATTATTGCAGTTATCATCACGGTTTCTGTGATCATTTTTTTTCATTTCTTCTATTTAATTTAATTTGATCTCTGCAAATGTTTTCAGATTGTCTTTTCTTGTTTGTCATTTGTAATGTCTTTAGTTGACATATGACGTATAGTGGTATACACTGATAGTATAGTACAGATCAGTACTCTCTGATTGTTATTGTTATAAAACAAAATATACAAGACCTTTGTAAGGCTTGTCTCCCAAAGTGATTGGTAAAAGGAAATATTTTTTCCACAGGTACTCAAGTGATCTTTGATTACAGTGAGGTATACAAGACCTTTGTAAGGCTTGTCCCCACAGTATTTGAGATACAATTATTGTTGTCCACAGGTACTCAAGTTATCATTGGTTATTATAAACCATACAAGTTTGGACTAAGACTAAGTCTAAGGTATAGACTTGTCTCCCATTAACTTGAAAGAGGGTAATTTATTTACTTTTTCAGGTTTCTGATTTAAGAAGACAATATGTCTACATTAGATTATTTCATTATACAAGGAAAATCTCTTGATAAGACTGGAAAAGACTTAGAACAATGGGCTGTTGCTCAATATGACAAAGCATTAGCTGCAGAAGAGAAAAAAAATTGCTGCTGCTGTTGAAGAAAGAAAAGCTGCTGCTGAGGAGAAAAAAGCTGCGGCTGAGGAGAGAAAACTTCAAATAGAAGAAAAAAAGCTGCTGCAGAAGAAAGGAAAGCCTTAGCTGAAGAAAAAAGATTAGAAAAAGAAGCTGATACTGCTGCTGAACTTAAGAAATTGCAGATGCAAGTGGAGGAAAGGAGATTTGAGGCAGAACAGAAGAAATTAGAAGCTGATGCAGAGCAGAAAAAATTAGAAGTTGCTGCTGCTGCAGAGCAGAGAAAATTAGAAGTTGCTGCAGAACAGAAAAAATTAGAAGCTGCTGCAGAACAGAAAAAAACTAGAAGTTGCTGCTGCTGCAGAACAGAAAAAACTAGAAGTTGCTGCTGCTGCAGAACAGAAAAAATTAGAAGCGGCTGCAGAACAGAAAAGATTAGATAGAGAAGCTGAAGAGAGAAAAGCAATAAGAGAACATGAGTTTGAATTAGAGAAATTAAAATTGACATGTATGAGTAATGTTAATCAGGCATCTGGTGGTAATGGTAAACCCTTTGTGTACAAGGTCAAAGTACCAGCGTTTAACCCTACCAGTGATGACATAACATTTTGGCTTTCTAGATTTGAACGGGCTTGTCGATCTCATAATGTTGACAAATCACAGTATGTGAATCAGTTGTCTGAAAATCTAAAAGGGGAGTCTCTGAGTAAGTTATATTTCGTTGAAGAGGCCGACAAAGACAATTATGATGCTGTTAGGGCAGCTTTGATAAAGAGATATCAGCTGTCTGAGGAAGGTTACCGTCTTTTGTTTAAAACAATGAGACCTGAGGTAGGTGTAGAATTCTCAGATTTCATCTCAAAAGCACGAATTACACTTTCACGATGGATTGAATTATCCAAAACAGAGAAAACATTTGATGGTCTTACAGATTTATTGCTAAGAGACAAGGTCATGTCTTCTGTAAATAAATCATTCCTAGAGTTCTTACATGAGCGTAAACCTAGTACAATAAAGCAAATGGAAGAATATTGTGACCAGTATGCCACGGCACACCCTGACATGATTCTTAGTAACTCTAACATTAAAGAGAGTATGCCAGTTGCTTCGGCAACAGAATATAATCAGAATTACTCACACAAATTCCAAGGAGCTAAAAATAAATTTGATAAAAAGGTTAATTGGAATAAGTATCAAAACCAAGATAACCACTCAAATCAGGGTTCTTCTTCGAAGAACTGGAATCGGGCTGATAGTCCTCGACACGCGAGGGGTACCCATAATGTTAGAAATTCTCGGAAAGGGAGTAGCTATAGGAACTACCCAAGTGCTTCATGGAGACAAAAGAAACAATATTACAGGGATACTCAATATAATGAGCATGATGATTATGATCATGAATATTATGATTCAAACCCAAATAGGGGTTATAACAGAGGCAATAATAACATAGAGACAAAAAAACCGAGGTTTTCTTTCTCTAACATTTCTATGTTTTTCTGGTCAATTTTAATGCGCTGTTTTTAAATCTGAAAACCGTTTTTCTCTATCAGGTCAGGATCTCTAGAAATACGCAATTGAAGTTTTTTAACAACGCATACAGTATTACAAAATCATTTGTACAAGAAGTATAACAGTTATGTAGGCTTGAATTTCTTTGCAGTCGACTTTCGTCGGTGAATGGCATGCGGTACATCGCGATGAAGCATCCAACAATAATCGGCAAGCATGGTCACACTCCACCGTCCTTGATAACGTGACTCCATTACGGCGATATCTTGATGGAATCGTTCTCCATGTTCATCGCTGACTTCGCCAAGGTTGTCAGGGAAAAAGTCAAGATGCGAATCGAGCAAATGGATTTTGAGGGACATGTTACAGCCCATAATTCTGTATGCATCTATGCACTGCTTAACAATATGCACATAGTCGACAGATTTGTGATTTCCCAGAAAGTTATCGACGATCGATTGAATGCCATCCATGCGCGAAGTTCACTACCATGTAACAAGTTCTCGAATTGTTTGTCTGCAATAACGTTCCTAATCTGAGGTCCTACAAAGATACCTTCCTTTATCTTTGCATCGCTAATTTGCGGAAACTTTTCTCGAAGATAAGTGAAAGCTTTGCTTGTTTTATCTAACGCTTTTACGAAATTCTTCATGAGCCCCAACTTTATATGTAACGGTGGTAAAATGATGCTGTCTTTGTTAACTAATGGCTCGTGTATTACATTTTTATGCCCGAGCTGCATACGATCCCTGATAGGCCACACCTTTCTTGCATAATGTTCCTGTCTGTTGCGGCTGTCCCATTCACATAGGAAGCAACAAAATTTAGTATACCCAGTCTGCATGCCCGTGAGAATTCCAATGACCTTTAGGTCTCCACAAATCCGCCATTGGTAGTCATTGTACTTTATTTTTGCCAAAAGTATAGCCATATTGTCATAAGTTTCTTTCATATGAACAGAGTAGGCGACTGGAATTGATGAAAATAAATTTCCATGTATGCAATAACACGGCTTTTAGACTAGTCTTGGAAGAGTCGATGAAAAGTCGCCATTCGTTGACTATGTGCTCATGACCGAGGTGCACCATTAGACCTTTTACATCTTTGCAATAGCAAATGTCATCATCCATCTCAAAGTATTGAACAAGTTCTCTGTGTCTATGACGAAATTTAGATATCGGAGTATTGGGCGCTAAAAGATTCCATTCTTTGAGTCGCGAACCGAGTAATTCCGCTTGTCGTTTGGTAAGAGCGAGATCACGTATTAGATATGAAAGTTCTGAATGGTTAATTAAGTGAACACCATCATTCACCGGTATATAATCCGAGTCAGAATTAGTTTCTAAAGCAGGTAAAACTATCACTTTCTGATGGTTCATTCACGTCCAACGGATATTGTTCTGGTGGAACTGGGATCGGACACGTGATTGGATCATGAGGCACTGGTTTCGAAACCGATTCAATATTTGGATAAACCACAGACTTTCTAGTTTTAAAAGTGAAACCATAGATATTTGTCAAGCAGAAGTAACAATCAGTAGCGTGATTTGTCGGTTCACGCCATATTACTGGCACTCCAAAAGGCATCGACTTATGCTTCGGCGATTTTCGTAACCAACCTGCCAATGTATTTGCACAAGTCGAACAAACTGCATTTGGCATCCAAGATTTATTTGCATCATCAACTTTCGAATCGAAATAAAGTTCATATGCTTTCTTTAGCAATGTTGTAAAGTTTTTCTGGTGAACACGATCGGTAAAATATCCGCACACGTAACAGAACAGATCAGCCGAATTTCTACAACAACTAGAAGCCATATTTCGCTCAGAATTATTTCAAAATACAGTAATTATTTGAAATATAACGTAACATATGTCATGCATCTTTTAGCAGTATAAAAAGTAGAATTATTTTGCATTTTATTAATTTTTAAAAAGTTATATAGTAAAAATGAAACGGAGCAAATAACGGTTTCCCAAAAATATATTTATTCACAAATATCTTAAGAACCCGACGTGATAGAGATAAACGGATTTCAAATTTGAAATCAGCGCAAGAAACTGACCTAAGAACACTTATTCTTATATAAGAAAGAAAAATGTTGTTTGTCAGTGTAATTATAGAGACAATTATAACCGAGGTAGATCACAACACAAAAGACATGGTAAATCGTATTACCAGGCAAACTCTGCACAACAGGAGTTCCACGACACCGATAATCAGAATAATGATAAAAAAGACTCCAACAGTGTAGCAAATTCCGCTTTTGATTTTGCTAGAGCATCTGAGTGTTCGCAATGCAAAACATTATTCGATCCAACCACAGTTTCTACTTTAAGCTGCGGTCACCCACTTCCCGCTCTCCATGCGTCAATCGCGCATAATGGAAGGGGTGCTCTTGTCTTTAATAGGGGCCTAATAGATGGTACTCCGGTATCAATTCTTTTCGACTCGGGGTGCACTACCATTGGAGTGAGGCAATCACTCGTAAATCCTTCTCGAGCTACAGGCAATATAGTCAAATGTGTAACATTTGGTGGCACATTGGAGAAGTACTCCACTGCCATTATCAATATTGCTACGCCTTTCTTTACAGGAGAGGTGCAAGCATGTCTCTTGCCGAATCCGATCGCTGATCTTATCATCGGTCGCATTCATGGAGTGAAAGAATGCACTCCACAGCAAATTTCTAATTGGGAAAATGTTAATATGCAATCTGCTAATGCAGTAATCACTAGGGCTCAAGCTCTCAATATGCCACAATCTTCACATTCTGAAGATGATGATGCGCAGATCCAAGATGATCCCTTGGAGATTTCCCACGATTCCTTTATCAAACAGCAGGAAGATGATCCTACTCTAAAGAAATTCTTTACTCTGGCAACAAAAGGTGATCCGAATAAGGATACAAATCGTAAATCTTGGATTACGATGAAGAATGGCGTACTTGTACGTATGGTACAAGACTCCGCTAAGTCCATTCATTCTCAAATCCTTGTGCCTAAAAATATGAGAGTTAAAATCTTACAGCACGCTCATGATTCGCAGTGTGCTGGACATATGGGTTTTTCCCGTACTAAAGCTAGAGTTCTTCAATCTTTCTTTTGGCCTGCTGTGAATAAGGACATACGAATCTATTGTCGATCTTGTAAAGTATGTCAAGAGATTAAATCCAGAGGTCCACGCCATGATGCACCTATTCAGGCTGCAGACATTCCCATTCGGCCATTTCAAAAAATGGCGATAGACATCATTGGTCCATTTAAGATAAAGTCTGCTAGAGGACACCAATTTATTTTGACGTGTGTTGATATGTGCACACGTTGGCCGGAGGCTGTTCCTCTAAAGAGCATAACTACTGCTGATGTCGCAGATGCTCTTTGGTTAATATTTTCTCGTCTGGGGTTTCCAGCAGAAATATTATCCGACCATGGTACCCAACTTATATCGGATACCATGTCTCAAGTAATGTCGACTCTGAAGATAGAGAGATCGCTGAGTAGTATTTATCATCCTATGTCCAATGGGATGGTGGAACGTTTGAATAGAACTCTGAAAAACCTACTAGGTAAGATAACAGAAGATCATCCTCAGGATTGGGATAGGGTTTTACCCGCGGCTCTCTTTGCATATAGAGAGGTCGCCAACGAACATACAGGATTTTCTCCCTTTGAACTTGTCTTTGGCGCGAAACCGCGAGGTCCTATGTCCTTACTTCATGATCTTATAACTGCTGATAATATTGTCGATGACACAAAATCCTCTTATGAATATGTCATCGCACTTAGACACAAGATTATTGAAGCATGCAAATTGGCAACTGCTTCTTCTGAATTTGCGAAACAGAAGGCAAGGGAATTTGCCAATAAAAAGAGATGTTTGCGTCAACTTTGTCCAGGTGACAAAGCATTTGTCTTGCTACCTTGTAGGGAAAATAGACTTCTCATTTCTTGGAAAGGTCCGTACGATATAATATCAAAGGTTTCCGATGTTGACTATATCGTCGATATTGACGGGAAGCGTAAAACCTTCCACATCAACATGCTCACGGAATTCCATGAACGTCCTGATTATTTACAACCTGTTTTCCAGGCAACGGACGATTTTCCAGTCCAACATGGACAGTACTCATCTCTGTCAGTAATACAGGATGAGGAAACGAGTTTCTCGGATGTAAATTTACCTTTTCCAATGATTCCTCTTCACTCTAATGAATCATGGAAAGATGTTGCAATTTCTCCAGAATTATCTCCAGGAGAGCAGAAACAAGTTTCTACTATGTTAGAACAATTTCAGGATGTCCTTACTGACATTCCTGGTCAAACTGATGTCATTCAACATGACATTATTCTTACTGACCATAGTCCTATAAGAGTCAGACCGTATCCTATTCCGATACATTTTCAAGCACAGGTAGAGAAAGAGTTAGATGAGATGATAGAGTTAAAAATTATAGAACCATCCACATCAGCATATTCTTCGCCGATGGTTATAGTACGGAAAAAAGACAATAACATACGTCTTTGCGTGGATTATCGCAAATTGAATCAAGTGACTAAATTCGATGCTGAGCCTATGCCTTTACTAGAAGAGCTACTTACGAGACTATCGAATTCTCACTTCTTTACTAAACTCGATTTGTCTAAGGGATATTGGCAAGTTCCACTATCCGAACACGCCAAACCGTTTACTGCTTTTTCGACGCCTAGGGGTCTATTCCAATGGAATTTCATGCCTTTCGGTCTTATGAACGCCCCTGCTACATTTGTACGCATGATGCGTCGAATCCTATCTCATCGCTCAGATGTCATTGCGTATCTTGATGACATCTGTCTTTTCAGTGATACTTGGAACGATCACTATAATGGTATAAATGAACTATTGTCTATCTTACGCGAGCATAACCTGACAGCGAAACCATCGAAAGCATGTATTGGTTTTAGCGAAATATCTTTCTTAGGACACCGTGTTGGTCATGGGTTCCTAAAAACAGAAGACCATAATACAAGTAAGATACTTAACATTTCTATTCCTAAGACTAAAAAGCAAGTACGAAGTCTCTTAGGTCTAATACAATTTTATGGACGATTCATCCCGAATCTGTCCTCCATTATGTCACCTCTTTCTTCCTTGCTAAAGAAAGGGTCTCCTAATGTAGTCCATTGGACTCAAGAATGTCAATCCTCTTTGGATAAGGTTAAAACTATGTTTTCTACTTCACCTATCCTAGTATTGCCTTCTAAGGATAAGACATTTATTCTTCGTAGTGACGCTTCATCCACCGGGATTGGAGCTGCACTAATGCAAGAGTACTCTGGAACTCTGCATCCGGTGATGTATATTTCTCGGAAATTAAATGCCGCAGAGAAGAATTACTCGGTCCTAGACCGTGAATTATTGGCTATGGTTTGGTCAATCCTTAAACTGCAAAGATTTCTTCTGGGCGCGCATTTCATTGTGGAAACTGACCAGAAGGCTCTTACGGCTATTCAGAGTAAAAATCTGAAGAGCGCGAGATCAACGCGATACGCGATTGCTCTACAGCCATTTCATTTTTCGGTGCGAGCTATCCGTGGGTCAGAAAATGTGATGGCAGATATTTTGTCTAGATGCCCACATGATTCATAACTGTTATACAACTTTGATACAGTTGTTTCTATGTTGAAATGTGTACACATATGTAATATATCATATATTGATTGTAACACTACTTAGCGGTTCATTGATATGTATTCACCGCTGATTTTTCAATGGTTTTCGTCTTTGATGATCATGATGTTAAGATATCTTAGATGAAATTTACGTATAAACTAATGTGGAAATTGTGTCATTGCTAATATTGTAGTATGCGTTGGTGACACCTCTCTGGAAATATTTATACTTAGAGAAGTACTTTCTCTAAGGTCATAAAACTTATGCTTATCATCTGCGCATTGTTATTGGTGCGTTGTGAGCCTATTGTATGTTGCTCCTAGATGTATTTCAAAAAAAAAAAAGTACCATTTTTTTTTTTTTCCCGAGGGGTGTGGTAATCTGTTGCGTGCATATTTTGACGCACATTTTACAAAAAATTGATATGGCTATTTGATATGGGAAAATATAGACATGCATTCATTTGTGTATGAAAATGCTGTCTATGGTAAAAGCGAGATAATCCATGTTTGATTCACACTTTTGATTATAGGAGTAATCGTTCTGGATATTGATCCGGCGCAAGGATAGTGCGCTTGCGTTTGTACTTATTTTTTAGGGCCAGAAAATATATTAATTTGCTTATTGTGTTTATGGCCTGAATTCATATGTATTACATATTATTAGTACAAGTAGAATCAGTCCTATATTGTATATTTTGGATGGGTAGGAGGGACTAGATTCTTGTATTCCGGTCTAGCGGAAGTATGAGTTGTCTTGACAAGTCGTGAGGAGTTCCGATGTACTGCTTACAAATGGCGGGGTACGTTTTTCTAGAGCTGGTCCTTTCGTCAGGAAAAAATGTCTTACGAAGTGGTATTTCTTCTGAAGGAGATGGTGTCTCTACGATAGTTTGTGTTCGAGACTCTCCTTATGTCAGTATATAGATGATTCGGACTCCAGGTAAACCCAGCTCCTATTTTGATGATCTCTCGTCGGTTAGGCCTAGCTTGACTTTTGGTGCTTCGTTATGCTAGTGTCGTGTTTGGTATCGACGAAGATGACAGATTTTCCTGCAGCGGTTATGGCTACGTGAAATTAACCTGATCACCGTAGAGCTGTATGGAAACATTTATGAAATCCTTTATATACCCATTACAAATTAACTCTGGCTTATATTCTCCTCCCTATGCATGAGTGAACGACAACTCAGGGAGGTAGCCATGTTGGATTTCGGTCATCATATGTTTTGATCACTGCCAAGAGAACAGATTATTTATCTTATTATCGGACAGTGACAGAGAGATCTCAATCCTGCTAGAAACCCCCTTTCGTGGTTTCATAATCTATACTACAAACTATGGACGTCAAGTAACTTTAGTTATTTATCGATTCCTTCACTGACGCGTTTAGTCAGATAGGGGAATGCGGCCATAATGTATCATGACATTGAACTTTGATGTACTGCCATTATTTCTGAATGTGTCATGACTTCAGATCTGCTATGTATACCTACAAATTGATATGTCAACGAACCATGATGTACTCGTATGTCCCAGTGTGTACGTCTGAATAAATTGAGTAAACTAAGATTCCAGCAGTCTGCATTGGTGCCTTGTAGACAAGTGTGAGTGGTTATATTGGTCAGCACACGAACAGCACACCATTCGCGGTAATCACACTCTACACTTCTACTTCATACATACACCATCCTGCGTCGGCTGAAGTGACCAAGTTCAGGGCCTGCTTCCCCCTGGAGCCTTTGCCTTCCCTAACTCAGGACTAGGGTGAGTTACCCATTTACAGCTGGGTAGACTGGAGCATGCCTGATCTCAACAACACACCACTCTTCCTTACAGAGCAGACAGACTGATACTTTACAGTGGTGTACTACAGGTGTAGTAAGAAATAACGTCTTTACAGTCACCTCTAGGTTCAGTGGAACCCCAGGATTCAGTGGAAACCCCAGGATTCAGCGCAACCCAGGTTGGAAACCGCTGCTGTAGATGATATCGCTGGAAATATGGATTTTGTCAGATGCCAGATTTCTCAGGCAAGGAGACCGAAGTAATATCTCTTACAACTTCGTGAACAACTTTGCTCATTGAATGTCTGCTGAGCTGCCAGATAGCTATTACCAAAACACTTCACGTCAACTTATATCGATTTTAGCAGATTAGGCGTTCGAGCGACGGATAATACTAATACAGTTAATATCTTATAGTAATGTTCTATAATTCCAGAATTAACTACAACTTGTGTACTATAAGCGTTGTTGAACTTTGATGTCTTTCTAGGCAGAAAACTCTATGTAAAACTTCTAGCGTACCGTACTCAAAAACTAGAGGCCAGATTTAGTTATGTGGTTGTATCATAGAATAATTCTGTTTTCGCTTAATGTACGTAACAGTGTGAATATTGTTATCTGACCCACTTCTGTACACGTAGTAAGGTTTAACATGCAGATTCATTTAAGGTTTATAACTACACGAATAAAAAAATATCCAGGTGCTTGTGACGGTATTGCCTCCCCTGCTTTGCAGTAGTCGTCCAACAGTGGTCAAAACTCAAGGGTATCTAATATGGGTTTCAAAGATATCTACCGTCGCATAAGATTACTCTTGGCAGAGATGTAGATAGAAGTGTGATGACACTTCTATTACAAAGGGAGTCTTCACAAGATATTCAGAATAAGCTACTGCTTTGGCTAAGTATGTTAACTCTGCCGACGCTTCTGTGAAGGATTTAAGCACTTATTACTTTCAGCTCGTTTAAGCCCCCACCCCTGATTTACTCAGTGGAATTCTATTTTTCTAGTATAGCTCTGTTTAGAGTGTGTGTAGTAATTTGACTGAGACAAACATGCAGTAACTTTAAAATGATTAAATCGAAGTTAAATTTGTAACATTACAAATAACAAAATTTAATAATCACTTTAGGTTTTAACAGTTGGAAATAATTTGAATAGTTATGGATCAAGAAAAGTTATCATCACAGTCTTTATGGAATGTGAGATATTACAAAAAGTTCAAGTGGCAGCATATATTTGAACTTAGCTGCCAATGACGGTTCTGCTCCTTCTTATGAGTTGGTTATTTTTACTCTGCTCACGCTCGTCTCCGATCAAGGTTGTCGTGGTAGCTCGTTTTCCAGAAATGTCAAAGAGAGTTTACCACGTGGGTCCTTCGTGTTAAAGTTTTGGCCACTGTTCCCTTCTTGTTCCAGAAATGGTACTTTCTGCTGGTACAACCAATAACTATGGTAAAAGAATACAACGAAACGCTCTTCTGAGTATGGCGTTTCCACCCCATAGTTATGGGTTCCTATCTTCCCTTACCACCATCCCAATTACTCAGACTTTAACCTCGATGAGAATTAAATTTAATCCCTCGGGATAAAACTTTCTTTACATTTAAATAGAATAGCTTTAGCTTTACATGACATTTAAATGAAAAGGTTAATAATACAGATAGATTCCGTTTACATACACATACACATCGCCACTGATTGAAAGGGGTTCACAATATAAATTGAATATGTTTTCATTTATGTTTTACACGATTGAAAAGTTTGAAACTTCCATTACTTTAAAATGAATATTTTCACATAGACATTTTACACTGGTTAAAGCTTGAAAACTTAAATTAATTTTTAAGTGACTATGTTTATAGGGACATTTACACCGCTTTGAAAATGTAAGTATTATATTTAGAATGTGTATCATTTCTTTCATCTTTCCCTCCCTGCTCCATAGGGAACCTGGAACTACTTTATGCTTTTAGTTCTCTTTACGAAACTATCAATAAAGCAATAACCAGCCCGTGCAGTGGTGGTTAATGAATCATCAATCTATACGCTGAGGTTGCTAGCCTCAAATGACTCTGACATCCAATAGCGAGTTTCACCCATTAAACTTCACATGGTAATATATACATATATGTTAGTTCACATGTTAGTAATAAAATATGAAATGTAAATCACAACTTACGCCAATCCTGACTCATAGACGTTTTGCTCAGATGAATAACAGGGACTTGAATCGGCCTCTTACACGCGTCTGGGTGTCGTTAATTTTAACTTCAATTCCCTCTGACTCCGTGTATTTCTTTAGTTTCCTAGTCCCGGTGTTCCTTATTAAAATGTAGAGATTTCCTGTGCTTTGTAAGTCTTATTTAGTTCTCCAATAAAAAGTCCCGTTAAAAAAGGAATTATGAATCCAATCTTCACTCTGGCGAGGTCTGATGTTGTCTTGGCGAGCGTAAAATTCACAGTGAAATAAAACTGCGAAATGGTCAGACTATATTCCTATCTTCCCACGCATTGTTTTTATGAATCTAATCAGAAAGATCCAATCATTTCAAATCATGCAGATAGGGTGTGATATTTTCAAAATAGTCCCACGTGAAATGAGGTGCGGTCCTGCAAAGGCCACGTATTACCATATATGGACATCTGATGCCTTGCATACACTCTGACAGGCAGATCGGTAGACACACATGACAACATGGGTAAGCTGTAACATTTATTACTTTATTAGAAAGTAATGTTGTCATAACAAGTCGGCCCGGAAGCGATTATGTCACACTTGTCTGCCCACGTGTGCCACACAGACAGTAATCTCGTTATCTGTCGTACGAGTACGCAAAAACTCCGTGTCTGCCCTTCTGGGTTACCAAACGAGCCGTCTTATCAGCGGTTTAATCTAAACACGCCGGCGTCTATCTTATCTCAGTTGCTCACCGCAAGCTAGGATGACCGGGTAACAAACAGGTGACCTCACAAAGAGGAATGTCAATAAATGTTTGCACCTACACAATATTTGCCACACAAGCAAAGAAAGAAAGAAAGAAAGAAAAGTGCGGCAATTGAGAGCAAATAATAAAATCAGTACCACAAATGTACCGATAGTGCCGGAGAGAAACGAAGATCGATAGGGGCCGCCTCGTTTTGTCACAGTACTGTCACATGCTGGCCTTCATAGCATGTACAACTGCTTAGACAGCGCAGACTACGCTAGCTTGGCCATGACCGCTGCATGGAAGATGGTCACATCCCTAAAGATATCTTCTACAGACAACTGGCAGATGACAACAGATCAGCCGGGCCACTGCAGCTGTGGTTCACAGATGTGCGCAAGAGAGACATGAAGGCACTGGAAATAAATTCAGCAACCTGGGAGAAAGAAGCTGCCGATCTCACCTCAGATTGGGCGAAAAGAAGCTCTCACAACAAGCAGAAGAGAAAGAAGCTCTCACAACAAGCAGAAGAGAAAAGAAGCTCTCACAACAAGCAGAAGAGAAAAGAACAAGCCAAAAGACACACCAGGAAAAAAAATTAGCTGACGTCTATCACCTCACGGACGCGTTCCCATAGTCAGTTATGATGGTCGACTTACAACATGACAGCAATAATAAAACAATTCATGCAGTCTTGCATTTATGTGTGCCTTTGTGAATTTAATTGAGTGAGAGCGGAACAGTTTTAGCTGAGCTTCATTTGCCTCAGGTCATCCGCCATCTTGGCAACGAGTCTACACTGTTAACCTTACAGATGGTAATGCTGAGGGTACTAGTGTTATTTTATTGTCAGTTTTGAGTGAACATTATATGATAGTGCTTGTTGCAGACTTTATTTTATGGGCTAAATTCGTATGATATAGAATTTTTCTGTCTTTCGCTGACTATTATATTCTGCTGCAATAGTGGGTTCATTTTGAGTTTCGTGCATATTAGTGTTATACATTAACTTCACGTTCGTAATTCCCGAATATCGCGTATATAAATACTTGCGTTTTATCCCTACCGCTTTACACAATTATGGACTCACCGGTTCTTATCCACATATTATTATATCACCTTTAAAAGCCCACACATCGACGGTTATATACATTGGCTAGTGGCTCTTACCAAAATGCTCGCAAACTATGCAACAATCCTCAACAGTACTATTTACAGTTAACTGAAACACTTGTATGGTGTTAGCTAATTACATAATTTTGACTGTTTTGACTTTTTGGCCGGCAACCGGTCGATTTTGACCTAAGGTTAGATCCCAAGACATATTTTGGTAGATCGTTAGGTGACGAAATGGGTAAAAGGAATTTGTACCTTAAATAAATTTTGAACACAAACTGGCACTTAGAAGAGTGGTGTCCCCAGGTTTAAAAATGCTTTATCTACATGTGGCGCTGGCTATTGCACGCCACACGCCATAAACTAAACAAGATTTTGGTGCTGATGAGTGCGGCACAATGATGATTTTGTAGCCATGTGTATAGCGCACATGACGTGAGCAGTTTGGAGGAAAAATGGACAGAGCTTGTGTTTACCCTAAATGGGTGGTTTGTGTGTTTTCTACCAGAAGGTAGATTGACGGGAAATGTTAAATGGAAAATGTCTTGAATGACAACCATGTGTCTGATTGCAAATCCACAAATGGAAAAGGATTAGTTAAAGCTTATGTGTGAAACTCTGAATATGGGGAACTTGCTGAATTTACCTAACTTGTAATGCCTTGTAAGTCGTACAGTATGTGTTGATTAAATGTGGAAATGTTTACAGAGTTTAAAGTCGATCTGTTGCCTGTTGATATGGGTCTTTGGAAGTACAGTTGTATAGATGGAGTGTGGCGGTAATGAACCTTGTGGACCTATTATATATGAACCTGGACACAGTGTGAGAACGAGTATAATTAATCAACGGAATGGAATGAAATATAACGCCACAGATATGGGAGGCTCGGTCCGTTGAAGATGAATGAATTGTTTAGAAGGTATACAAGGCTGTACTGTGGAAACTGCTCAATAAAACGAATGTTTGAAATCCCAAGAAATCACAGTTTTGGTGCGAGGTCATGCCAAGACCTTGGACTGTTTTGAAGACTACGAACAGATATAAAATCTCTACACAATATATTGCGGTCACAAGTTATTATAATGAATTTTGTCACCTCGAGGCCATTCCACGTTGAATCGTTATAATGAACCGTTACATCAAGGTTAACTTAACGGACTTTTACACCCTAAAGTAAACTTAACCTGTATAGCTTGTGTGTGAAACTCTGAATATGGAACTTGCTGAATTTACCTAACTTGTAATGCCTTGTAAGTCGTATAGTATGTGTTGATTAAATGTGGAAATGTTTACAGAGTTTCAAATCTATCTGTTGCCCGTTGATTTGGGTCATTTGAATTACAGTTGGAGAGATTGATTGTGGCGGTGATGAACCTTAGGGACACTTCGTCTAATAATCCTAGACACTTTAGAAAACGAGTATAATTAATCAACGGAATAATATAAACTTTTAACGCCACACTACATTCCAAGGGACATCCCGCAAACTAGCTTACTAAAATCCACTTTATTCATGAACTGTATAAGACAGAAAGCGATATTTTCTATGATGTCAAGTTAACATTCGGTAAAATATTTCGTTTTAATTTTCCTTCGCTCTGTTGATGAGATTAGAGGAAGCGGATCGTACGACAGAGATGAAAGTTACAAATAGGGTGAACTATTTCCAAAGTCTAGAGACTCTCAAACACGAAAACGAATATGATATTTATCAATGTAGATCTTTCAAGACCAGAGTATTTTCATCTTACATTTGGGAGTTTTCACTTCTGTGTGTATTTATAACATAAACATATGGTCATTTGTGACGTATAATGGGTAAAGAGCCTTCAGTAATCTGACAGTCTTTTGTAATCCCGTAGCGTTCTATGATTTGCTAGCAAAACCATGCATTTTCTGACTGTGCTTACTTACACAAGCGTACTTTTTCGTCACGCCTCTTTTCTTTGAACATAAGCAAGCGAAGTGTTTATAAACTTTCGTGACCTGCCCGTCATAACAGGTAGTGAATCAGGTTTGTTTACCTCGTCTTCTCACGCGAAGCTTATCTGTCAATCATAAGATGCCTGACAGACCGCACGTGAAAAACCTAGAATCTTTTGAACTTCGTATTCAGGGGAAGTCAGAAATCCCTGGGCTCTTTGATCTTCAGAAGCGGACATTCTTACATAGAGAAAACCCGTTACACGCAATAAGTCTTTTGATGACGGTCGAAAGTGCTCGACGGAATACCAACCGTAAAGCCTTTATCTTGTATCTTCGTTACACATAGTAACGTGAAAAGTAACATCATCGATAGATCAGAGAAATAAAATATAAACTGTGGTTTCTTAAACCTGCTATCAGTTCTCACTCAGAATTTTTGGAATACTCTAAGCACGCAGTTCTAGAACCATTTTGTTAAATGTGTTATTAGCAATTTGTGGGGATTTTTCACTCTGATTTATGGTAATAGAAATTAGTGCTTACGTGTTTAAAAGTGTTAGCTTTTACGAATTAAAAGCATTACCTTTTACCATTATAATTCACTTAGATTTTATAGCTGTTAAAAACTAGTGAAATAAAATAACGCGTAGCTATTTCATACCAGATGTTCAGTTATAATGTTAATTTTCACCACACGCTTTCTCACACAAGAATAGACGGTTTTAGTTGACTGGTTTATAGACTAGGCGCGACTGACAGTGACAAAAAAGAATTCACGTTTATTTCATTGTGCGTATTTATTATAAGTACCCATTATTTAATATCATACGACTTAACTATCAGACGCCGACCAAATTAATAGCTACTTAACGACCGGCGATAGTTTGTGATAATTGACACTGTACACTGATCGTTAACTGCGAGCGGGGGGGGGGGGGGAAGAGAAGCATAACTCAATCCAACCTACACTCGCTAAGCGATGCACGATAGGGTACGCTGAAGAAAACACCTGTGCCATTTATCTTTAATCAGGTCTAACGGAGTGGATAAGAGACCGTCTTGTCCCCGTCTGTGAGTATATATATAGCTATATGGAAGAGTAGCATTTTTCCATAATTGTTTTTCTTATAATCTTAACAGACCTGATCAAGAGCATCCAGCGGTCTTTTCTTTTGTTTGTTTTGGTCTGGGAAATGTTACTGTTAGTTACTTGTGCCTCAAATAGGTTTGAGCAGTACCAATCTTCATTATAAGCGTATGCGCCAAAGATACATGAGAACAGTTCTGACACTAAAAGTAATTTAACTGGACTTACCAAATCCAGCAATATTGTTTCATTTTTATCAGTCCACTTGGGTGTACAAAAATTAACATTTATTCCCGACATCTGACAGTCGTATTCAAGCGAAGCATCCAAAAATTTACGCTGTTTCAGAATCGGCACTCTAACACCGATAGAATTATCATCATTTATCAATTGTAACATTTTTTTAGCAACCAGATGTTTCCCAATACTGGAAGTATTTTTCTCTTTTAACTGTGAACACCAAGAGCATGCTCCAACATCAACTATTGGCGGTGACAATTTGTTCATCCAGGAAAACAAGAACACCAGATTCGGCGTTCAAATCACTAGTCTTTGTTTGTTAGAGGATGGACTGGGGCCAATTTTTTAATTCCAAGTGATATCACCAAGAGTAGGTAAGAGTGACTGAGTGGCCACTGTATGAAAGAGAGAGTGAATATATTTTCTTTGTTACGGGGAATTTACCAACATTGGATTTGCTTAAACTTGTTTACTTTACTGGGTAGCATATAGTAGGAACTTGCTTACTTTACTGTCTACTCTGTAACATAGTGCAAACTTTCTACCTTTGGGTTATTAACTTTTTGGGTTCTTTTCTCCATAAGGGGAGGGCGCATTTATTCTGCTATTTCATATGTATGTAAATCTGATTTTATTTGATCTTTCTTTAGATATTGGTGTTGTCAAGTTTAATGATAATAAACAACAAAGAAACTTAACTTTGTGTGTTGGTCAGACCCATACCCAAGTAACCGTAGTTTTTTTAACGTTTGTGTGTCTTGTTGTCACATAGCTGTGTGTTTGTGTAGTTAAACTTATATTTATATGTATGTGTAGTGGGTTTGATGGTATTGTATGATGGTGATATTACTACGTGTGATGCATGAGGTCAGCTGTGAAGGCTCCTGAGATAAAATGTAGCTGTGAATTGTCAGAAGGCCCTTCTTGCTACCACTACGACCTCACACTTATCTTTTTTGTACTAATGAATGTGGCTACGTTAAATGTCTAGGGTAATGATATGTAATGTGTTGTGGTAGTTTACATACACACACACAGATATTTACTAAGTCTAATAATATTAATAATTGTTATAATACACTGAACTAACTCAAGTGTGTAAAATTTGGATAGTAATTTTCTTACATTTATTTGTTCTGAACCAAGGTTTTATTTTGGCCAGAACATATGAAAGGTTTAGCAATTATGAAAGAAATGCATGAATATTACATAATAAATGCAAGGTGTGTACATATATATGTTACTAGACTAGTTAATATTATTACTGTTTATAGTTGCAATCTATTTTGGGAGAACATTTAATGGATGTGCTGTTGGGGTGGCCTCATCACTCCCTGTCTATTGTGACTACACATTGTCCAGTTATTTGATGGAAATTTTTGGGTGTGTTAGCAAATAAGTTGAGTTGGTGAATTCTCAGCAGACCAGACGCTCACGTAGCTTGAAGGAGTAGCTCTGGTGCTGAGATCTGGTGGCCCCACCTCTTCGTGCTTGGGGGCAATATCAGAAGTCTGGTGGCCCCACCTCTCCGTGCTTGGGGCAATATCAGAAATATGGTGGCCCCACCTCTCCGTGCTTGGGGGCTATAATAGGCTGCTCTGACAAAATGTCACCGCACGGGTCCACTCTGGTAATAATCAACAACTCATTTGACACCACAGTGGTGCCAACTGAAACTCACAGCTCTGCAATCAAAGTATTAGTCATGTGTCAGAATTCCATCCTCTAACCATTTCTGGACACAACACTACACAACAACAACACCACATAGACGGGTCAGATCTTTCTGACCAAACAACACATCTTACCAAGTTGGTTTCACATAGGATAAGTTCTCCCAGACTACAGATTCTGAAATATGGTCATTAGCTTCCTGCCATAGAATAGGATAGGTGATATGTTCCACTGATCTCAACACTTGATCTGTCCTTCATAATCCTTGCGGGAGTTTATGTATTTTATTTGTCTCTAGACCCTGAACTGGGGCGGGGGGTCTAGAGCGAATCCTTACTTGTTGTAAGGGACAAATTATGCTATTGCAGTATCAAATCACTCGAAACCTTAAACAAATATTAAAATGTACAAAGAAATAATTTCAGTCTTACCAGAATTATGAATATAGAACACAGTTAAATGCTAGCAAAACTCAGCTGAGCTGCTGGCTTTAGGATGGCGTCCCTCTAAATATTTCAATAGCTTCTGGGAATTACACCACTTACTAATTCACTGTGTCTACAAGGACAACTTCTAATGAATGGCACAAAATGCGCGTCTGAGCGCCGATAATATCTTCATCTATGGCCAATCACTGCCTTTTCTTTTTTCAAATTCAAATATCCTACCAATAAGTCATTTCAGTCAGACCTCAGTCAAGTATGCCTTATTGTCTGTTGGTCCGTCCGTCTCTACTTGCGTTTCACAAAAAAACACACTTGTTTTTTGAACCAACCCTGCCTTCCCCTACACAATTTTGCCATTAAAGTTATTTTTAGCCACAATTCACCATCCCACCCCGTCTCTTCATTCCAACTAGATTTTAGCACTTGCGTCTTCAAGGCCACAATTTTTTGAAAATTAGTGACATGTTTTATTTCAATGCAGACGTTCGCTGATATGAACAACACAGTCTTTTGTCAATATCTTTCTTATTATCTGTCCGTCTGTATAAATGAAAGCATATTATTTCACTGCTCAAGATGGGCCATCCGGCCAGCTAGGTTTTATATTCCTAACATTATTATTAAGAAAAGTTACTTTTCAATTATTTTCTAGAATCTTCTCATCACTGCATTCAAATAAACGGACTAAGTTATCGCAAAAGCGTCCAATAAATGACTGTGGCGTATAATATCCAAGGTCCCTTTTGTCGATTTCTTTACTTTATGTCAACTTGGGGAACGTGACTTTTTCCTCCTTTCCCCACCACTTGCGTCCTTTAGCCTTGCTAGTATCAAGCACGCGTTCAGTCAGATTTTTCCTTTTGATGTCCGTTCTCATCCCGTTCCGTTTTGCCTTCAAGTCTAACAATTTAATTTCCATGGCGGGTGATGACCCGCGGCGTGGGCGATCATGTATTCTAGCAGCTTACGCATTAGTGTTTATCCTTACGTTGTATCATTGGAGATATTTTAACGTTGTATCACGGTTAATTTTGTGACAGTATGAGGAGGGCAAGGTTGTCTTGTACTAAATTATAGTCGTATAGATAGGCTGGAATAGAGAAACTTACTCATTCCATTGACATATTTTGTTCCTTAAGCTACCACCCATGAAATCTATTTTTCACGCCTTTCTCACGTACCTATCACCATCCACTCTGCTCAGACGGGCCAAAAATAACTCACAACCTATCTGTCTTGCGGTTCGCACTAATGACCAGTCATCGAAGCATCATTTTTTGGTGATGACTAGATGGCCAGGAGGATAGTGTGATTCGCTTGCATAGCTAGGCGGTATTGTTGCACGGAAGGTCCGGGGTTCGAGTCCTCAGTAAGCCACTCACGTCTGTTGTTTTTCTGTTGTATAGTGTTCTACTTCTTTATTTCTTACGAGTGCCTGAAAACATACCTTTATGTTTGTCTAATATTTATTTACTATCTATACGACATCATTGTTGATTTTATTTTCCTTAATTAGTTAACTTTATAATTTGCCCTGTGTTTAATTTTCGTGGGGTTCTTTCAAGTCTTCAAGTTTGTTCTGTTCGTTCGAAGTGTTTTCATGTTTTCTTTATCACTTCTCACGCTATCTCTAACTTTCTTTGCTTTGTGTTTTTTAATCTACCCCAATGTCTTTCAACTGGTAATTCCATAACAATGACTGCCCTGTAACTGAGTTTAGCCTGTGAGCGATTCACTGGCTTTGTCACGCGCATCAAGAAGTACTAATTCATTTACTCTGACTCATCCGTTTAGTCTTACCATTCCACAACTTCATTACTTTGCTGAATAATTTACTCAACTGCTCACTCATTCAAACACTACACCCACCCTTTCACCAATGAACCTCACTCAGACATTGTTATCTAGTTTACAACTTAATAACAATCTTAATATTGACATTCATTCAACTCCACCAAACGTGAATAATTACAACAAACATCTTGATAGCAATCCGTTATATCCGACCCTTTGACATTGATCGGTTGACCGGCTGATTTAGTTTGGAGCCGGAAATCTCACACCGGGCAAGTAATTCTGTGGACCAATCGTAATGTTGGTCAATAAACGGCTGTCCAGGCATGGCAATTTAAGGGATGGCAGTGTTTATTATTCTTTTCTTTTTTTTTTAAGGGAAGAGGAGTGATTTGAAACGGAATACATTTGGGCTTCTGCAAGTGCAACAAAATCAGGGGAGACACGATTACACCAGCAACATATGCCTTTAATGATAGTATGTCATTTACGTTATATAGAATGGGAAAATGTGTGACACTTTAAAACGACAGAAGCAGACACGAAACTTAGATGCAAACATATTGCTTATGCCTTAAGACCGCTACTGAACATACCTACCTACCTACTTACCTACCTACCTACCTACCTACCTACCTACCTACCTGCAAACCTCACTATCTATCTGCCTACCTACCTGCTTATCTGCCCACCTGCCTATATATCTACATAAAGACAAATACACACATTTACACAAATACATCATAAAATACAACATACCATAAGTATGGAAGACGTCTTAAAGTACTAATTCATCTATTATGTATGTATGTATGTATATATGTGAGTATGTGTGTGTGTGTGCGTGCGCGCGTGCGTATAACTAAGTGTGTGGTATAAGTGGCGTATGTATGTATGTATGTATGTTAGGGTGGGGGGGGGGGGGGGCAATCTGGCCCAATCAGAAATTGCCGGTCTGGCGACAGCAACGTTCCACAGAAAACGGGTCAGTTCCGTATCCCAGCTTGTACCGTAAAATCTCGCGTATAATACGCACTCGTGTATAATACGCATGCTTGATTTAGCCCAAAATTTTCTGGTAAAATGGAAATTCGTGCATAATACGCACCATAATTTTTCAAGATTTTAGTTTATGAAACATTTGTTAAAAAACTGAAAGAAGATGGAAGATGCTGCTCGATAGTAGTTCTTCGACGAACTGAAAGACCATGTCGCTTCATAAAACGAACTGCCCATTCATATGACGCTTTAAATGCTGTTGTGCCTGTAAGAGATTTTTTAAGTTCCAGAGCTTTAAGTCGGATTTCAATGCACGAAACACCGATGCCTTGTTGCCTTCTATCCACTACCCACTCCAATAATGTTTTTTTCTAGGTCTGGCAGAACTGGTGGTGACCCACGATTCGCCTTTTTCTTACTAGGCAATACTTGCAGCGCCTCTTTGTTTTTTCGCCATAATCGAATGTTGCACTTGTTAATGGAAAAATGTCGACTTGCTGCCCGATTGCCGTTAGATTCTGCATATTTTACCACTAAGAGCTTTTCTGCTGCAGTACAACATTTTCTCGATTTCATTTTTAGGGCTCAAAATAATCAAATGACAAACTTCACAACCAAGCTTAATATCAAAACAGATTGAAGACCAAGAGTGCGAAATGCGTTTTGCAACAATGTCTGGCACATAAGAAAACACATGGCTGTAAAATGTGAGTCTCAGTTTTGAATGAATGATACCAGGCATGCTCCAGTCTACCCAGCGGTACTGTAAATGGGTAACTCACTCTAGTCCTGAGTTAGGAAAGGCAAAGGCAGCTGTAAGAAGTAGTTTCCCTCTGAGGCTCCAGGAGGAGCAGGCCCTTAACTTGGTCAATTCAACCGACGCAGGATGGTGTAAATATGGAGTGAGAGTGTAGAGTGTTATTAACGCGACTGGTGGAGTGTTCGTATCTTGACCAATATAAAGCACTCATTCACTCATGGCTATAAGTCATCAATGCAGACTACTGGAATCTTGTCATACAGTTTATTCAGACGCACATACTGGGACAGAACGAATAGATCATAAGTACATGTTGACACATCAATCTTCAGGCATGAATAGTAGATCCCATGTCATGGAACATTCAAATATAATGGGTGGTACAAAACAGCATTCAATGTTGTTATACATTATGGCCGCATCCCCTATCTGACTGAACGCATCAGTAAAGGCGGATCGGTAAACAAATGAAGAGTTCGATGGACGAACCTTCTTTCCCTTGCTAAGTTCTTAGGTTGCTTATATTCAATGTTTATATCATACTGTGAAACCACGATAAGGGGTTTTCATATAAATGAGATCTCCATGCCACTGTCCGAATAGTAAGATACACGACCCGTTCTCTGGACAGTGATCCATAATGATGACAGGACTACAAAAATGGCCTCCTTCCCTGAGCTTTCGCTCACTCGCCCAGCAGAAGAATAATCATCAGCCAAAGTTGATTCAAAACTTGAATAAGTATAACTTTCTAGAGTTACCATACAGTCCCTTTGTCAGAAGGTTACTTCTTGAAGACATAAGCGCTGATGGAACCAGTCATCTACAACAATATCTAGTTAAACGACCAACGATGCACGAAAATACGTTGCTTCATCTAGGTCTAACCATAAGGAGATCGTCAAAAGGGTCTGGATTTACCTTGAGTCCGAATAGTACATAATACAGTACATGAGGAGAGTCTCTAACACTATAATCTTGTAGAGACACAATCTCCTACTGAAGAAATCACTTCATAAATCATTTTTCACTCTAGAAAGGACCAGGCCAGGAAAATGCGTGACCAGCCATTGTAGGCGGCAATATCGGAACTCATCACGACTCGCCAAGACAACCAATACCTCCGCTAGTGCGGCATAAAGAATATAGTCCTGCCTACCCATACAAAATATACAATATAGGACTGAATCTACTTGCACTAATAATATGTAATACGTATGAATTCAGGCCATAAACATTCTAAGAACGATCAATCTATTTTCTGGCTATGACAAATGATGAATGCCAAAATATAAGTATTCTTACGCCCGATCAATATCAAGGGAAATTATCCATATAATCAAACGTATAAATCAAACATGGATTATCTGTCATCTTTACAAAAGAAAGCATTTTCGTACCCAATTAAATACAACAATATATTTTCCATATTAAATAGACATATCGACATTTGTAATCTGTGCGTCAAAAAATATGTACGCAACAGGCACATTCAATTTCGCGCCATTTTCACTGTCAAATTGTGACAAAAACTTGACAGACTTTCCAATGTAGGTTACTTTCGATATCGAAAATTACGTATTTTTTAATACTCGCGAAATATACGCACCCGAGTTTTAGCGGGCAAAAATGAGTAAAAATTGTGCGTATTATACGCGAGATTTTACGGTATTTTAGTCGTTAGTCAAGGTACCAGTGACGGAAGTTGGTTATATGAAAACTGGAATCACCTGAAATTTATTTTATCGAAGTCTTGGGCTAAACGACTCATGAATAAATTATTTAATGAAGTCAGTAATCAACAACTGATTGCACGATTGACAGAAAGAGTTAAAGCAGTTGCCTCTCACGGTAAAGTTAGTGGGTTCCCGGTTCGAAACCTGTAACTTCACGATCCAATCCACCCTGCTGCAAAAGGTTAACTTACCGTTTCTTTTAAAGATTCTGATATGTATGTTTACATAAATTCATACGGCGTTAATGAGGACTGTTACCACATACATACATATCAGAATATTTATTCTCCATAAAATACATTAATATGTACAGACATGATATAATAGATACAACATGGCATAGAGGAGAATCATTAGAATTTACATAAAGTGTTGAAGACGTCTCAAGTAGTTCTATGTGGGTGTTTTTACATCTAATGTTTGTGTTACACATACATAACAATCTTTAAGTTTTCTAAAAGACATTGGCATACAATGATACGATATGATGTGATATAACCTGCCAAAAATGAGTATTATTGAAATTTACAAAATGTGTGTGGAATACCATTCAAGTAGAGCAATATGGGTATTTTTACATGGGGGTTTTATCAGAATTTTTGTTTGCCATAAAAAGCTTTGACAGCTAGTGGAGTGAGATATTAAAAATAGCATCAAATACAACAGTCGTTTGGTATAGTAGACAGAGCACAATTGAGATTAGACTGTGTGGAAAACCTCTCCAGCAATTTACAATGGATGTTTTTTACATCGAAGTTTCCATATTCTGTAAGAACCTATAATTGAACTAATACTGACATATTTACATAAAACTTTGGTTTCAAATTTCCGCAACCCTAGCGACATTAATCCACTCACACACTTTGCATGCACATGTCCTAAACTCAGTACGATTACATGTGTACGATAGCCTAGTTAGTTAATTTCTGCAGTCAATGGATAGTACTTGTCAAATTTATGTTGGTAACATTTATCTAAATGGGCATCATATGGTATTGCTGCCTCTACTATAAAAGCTGTTTTGTTCTGTCGATTGATTATTGTTAAATCAGGTTTTACGGCACGTGTTTTAAATGAAGTGTTACTGCTGCCGAAAAGCGATGGTTTAACTATTATCTCTTTATTTATTGTTATGTCACTCTTATTACTGTATGAGGATTTCAGTTTCTCATAAATAATGTCTACAGCTCTATTGTGCCTTTGTTGGTATAATGTTTGAAATTTGGTACATCCATTCAATAAATGTGACACTGTTTCGTATGGGTGGTTACATATTTTGCACATTTTCGTGTATGTCTGTGGGTAGTATAGATGTAAAAGACGTTCGCATTCCAGCAACTGTAACCTCGATCTCACAGCAAATGAAAGTGGTTTACACATTTCATTTCGCGCACTATTCTCCATTGTGAAGATTTATCTTTTAGTTCTCCTAGAATTAGGTTAAGTTTATGTGATTTAAATCCAGAATAAAAAGAATTTGCTGACTTGTATGTTAGACTCACATCTTCATCTACATCTAAATGGTCTGGTCAGTTTCGCATAATTTTGTTTGCTCAAGCTGTGCCAGACGATAAAATTACTCGCCCGCAGACGGAGGCATACATGCACTTGGCGGAAACGAATGACATAATCATTTCCTGTCCACATGTTTCAGAGACATTGCGTTACAGGAAAATAAGATGTTACATCTGAAACAGATTGTCGAAAGAGTGTATAGACTTCTCACTTCCATATATGAGAGACGTGGCCTTTTGCATCACGCACAGAATTTTCCATGTCGGAATAATTTTGAATCACCCCACCAAAACACGCAGCTTGTGAAACGATTGGCGGGGGTTCGAAATAGAAGAACCATCAAATTCCTGATTAGACGCCGCCTATAATCGTAACAAACCACTGCGGGGGAGGCAAAGGGCCATATAATCTGATGCTTTAGCCAGATTAGAACACTGTGACAATCGCTTGCCAAGACGACTGTCGTGAAGTCTGATTCACAACATGTCATTCTGACCAAAAGGTACGCCATACTTTATAAATAAAGGATGCTAGTCGAACCAATGGAAAGGTGTCCTCATTCGTTTGTTTACAATAAATCTTAAGCATTCAAGATGGCCAGTCCAAATCTGTGCAAACCAGTTGGGGATGGACTTTAACTACAACATTATGAGCAAAGTACCGCCTGGAAGAGGTTAGTAATTTAACAATAGGAATGTTGTTGTACAGGTCTGCAAAGATTTCCACGGGAAGTATTATATTATGGAGAAATCTTGAGTGGAATGCATCGAGACATTCGGCAAGACGTAAATTATGCCGTTTAGGAGACGCACATAAAAAGATAGAAGTAGGTAATAAAAAGACAATTATATATAAAGAGGAAGACTAATACCGGGCGTATTTTAAGCTTAAGATGAAGAAGATCGCTCCAGGAATAAGGAAGATAATTGAAATCTTAGTTTTCAATATTTGAAAACCTAGACAAACTAGGCATACATTTTGGGTACACACACAAACATTTTAGCAGCTACTTTCTGTGTCGGTGGATGTGACCTATATAAGACCTTGCCTCCTGCGAAACGAAGCCATTCAATTTTGAGAAATACAGCGAGCGCCAGAGTGTTAATGAAGATTGCCTTTGCCATCTGTATCTGAGAGCAGGCCAGTTATATAACCCTTAACAGCTCGACAGTATGTACCTGAGGGTAAGAAAGATGGTATATATATATATATATATATATATATATATATATATTATATATAATATATATATATATATATATAATTATATCTATATATATATACATATACATATATATATATATATATATATATATATATATATATATATATATATATATATATATATATATATATATATATATATATATACAATATATATTATATATATATATATATATATATATATATATATATATATTTATATATATATATATATATATATATATATAATTAAATTGTGCGTTAGGAAGTGTGTAGATTTGTTTTGAATTACTGTGTAAATTATGGAGGCAAACCAAGCCAGTAAATATTCAAATAATTTGAGAATGGTAGCGAAAGTGTGTCAATAGTTTTAGAAAAGTATTGAAAGAATTATTTCTTGAAGGTATGGACCACACACCAGAAACATAGGGAAGGATTAACGGAATTGTTTTACTGTATTGTTTGAGATATTACTTAATATTTTACACAAGACTTAATAAAAGATATGGAGGCGAATCATGGACAGATACCTATAACCAAGGAATTGGAGAAAGATATATTCAATGTGAACTGGATTGTGTTATTGCTGATTGATATGACCTGTGCGTCTATCTGCACTCTGTCTTCTGAAACTATCTCTCATTTCCTACTTCTGTGATAAAGGGATAGAGATAGGCAATATAGTGGTGAAATTAAATATATTTCAGGTAGCATCCTGCAATTAACTTCCACCTTAAGGAGCCAGACTCTACTATATGAGCTATTGGTGCGAGTACCCTTTAATTTTGGAGGGACAGTTACCCAGAACCTAATGCCTGGAGGAGACACAATTTCCTGCCAGACCAGCGGTGGAACAGATTACAAAATCAAGAATTGAAGCTAAGTAGCCACACAAGGCTACTGTCGTGTTTATCCCAGAAGCACCACAATATATTACATAAAATGATGAAACTTGAGTGTTTTTAGCTAGGCAACGTCCTGGTCAGTAATTAACTATAATACAGAAACTGTGAAGAAAGGGTATTAATCATAATATAAAGTCAGTCTACAACAAGAGTGAATTCGACCAAGATAGAAGAACATTCCTACAAATTTATGAACTATATATAGATAATGTGGAACAATTTTTTTCAAGTGTTTTATTTATTTACTCTTGTAATTAAATTTTGAGTTCAGTGAAAGATTTTCACTCAGAAAAGAAAAACTTGTAACAATAAATTGTAAATATTTACCAGCAGACTTACCTAAATTATTTAAGTTAAGTTACAGTTCTTGTTGGTAGATAGTTAGTTAACACCCCTAGCAGAGCTAATAATATTAACAGAGTAGGATCTTGAGAGGAGCAATTAGGAACTTAGAGTAATACATTACCATCTTCTCTAGGAACCTTTACAGCTTGATCCTACCTGTGAGGTCCATACATCCTTACTCTTTTCAGAGAAAGGGGTATTACTTATAAGACCAGACTCTTATCTGGCGCTATCCTGGTATCACCTGATACAACTTTGTGTCCAGGATACTTTATAATTTCAATAAATATCAACCCTCTAGTGACAACGACAACCAGACTGCCAGAGTTAAGACTAGGATCAGCTCCATTAATCAGACCGGACCTTTGTTTGAGCGTCTTGCGGACTAAGAACCCAGGAGAACTCTACTATTTTAACAAGAAAAACCAGGATCTGAGGAAACTGAAAACACTGAGCCAAAGTGGGAACTTCTTGTTAAAGTAACGACCCCCAAGAACACGTGTAAAAGGCATCTGCTGTGCCTTAAGCTACTTCTCTGAGCAAACAGTCCGTGAGCCAAGATTGGCGTAAGTTGTGCATTTTACATTCTATATTTTCATTACTAACATGTGAACTAATATGCATATATTGCCATGTGAATATTAATATGTCAAAATTGCTAGTGGATGTCCAAATCACTTGAGGCTGGCAACCTCAGCATATAGAATGATGATTTCATGAACCACCACTGCAAGGGCTGGTGACTGCTTTATTGCTAGTTTCTTAAAAAGAACTAAAAAGCATAGGTAGTCCCAAGTTCCATAAAGAGCAGGTAGGGAAAGATGAAAGAAATGATGTACATTCTAATTATAACATTTACAGTTTCAAACCAGTGTAAATGTCTATGTAAACATATCCCTTTAAAATTAATGAAAGTTTCAATCTTGTCAACCAGTGTAGATGTAAATGACAACATATTCAATCTATATTGTGAACATTTTTCAACCAGTGTAGATGTAAATTTAAACATATTCTATCTATACAATTAACCTTTTCATTTAAATGTAAAGTAAATATAACGCTATTAAATTCAAATATAAAGAACGTTTTCTCTGGAGGGATTAAGCTTATTTCTCATCGAGGGTAAAGTCTGAGGTATATGGGATAGTGTAGGACGCAATACTTAGGATGGTTTTGTTTCTATTCTTTTACAGTACTAGTTGGTGGTACTAGTTGAGGTTACTATCTCTGGCACAAGAAGGGTACTAGTGGCCTGAAGTCGAATCTAGACACCATCATCAGACGGGGCTTAAAGACAAGGGACCAACTTCGTAGACACTCCCTGACACTTCTGGGAACGTGCTGCGCCCTACAACCTTGAGCAGTGACGAGCAGGATCAGCGATCCAGTCTCCCAAGAACGAAAACATCTGAAGGAGCAGAACCGTCACTGACAGCTAAGTAACACGTAAAAGCTTCCAAGTGACCCCCTTTACAAACTACCATTACACCACACAGTGATGATAATTTTCTGATAAATGATTATTCATTTGTTAAAAACGCTGTTAAAACCTAAATGATTATTAAATGTGTTATTTGTAAATATTCCAATTTAACGTCGATTTAATCATTTTGAATGTACTGCATGTTTGTCTCGGTCAATTTACTAAAGACACTATAAATAGAACTATACCCGAATACGAAGAATTCCACTGAGTAAATATGGGTGAGGGCTTGAACGAGCTGAAACTAATCATTGCATAAATCTTCATAAAAGGCGGCGGATCAGTTAACAATTGCCCTGCCCAACGCAGCATTGTTCTTGACTTCTGAAATATCTTATGAAAACTCCCTTGAGATAGAAGCATCATTATCCTTCTATCTACAGCTCTGCCAAGAGTAATCTTGCGCGAAGGTAGACACCTTTGAAGACCCATATTAGATACTCTTGAGTTTTGGCCACTGCTGAACCACTACCACAAAGCAGGAGAGGCAATTGCGTGACACGGGTAATCCAATTAAAAAAATGTGGCTGGACAGCGGAAAACGGCGTTTGCCTGATTTGAGCATGTTTAAATATACATATGAAGTTACTAAAATGGTAATATAATGAATATTTACACCCTGATGTCATCAACATCAACTCTCTGCTCCACTTGGAGCCTGGGGCTACCTCTGCTTTTGGTTCCCTGTGAGAGAACCGACGTAAAGCAGTCACCAGTGCTTGCTGTGGTAGTTCTTGACTCTATACTTTTTATATGCTGAGGTTGCCAGCCTATTATGAACCTGTACAACCACCAGCGAGTTAAACATGTCAAATATAAAATATAAAAAGATTAAAAATTGTATGTTACAACTTACATCGTATAATCGGGTTCATTTACAGATGTCTGGCACAAGAACACGTCTGAATAATTTCAGGCTACAAGTTTTGAGGCCATCTTTCAGGTATTCGAGTATTACTTTAATTATAGTCCCATTATTATCCTGTATATTAGTTCCAAGGACTTTGTGGTTTCCAGTATTATAAAGTCGAGTTTTCTTGTTGGTTAATTTCAGAAGATCCTCATACTTGGTCCGATCCTCTTTACTGAAATCCTACTTTTCTTTGGCCCTGGTTTGTCTGAAGGTGTCGTCTTGACTCAATGGAACACAGTACCGGAATCTAAACTTGTGTTACAATATAAAGGACTTTTCGTCCACGCTCTCCCAGTTTCTAAGCGGTGAAAGTCGTAAAATCAAACGTAGCCTAGTTTAATATATTTTGTCCAGACCAAATAGATTCAAATGTTTGACTTTAGTATCTTCTCCCCCTACGTCTCTTGAAATTCCGCATGATACAGGTACTTTCAACATCCTCCCATATAAAGTATTAACGCCACCGATTTTTAGATGACTCATGTCCGTAATTTATAACAAACTCTCAGCTTAATTTGTTATCATGAATACTAACAAATTGGAGTCCACCCGCGGTAATGCTGTATAACATTTCTGAACACCGAAAGTACATTAGCAGTTTATCTTTCGGCTAACCATACGAGAAGTAAGGGTGCCAAGCTTGGTGAGCGAGTTCCTTTACGCCTATGTTTGTTTTGAACAAGGAAGGGTAGTGTTTTCTTACTGCTCCTAACTGGGTTGTTAATGTTATCTCTACACATGGTAAGTCAGGCAAAATAACAACATGGAACCTGAGTCATGCGTTCAAATAGTGAGAGAAAATACGGGTATTAAGGATAAATGAAGGGAAGGGCTCAGGATAGAGACACAAATGAAACACTGACAAAATGAAGAGCCCGGCATTTCGTGACAATAAAAGACACCACAGAATACAGTCACCATGGAAATTCAGTAACTAGACGAATAGCAGACTCATGACAGTGATCTTAATTACATCACTGCTTCACCGTGCTATGACTGACATTTAAAAAAAAGGGTTGTGAGCCCGCGTTCTCATATCACAATAGAGATGGAAGTTAATATGCGTACAACTTTATAATATTGACGACATTTGTCTCTCAACAAGGATATTTAAACTACACCATCTATTTAGTTCCCGGGGGTCAAAGACATTTAAACTAAACCTTCTGTGTAGTTCCCGGGGGTCTAGGATATTTAAACTAAAAGAACCTTGTAGTACTAGGGGGTCTAGGATATTTAATCTAAACCATCTGTGTAGTTCCCGGGGGTCTAGGATGTTTAAACTAAACCATCTGTGTAGTTCAGGGGGGTCTAGGATATTTAAACTAAACTATCTGTGTAGTTCTCGGGGGTCTAGGATGTTTAAACTAAACCATCTGTGTAGTTCAGGGGGGTCTAGGATATTTAAACTAAACCATCTGTGTAGTTCCCAAGGGTCTAGGATGTTTAAACTAAACCATCTGTGTAGTTCCCGGGGGTCTAGGATGTTTAAACTAAACCATCTGTGTAGTTCAGGGGGGTCTAGGATATTTATACTAAACCATCTGTGTAGTTCAGGGGGGTCAAGGATATTTAAACTAAAACATCCGCGTAGTTCTCGGGGGTCTAGGATATTTAAACTAAAACATCCGCGTAGTTCTCGGGGGTCTAGGATATTTAAACTAAAACATCCGCGTAGTTCCCGATGGTCTAGGATGAGAAAAAGAATACAACTACTACCCCTTATGGCACTGTGTACATGGCGGTTACTATGAGGCTAGGCCCGGGGACTGGCAACCTTATCACTCATCACAGATTACTACATAAACCATACACATCACTGATTACTACATAAATGACACACATCACAGATTACTACATAAACCACACACATCACAGATTACTACATAAACCACACACATCACAGATTACTACATAAACCACACACATCACAGATTACTACATAAACCACACAGATCACAGATTACTACATAAACCACACACATCACAGATTACTACATAAACCACACACATCACATATTACTACATAAACCACACACATCACAGATTACTACATAAACCACACACATCACAGATTACTACATAAACCACACACATCACAGATTACTACATAAACCACACACATCACAGATTACTACATAAACCACACACATCACAGATTACTACATAAACCACACACATCACAGATTACTACATAAACCACACACATCACAGATTACTACATAAACCACACACATCACAGATTACTACATAAACCACACACATCACAGATTACTACATAAACCACACACACATCACAGATTACTACATAAACCACACACATCACAGATTACTACATAAACCACACACATCACAGATTACTACATAAACCACACACATCACAGATTACTACATAAACCACACACATCACAGATTACTACATAAACCACACACATCACAGATTACTACATAAACCACACACATCACAGATTACTACATAAACCACACACATCACAGATTACTACATAAACCACACACATCACAGATTACTACATAAACCACACACATCACAGATTACTACATAAACCACACACATCACAGATTACTACATAAACCACACACATCACAGATTACTACATAAACCACACACATCACAGATTACTACATAAACCACACACATCACAGATTATTACATAAACCACGCACATCACAGATTACGACATAAACCACGCACATCACAGATTACTACATAAACCACACACATCACAGATTACTACATAAACCACACACATCACAGATTACTACATAAACCACACACATCACAGATTACTACATAAACCACACACATCACAGAGTACTACATAAACCACACACATCACAGATTACTACATAAACCACACATTTCACAGATTACTACATAAGCCACATGAATCACAGATTGCTACATAAACCACACGCATCACAGATTACTACATAAACCACATGCATCACAGATTACTACATAAACCACACGCATCACAGATTACTACATAAACCACACGCAGCACAGATTACTACATAAACCACACGCATCACAGATTGCTACATAAACCACACGCATCACAGATTACTACATAAACCACACGCATCACAGATTACTACATAAACCACACGCATCACAGATTACTACATAAACCACACGCATCACAGATTGCTACATAAACCACACGCATCACAGATTACTACATAAACCACACGCATCACAGATTACTACATAAACCACACACATCACAGATTACTACATAAACCACACGCATCACAGATTACTACATAAACCACACGCATCACAGATTACTACATAAACCACACACATCACAGATTACTACATAAACCACACACATCACAGATTACTACATAAACCACACGCATCACAGATTACTACATAAACCACACACATCACAGATTACTACATAAACCACACACATCACACACATCACAGATTACTACATAAACCACACACATCACAGATTACTACATAAACCACACGCATCACAGATTAGTACATAAACCACACACATCACTGATTACTACATAAACCACACACATCACAGATTACTACAAAAACCACACACATCACAGATTACTACATAAACCACACACATCACAGATTACTACATAAACCACACACATCACAGATTACTACATAACACACAACAAGTCAGACACATCACAGATTACTACACCACACACATCACAGATTACTACATAAACCACACACATCACAGATTACTACATAAACCACACACATCACAGATTACTACATAAACCACACACATCACAGATTACTACATAAACCACACACATCACAGATTACTACATAAACCACACGCATCACAGATTACTACATAAACCACACGCATCACAGATTACTACATAAACCACACGCATCACAGATTACTACATAAACCACACACATCACAGATTACTACATAAACCACACACATCACAGATTACTACATAAACCACACACATCACAGATTACTACATAAACCACACACATCACAGATTACTACATAAACCACACGCATCACAGATTACTACATAAACCACACGCATCACAGATTACTACATAAACCACACGCATCACAGATTACTACATAAACCACACGCATCACAGATTACTACATAAACCACACGCATCACAGATTACTACATAAACCACACACATCACAGATTACTACATAAACCACACACATCACAGATTACTACATAAACCACACACATCACAGATTACTACATAAACCACACACATCACAGATTACTACATAAACCACACACACCACACGCATCACAGATTACTACATAAACCACACGCATCACAGATTACTACATAAACCACACGCAACACAGATTACTACATAAACCACACGCATCACAGATTACTACATAAACCACACGCATCACAGATTACTACATAAACCACACGCATCACAGATTACTACATAAACCACACGCATCACAGATTACTACATAAACCACACGCATCACAGATTACTACATAAACCACACGCATCACAGATTACTACATAAACCACACACATCACAGATTACTACATAAACCACAGATTACACATCCACACGATTACAGATTTACATAAAAACCACACATCACAGAATTACTACATAAAACAACATCACATGATTACTACATAAACCACACACAACCATTAAAACCACACACAGATTACTACATAAACCACACGCATACAGATTTACTACATAAACCACACCAGATCACAGATCACAGATTAAACCACATTACTACATAAACCACACGCACACAGATTATACTACATCCACACACATCACAGATTACTATATAAACCACACAAATCATAACATACACAAACCAACTCCACATCACAGATTACTACATAAACCACACATCACAGATTACATAAACCATAAAGATTACTACATAAACCACACACATCACAGATTACTACATAAACCACACATCACAGATTACTACATAAACTACACACATCACAGATTACTACATAAACCACACACATCACAGATTACTATATAAACCACACACATCACAGATTACTATATAAACCACACACATCACAGATTACTACATAAACCACACACATCACAGATTACTACATAAACCACACACATCACAGATTACTACATAAACCACACACATCACAGATTACTACATAAACCACACACATCAGCATCACAGATTACTACATAAACCACACACATCACAGATTACTACATAAACCACACACACACACATCACAGATTACTACATAAACCACACACATCACAGATTACTACATAAACCACACACATCACAGATTACTACATAAACCACACACATCACAGATTACTACATAAACCACACACATCACAGATTACTACATAAACCACACACATCACAGATTACTATATAAACCACACACATAAACCACACACATCACAGATTACTACATAAAACCACACATCACATCAACACATCACAGATTACTACATAAACCACACACATCACAGATTACTACATAAACCACACACATCACAGATTACTCACATAAACCACACAATCATCACAGATTCACCGTATTACGACATAAACCACACACATCACAGATTACTACATAAACCACATAAACCACACACATCACAGATTACTACATAAACCACACACATCACAGATTACTACATAAACCACACACATCACAGATTACTACATAAACCACACACATCACAGATTACTACATAAACCACACACATCACAGATTACTACATAAACCACACACATCACAGATTACTACATAAACCACACACATCACAGATTACTACATACATAAACCACACACATCACAGATTACTACATAAACCACACACATCACAGATTACTACATAAACCACACGCATCACAGATTACTACATACCCAACATCACAAACACGCATCACAGATTACTACATAAACCACACACATCACAGATTACTACATCACACACATCACAGATTACTACATAAACCACCACACGCATCACAGATTACTACATAAACCACACACATCACAGATTACTACATACACCACACACATCACAGATTACTACATAAACCACACACATCACAGATTACTACATAAACCACACACATCACAGATTACTACATAAACCACACACATCACAGATTACTACATAAACCACACACATCACAGATTACTACATAAACCACACACATCACAGATTACTACATAAACCACACACATCACAGATTACTACATAAACCACACGCATCACAGATTACTACATAAACCACACGCATCACAGATTACTACATAAACCACACGCATCACAGATTACTACATAAACCACACGCATCACAGATTACTACATAAACCACACACATCACAGATTACTACATAAACCACACGCATCACAGATTACTACATAAACCACACGCATCACAGATTACTACATAAACCACACAGACACATCACCACAGCATTACTACTACATAAACCACACGCATCACAGATTACTATACTACATAAACCACACGCATCACAGATTACTACATAAACCACACGCATCACAGATTACTACATAAACCACACGCATCACAGATTGCTACATAAACCACACGCATCACAGATTACTACATAAACCACACGCAATACAGATTACTACATAAACCACACGCATCACAGATTACTACATAAACCACACGCATCACAGATTACTACATAAACCACACGCATCACAGATTACTACATAAACCACACGCATCACAGATTACTACATAAACCACACGCATCACAGATTACTACATAAACCACACACATCACAGATTACTACATAAACCACACACATCACAGATTACTACATAAACCACACGCATCACAGATTACTACATAAACCACACACATCACAGATTACTACATAAACCACACACATCACAGATTACTACATAAACCACACACATCACAGATTACTACATAAACCACACACATCACAGATTACTACATAAACCACACACATCACAGATTACTACATAAACCACACACATCACAGATTACTACATAAACCACACACATCACAGATTGCTACACATAAACCACACGCATCACAGATTACTACATAAACCACACGCATCACAGATTACTACATAAACCACACACATCACAGATTACTACATAAACCACACACATCACAGATTACTACATAAACCACACACATCACAGATTACTACATAAACCACACACATCACAGATTACTACATAAACCACACACATCACAGATTACTACATAAACCACACACATCACAGATTACTACATAAACCACACACATCACAGATTACTACATAAACCACACACATCACAGATTACTACATAAACCACACACATCACAGATTACTACATAAACCACACACATCACAGATTACTACATAAACCACACACATCACAGATTACTACATAAACCACACAACAAGAATTACATCAGATTACTACATAAACCACACACATCACAGATTACTACATAAACCACACACATCACAGATTACTACATAAACCACACACGCAGCACAGATTACTACATAAACCACACGCATCACAGATTGCTACATAAACCACACACATCACAAATTACTACATAAACCACACACAGATTAACATAAACACACGATTACTACATAAACCACACACATCCACCCCACACAGATTACTACATAACCACACGCATCACAGATTACTACATAAACCACACACATCACAGATTACTACATAAACCACACGCATCACAGATTACTACATAAACCACACGCATCACAGATTACTACATAAACCACACGCATCACAGATTACTACATAAACCACACGCATCACAGATTACTACATAAACCACACGCATCACAGATTACTACATAAACCACACGCATCACAGATTACTACATAAACCACACACATCACAGATTACTACATAAACCACACACATCACAGATTACTACATAAACCACACACATCACAGATTACTACATAAACCACACGCATCACAGATTACTACATAAACCACACGCATCACAGATTACTACATAAACCACACGCATCGCAGATTACTACATAAACCACACGCATCGCAGATTACTACATAAACCACACGCATCGCAGATTACTACATAAACCACACGCATCGCAGATTACTACATAAACCACACGCATCACAGATTACTACATAAACCACACGCATCACAGATTACTACATAAACCACACGCATCACAGATTACTACATAAACCACACGCATCACAGATTACTACATAAACCACACACATCACAGATTACTACATAAACCACACACATCACAGATTGCTACACATAAACCACACGCATCACAGATTAGTACATAAACCACACGCATCACAGATTACTACATAAACCACACGCATCACAGATTACTACATAAACCACACGCATCACAGATTACTACATAAACCACACACATCACAGATTACTACATAAACCACACACATCACAGATTACTAAATAAACCACACGCATCACAGATTACTTCATAAACCACACGCATCGCAGATTACTACATAAACCACACACATCACAGATTACTACATAAACCACACACATCACAGATTACTACATAAACCACACACATCACAGATTACTACATAAACCACACGCATCACAGATTACTACATAAACCACACACATCACAGATTACTACATAAACCACACACATCACAGATTACTACATAAACCACACACATCACAGATTACTACATAAACCACACACATCACAGATTACTACATAAACCACACACATCACAGATTACTACACACATCACAGATTACTACATAAACCACACACATCACAGATTACTACATAAACCACACACATCACAGATTACTACATGAACCACACACATCACAGATTACTACATAAACCACACACATCACCGATTACTACATAAACCACACACATCACAGATTACTACATAACCCACACGCATCACAGATTACTACATGAACCACACACATCACAGATTACTACATAAACCACACACATCACAGATTACTATATGAACCACTGCTACAACATCATGTGAATGCTTGATGCAGGTTTACTGTAAGGGGACCAGTTGTAGTTGTTGTTTCATGCTCCTCAAGGAACGACAAGTTAAATGATGATATTTCATTGCAGCACTCTGTATTGACCTTGACTCTTGACTCTTGTGTGGCTGCAATATTGCTTTAGATTTCTGTCTAAAGAAACCAATGTCGTACTTGTATGATGTCCTGGAGCTAGTCGAAATTCCCCAGATAATCAAATGTTTCCTTTCAAACAGCTAATCTTCCGACTTTGACAGGAATTAATCAAAATGTCCACCATTCTTTCCCTTGAGATCTTTGGGCGCAGTTGAACTGGTCCACGTCATTACAGACGCAGTCGAATTGGCCCCCGTCATTACTGCGTTATATGTCAAAATTGGGTCTAACGAACTCAGATTATTGTCTCCCTTTCAACAATAACCATTTATTGCCCCTGTCATACATAAACCCTCAAATTCATCTTCTAGAAAACAGTGTGACACTCACTATTGCACGTGATCTATTCCTATCTTCCTATCTCCGTATAATCTGCATTATAAACCGTCCTCACATTCCCCCCCCCCTCCCCACCCACCCAACCAAAAAAATAAATAAATTGGGGGTTAAACATTACGAGACCGAACCTTTTTTTATTTTATTAGTGGCTTGCTACGTTGTCATATCTAGACAAGCATATCTGTCGTGGCTTCATCATGCTAGATCTCAGACACTAGCAGTCCTTTCCAGCGCTTATTGTTTATCACCGCTGTATTAGAGTTCACGCATAGAGTTCGCTTTTTAAAACTGTAAATTGTACTCTGGTATAACCAAACGACTTCTGTCTATGGTTTACCGAGCGTGCGGCACCAGAAAAAGATAAAGAGCTCACGCACAAAAAGAATCATTTTCTAGTATTCTTATGGTAGTCAACATAATTCAAAATACCAGAAACGCATATTCAAATTAACTGCCGCTTATTCACAAACAGTGCTGCCCTCATCAATCAATAAATCGATCAATCTATCGGTCAATACCATTTAGCCTCACACGGAGCATAGGCCTTCAACAAACACGAGCCTAGTACTCATGTCGCGCGCTTTCAGGTCAAGGTCTTTTCTTGTCTTCTTCATCGTTGTCACTTCAGTCATCAGTTCTCTGCTCCACGTGTTGTTTAGTCTACCTCTGCCTCTCTTGTCCCAGGGATTCCACAACAAGGACTGCCTTGTAATGCTATCAACAGGTTTCCTCAATGTGTGTCCCGTACATCACCAGCGTTATTTTTTTTTCATCTCTTGTTCTATGACACTTATCTGGCTCCTGTCATCAGTTCCACATTAGCTATCTTGTCATACCATTTAAATCCTTCTATTCCGAACCTAAGACGCGTCAACAGTGAGGAATGTAGTCAGCGACCCATAGCTGACTGCTTGCGTCAGGGTCAGCGAACCAGAGCTGACCAGGACCCTACTTCACCTCCAAGTGGTGGTCCTGGAAACAGGATACATCACTGCAGTCTGGCTGAGAGAGTAGGGATCGAAGAGGGAAGGCAAACCCGGTTCTAAACAATGCCGTGCCGAAGTCGGGCCGAAAGGCGCCAAATATCGCAGCTTTGCTGTAAACGGCAACACAACGCAACCAACGTCCTTTTCAGGACGAACGCAGAAGAAGAAGAAAGAAATCCTTCTATTCTACGCAACCACTCATTTATGAAAGTCTGTAGCATTTTGACAGTTTTTTTTCCCTTAGTTATCCATGTTTCAGAGCCATACAATAAGATAGCCTTGACATTTCAGTTGAAGCTTCTTATTTTGATGTTAGAAATGAATTATCTTCATCTCCAGATATTTCCCAATGCAACGACAGTTCCTCTTGCCGAATGTTTTCTTATTTTGTTATCATTGTCTGTCCCTTCAACAGTGTCTATATTGCTGTCAAGATATATGTGTTATTGTACATCTTGTAACGGTGTTTCTTGAGTTTTAGTCGTGTTATTATTTCCTGCATTTATTCTTATTACCTCTGTGCTGTCGTCCTGTACCCACTGATGTCTGCACTCCCTAATCACCAAGCTTATTTGCTTGTTTACTACGAGAACGAGCAATTATCTGTTATTTCGCTGTTCTATATGCACAAACTCCCCATTTCCTCCCCGTAACCCACTTATGTCCCCGACTGGCCTCCAGTTCCTCTAGATAACCTTTAATTCGCTCTTGGTTTTATTTGGCCAACCAAAATAGCTGGATTGTTGTCCAGAGTTTCGCGAGACCTGGCTTTATTGCCCATTTTCTATTCTCCGAGAATTATCGGCAAGAAACAGTTCTGAGTCTTGATTACACTGACCATGAGGATACTGGAGTGGCGTAGCTGTGTGGGCAGACAGTATTGCTCTGTATCCTCGGTTCTGACACTGGTAAAGTCGAGGTCAGTAAGTTGTGGACGGTAGTATACTGCCACGATGTGTTGTTGTTGCTGCCTGCTGATGGTACTGATGAAGCTGTTTATGATAGTTACTTAAGTTGGTCTACATATTGTTTAAATAATAAAAGCAACAAAAAGCTATCAAGGCTGTTTTTAAACAAATGCAATTAACTCTTTATCAGTCATGAGGTAAAAATGCAACATATACTAATAATAATAGCCCCTTCAGTCATAACTGAATATGGGAATGCACCCCTAAGGTGACAGCCATCAGCTGCTTATTTTCCTGGTGTTCCTTTCGACATTTTCTCCTATCTTCTGCTTGTTGTGTGAGTTTCTTTTCGCTCAATCTGAGGTGGCGCCCTAAATAGCATCACCACATGGTGCGATCGGCAGCTTCATCCTCCCACGTTGCTGGATCAATGTCCAGTGCCCTCATGTCTCTCTTGCATACATCTTTGAACCTCAGCTGCGGTCACCCAACTGTTCTTCTGCCATCTGCTAGTTGGCCATAGAAGACATCTTTTGGGATGCGACCATCTTCCATGATCAGCGCGATAAAAACATTCGCACTAGCTTTTCTTGAACATTTCGGAATTTTGCTTTAGCCACATTTTACAGCTTTCCTCGGAAAATGCATCGCCGTTAGGTTTGATAATAATATATCTCTATTTTACATTTGTACATAATAGTACAGAAAATATAAAACTTATGAAAACTTGTACTTAAACGGATCTGTACAATATAATACACATTGCTATAGGTAACACATTATCCCAGTTAACAGTTTCAGGAAGATGACAGGAATCTAAGGGGATGTTACCTTTTATAATTCTCTAAAGAATGTCATGTCCTGTCCTGTCCTGTCCCTGTCCTGTCCCACAATATATTTTCTTGCACTCTGGAAATTATATAAAAGTCGTGCGCTTTTAGCCTTTGCACAAACATCACGACACTTAATGTAACGCACATCTTTTCTTACCACCAATATACTACTTCACGTGCTCAACCATTTGACTAAATGATGTTTTTGAAAGTTACATATCACTTCAAGTGCTCAACCATATGACTAAAGATTGTTTTAGACAGTTACACACCACTTCAAGTTCTCAACCATATGATTAAACTCTGTTTTAGACAGGTACATACCACTTCAAGTGCTCAACCATATGACTAAATGATGTTTTAGACAGTTACAACCACTTCAAGTGCTCAACGAAGAATGAATATTTAAAATGTTAGTTACCCCTGTTATATAAAGAAAGTAAGGTAAAAGATCCCGTTACACGCCCATTGAGGCATATTGGGAATACGGTGTTAGGCCCATATTTTCTTGACCATCGGCACACTAGGGGTGATGTGGTCAGCATCACGCCGGCCGCCTTAACCTTCCCAGAGTTGCTCTGGTACCCAATTGTGGCTGGGTCGACCCAGGAGCCGTTTGTGGCCTAAAAAAATCCCACCTCATCTGGGGATCGAACCATAGACCACTGAGCTACCCCTGTTATATATTGTCACAAAATTAACTAAAAAAAGGTTTGCCAAACCCTCCCTCACATGATCGATCACGTGGCTAGCGATGAATGTATTTTTAGAATGGCCGTTATCAGTATGAGATGCAACAAGAGATGGGAACGTGAGCGAGCAAATAACGGCATTAACAATGTTAACAATAAAACGGCTAAAGTAATAATCACAAAAAAGCTGGGGAAAAATTGAGTCAAATCAATATTTTCACCAACACAGCTCAGAATATCATTATGATTCAAATAGATGTTCCAGAGCCACTCACTCGGGGATCATTTGGCACGACTCTAGCATGTTCGTTCACTACCGTGTCGTTTAAAGATTCCACCCATGGGAAGATAAACGTGGACGCAATTCCAATTGATGTTTATAATTATTATACATTGATAATTGTATCCTATGATAGATAATGATTACACCCTGCGAGGACGAAGAGAAAAGAGAGAGGGAAAAGAACCTGATCTGTACGTTTTAGACAAACAGGATAGAATTGTAGTACAGGATTGTACTCGAGCCACAAAAAAAAAATCGTATATCAAGAACGAGATAGATATCTAGTGCCGTGCCGGATGGGGTAAGCGATTATTACTCACTGTCAAAATACTGGAAAAGAGGTGTACAACACTGATACGAATACACAGTATTACCGCTGTTCGAATGGACTTTATACGGGACAGCATAATGGACTTTATGCGGGACAGCACAATAGATTCGTAAATATAAGGAATGGCACCCGAGCAACAGCGACACAAGAAGGGAAAACTTAATCAGCAACTATCCCTTTTATTTACAGCAACATAACATGGCCATATCGTACCGTTGTGAAATACAAAATACATGCGTGCCACCAATCCAGATGGTAAGATATATTATATCAGATAAGCCTCATGGTCAAGTCTGACCACCATTCAGCATAATGGGTGGAGAGGCAAGCCACAGTATAACATTCTCATTGAAATACTAACCCACTCACAATGCGAGAATCAAAATTACAGCGAATACAGCAGTCAAATTAGAAGAGAAAAATAGTTCTGCACCAGAACCAATATACCAGAACTAAATTACTCATAGAAACTAATCACTGTCCCGCCATTAGCCGCAAAACACTGTATAAACACTGTCCTTCCAAAATACGTCTATTCAAGACGGTCACCAAGTCTAGTGTTTTATGGCCTCTTTTTGCGACAAATTCAACCCTGTCACGTGACATCACATGACGGGTTGTTTAAACCGTAACTCAGGCATATGGTGTTGTATATGTGTTATGCCCGTAACTCAGACATATGGTGTTATGTCTGTGACGTCTCCCAATGGCCCGACAAGAGTCCATACGGAAGGGAAATAGGTTGATTGTCACGTGTTCTGGAATTCTTTGGGCCAAGGAAGTAGCCAACGAACTCAAACATAAGAACAATGGAGTTTGAGCCAGATTTATAATGATAAAGTAGACAGGGAAAATATTTGGACGGATGGCAACCTTTGGAACCAACGTGGAGAACTATACTGATGTATCTTAAGTCTTACATTCAACGAATAAGTTATTTATTTTTATTTTCAAACCGTGTAACGTGCAAACATGAAGAAATCATACTTTGACCAACTAAACGAATAGACAACGACCTAACACGTAAGGAACATGGAGTTGGAGCAAAATTTAAAATGATAGAGAAGACACGGAAAACACTTGTACGGATGACGCAGACAGGCAACTGTTTGAGTACCTCTGCCTCATATGGAGCCAACAGACAATTATAATAGCTAAGGTTAGAGCCATAAATCGTTTAGGCACAAACTTCCTGCAAAGGCTGAAACTGCAGGAGTACACCCCTGTCTTTCATGAGCGGATAAGGGCAAGAGAACACGATCGTAGGTCAAGAGTGCTTTAGAAGTAGTCCCAAACGTTATTGACAGAGAACATGAAGAACGAATGTGTTTTCAGTATAATGAAAGTTTAACCAGATCTACTATAAAGACACGGGAAGCCGCGGTAGCATAGTGGTTAGTGCACTGGCATCCTAGCTCAGTGGTCTATGGTTCGAACCCCCAGATGAGGTGGGATTTTTTTAGGCCGCAAACAGCTCCTGGGTCGACCCAGCCCCAGTTGGGTACCAGAGCAACTTCTGGGAAGGTTAAGGCGGCCGGCGATATGGTGACTACATCACCCCTAGTGTGCCGATGGTCAAGAAAATATGGGCCTAACACCATATTCCCAATATGCCTCAATGGGCGTGTAACATGATCCTTGACATTTTACTATAAAGACATGGATGGCACAAACAGAGATTAATATTGGGCAGGTGACCACAGCTGAAAATAAATTCAAAGGGGAAGAGTGGAATAAGTCTTGTGAGAACTGGACAAACTACCAGCAAGTCATCATCAGCCTTGACAGGGAGAGCAGAGCGTGGGGTAATGGCAAAGCAGAACTGGAAATTAATCATCTGATAAATTATCATGCCAAGGATGAAGTTAACATTGTGTACTCTCATAGGTCTGTACTCCTTAATGACAAAGGATGGGGCTTCTCTACTAGAGTAAAGGGCAGGGTTGTCGCTGAAAAAAGAGGAGCTTGCATGATAACAACTTCCAGCTTAGGAATGGAAATAGAGGCAGCTACTGCAGCCTCGATGTGGTTTTCTGAAACTCTATCAACCAGGGCAGTTATTGCGTCAGACTTTCAGTCCATTCTTCTGAAGGTCCAAAATGGATGGCTCCGGCATCAATGGAAAACATCCATAGAAGCTTGGAAAGTTAAGAAACTGATGTGGATCTACTGTCCTGGTGATGCAGAGGTGCGTCGCAATGAGAGCTGACAGACTAGGTTCCAGAGCACCCGTAGTGTGTACACTAGATATGAATAAGAGAGCGATACTGAGGACAATGATGGCCTGTTACAAAATGATACTGCAATCGATGAATCAACAAGGCTAAGATTGTTGGAATTTGGCATCAAATTTACGACCAACAGGGATGGACGTATGAGAAGATGCATCCGGCGTGTATACAATCAGTGCACTACAGGAACAACTAGCATTCATACCCTTCGACATTTGCTGAAGGAAACTGAGCACCTAAAGAGTTGCCTCGGAGTGCAATGGTCGATTCTGATCAACAATAATAATGTGACCGCTTTAGGTAACTAGTTCGTAGATAATGAAATAAGGAAAGTAGAGATAAGATTGTAATTAGATAAATAGAAGATGTAAAATATTGAGAAGTAGTCAAAGGGAAATAACACTAGTTATTAAGCAGTTGGGGCAAGAGTTCCCCCTCTTGAGGCAAAGTTGCAGGCTACTCAATCTTTGTAGAACATTCGGGAAGTTTTGATCACATGGGGTAAGCTAATGTTCACGTGCGGTGAGCTAAATTCACGTGGGGGTAAGTGAAACAAAATTACAGCGCAACATAGTGTACGAGGTCTTTTCTGCTCGAGTCGTTAGTGAGTGAAGACGATGTAAGTCAGTGTCGTGAGTGCCGGAGTTGTCGCCATGTCATTTTCGTGCAAGAGCTAATCTGTGGAAACAGATATCATTCTAACTCCATTGTTACTATTCAAGATATGAATTAAAGAACAGACGCAAATATTTATTGCAAACGTCAGAAATTAATTGTGATATTTATGGACGGGGATGTCCAAAAATATACTAAAGGTACGTGATTAAACATTTATAAACATTTACGCATCGTGTAGCAAAGATAGACATTCGTGTACAGCAGTAATATCAGTGCTAAGAACTAACGTATCACTAGAAGGGTATTAGCCTTGAAAGAAATATTTCCCTGTGTCGACCGGTCATACGTGGACAAACTAGCTACGATAACTTCAAGCATCACCAAACACATTGAACTGAGTTTTGTTACAGTATAAGTAGAGGAGTTCTAAACTACAGAGTAAACGAACAGGGTATAACGTAGACGCAAATTGGTCAAGAGGTAATCTATGATCCATGACGAAGCAACGAGAATGTTGTAGGTTGAATGATCCAGATTACTTGTAACGTTTTAATACAGATGTCTACATTGCTGTACAGACATTTGAAGATTTGAAGTAGCAATAAAACCATCAAAACCCATCGTGAGTTAACTAGAGTGTGCCGTGATGCCCTGTTTATGATAAACAGACAGAAATTGACAAGACAATCTGTGTTAAATACTATAAGCGAGAATATACCTACTTTTACTGATCACGTGTAGTCTAAACTACTCGTACAATCTGTAGAACTACCAACGGTAACAACAATGACCTGATCATGTGTAGTCTAAACTACTCGTACAATCTGTAGAACTACCAACGGTAACAACAATAAGCTGATCATGTGTAGTCTAAACTACTCGTACAATCTGTAGAACTACCAACGGTAACAACAATGACCTGATCATGTGTAGTCTAAACTACTCGTACAATCTGTAGAACTACCAACGGTAACAACAATGACCAACGGTAACAACAATGATCATGTGTAGTCTAAACTACTCGTACAATCTGTAGCACTACCAACGGTAACCACACTGACCTGATCATGTGTAGTCTAAACTACTCGTACAATCTGTAAGAACTACCAACGGTAACAAAAGTCTGTAGACAATAAGCTGATCATGTGTAGTCTAAACTACTCGTACAATCTGTAGAACTACCAACGGTAACAACAATGACCTGATCATGTGTAGTCTAAACTACTCGTACAATCTGTAGAACTACCAACGGTAACAACAATGACCTGATCATGTGTAGTCTAAACTACTCGTACAATCTGTAGAACTAAACTACTTTACGGTAACAACAATGACCTGATCATGTGTAGTCTAAACTACTCGTACAATCTGTAGAACTACCAACGGTAACAACAATGACCTGATCATGTGTAGTCTAAACTACTCGTACAATCTGTAGAACTACCAACGGTAACAACAATGACCTGATCATGTGTAGTCTAAACTACTCGTACAATCTGTAGAACTACCAACGGTAACAACAATGACCTGATCATGTGTAGTCTAAACTACTCGTACAATCTGTAGAACTACCAACGGTAACAACAATGACCTGATCATGTGTAGTCTAAACTACTCGTACAAATCTGTAGAACTACCAACGGTAACAACAATGACCTGATTCATGTGTAGTCTAAACTACTCGTACAATCTGTAGAACTACCAACGGTAACAACAATGACCTGATCATGTGTAGTCTAAAACTACTCGTACAATCTGTAGAACTACCAACGGTAACAACAATGACCTGATCATGTGTAGTCTAAACTAACGTACAATCTGTAAACAAACGGTAAACAACAATGACCTGATCATGTGTAGTCCTAAACTAACACGTACAATCTGTAGAACTACCAACGGTAAACAACAATGACCTGATCATGTGTAGTCTAAACTACTCGTACAATCTGTAGAACTACCAACGGTAACAACAATGACCTGATCATGTGTAGTCTAAAACTACTCGTACAATCTGTAGAACTACCAACGGTAACAAACAATGAACCTGATCATGTGTAGTCTAAACTACTCGTACAATCTGTAGAACTACCAACGGTAACAACAATGACCTGATCATGTGTAGTCTAAACTACTCGTACAATCTGTATAACTACCAACGGTAACAAACAATAACCTGATCATGTGTAGTCTAAACTACTCGTACAATCTGTAGAACTACCAACGGTAACAACAATACCTGATCCATGTGTAGTCTAAACTACTCGTACAATCTGTAGAACTACCAACGGTAACAACAATAACCTGACCATGTTAGTCTAAACTACTCGTACAATCTGTAGTCTACCAACGGTAACAACAATAACCTGATCATGTGTAGTCTAAACTACTCGTACAATCTGTAGAACTACCAACGGTAACAACAATGACCTGATCATGTGTAGTCTAAACTACTCGTACAATCTGTAGAACTACCAACGGTAACAACAATAACCTGATCATGTGTAGTCTAAACTACTCGTACAATCTGTAGAACTACCAACGGTAACAACAATAACCTGATCAATGTGTAGTCTCTAAACTACTCGTACAATCTGTAGAACTACCAACGGTAACAACAATAACCTGATCATGTGTAGTCTAAACTACTCGTACAATCTGTAGAACTACCAACGGTAACAACAATAACCTGATCATGTGTAGTCTAAACTACTCGTACAATCTGTAGAACTACCAACGGTAACAACAATGACCTGATCATGTGTAGTCTAAACTACTCGTACAATCTGTAGAACTACCAACGGTAACAACAATCGGTAACAACAATAACCTGATCATGTGTAGTCTAAACTACTCGTACAATCTGTAGAACTACCAACGGTAACAACAATAACCTGATCATGTGTAGTCTAAACTACTCGTACAATCTGTAGAACTACCAACGGTAACAACAATAACCTGATCATGTGTAGTCTAAACTACTCGTACAATCTGTAGAACTACCAACGGTAACAACAATGACCTGATCATGTGTAGTCTAAACTACTCGTACAATCTGTAGAACTACCAACGGTAACAACAATAACCTGATCATGTGTAGTCTAAACTACTCGTACAATCTGTAGAACTACCAACGGTAACAACAATGACCTGATCATGTGTAGTCTAAACTACTCGTACAATCTGTAGAACTACCAACGGTAACAACAATGACCTGATCATGTGTAGTCTAAACTACTCGTACAATCTGTAGAACTACCAACGGTAACAACAATGACCTGATCATGTGTAGTCTAAACTACTGGTACAATCTGTAGAACTACCAACGGTAACAACAATTGCCTGATCATGGGTAGTCTAAACTACAACTCGTACAATCTGTAGAACTACCAACGGTAACAACAATGACCTGATCATGTGTAGTCTAAACTACTCGTACAATCTGTAGAACTACCAACGGTAACAACAATGACCTGATCATGTGTAGTCTAAACTACTCGTACAATCTGTAGAACTACCAACGGTAACAACAATGACCTGATCATGTGTAGTCTAAACTACTCGTACAATCTGTAGAACTACCAACGGTAACAACAATGACCTGATCATGTGTAGTCTAAACTACTCGTACAATCTGTAGAACTACCAACGGTAACAACAATAACCTGATCATGTGTAGTCTAAACTACTCGTACAATCTGTAGAACTACCAACGGTAACAACAATAACCTGATCATGTGTAGTCTAAACTACTCGTACAATCTGTAGAACTACCAACGGTAACAACAATAACCTGATCATGTGTAGTCTAAACTACTCGTACAATCTGTAGAACTACCAACGGTAACAACAATAACCTGATCATGTGTAGTCTAAACTAGTCTCGTACAATCTGTAGAACTACCAACGGTAACAACAATAACCTGATCATGTGTAGTCTAAACTACTCGTACAATCTGTAGAACTACCAACGGTAACAACAATGACCTGATGACCTGATCATGTGTAGTCTAAACTACTCGTACAATCTGTAGAACTACCAACGGTAACAACAATAACCTGATCATGTGTAGTCTAAACTACTCGTACAATCTGTAGAACTACCAACGGTAACAACAATAACCTGATCATGTGTAGTCTAAACTACTCGTACAATCTGTAGAACTACCAACGGTAACAACAATAACCTGATCATGTGTAGTCTAAACTACTCGTACAATCTGTAGAACTACCAACGGTAACAACAATGCACTGATCATGTGTAGTCTAAACTACTCGTACAATCTGTAGAACTACCAACGGTAACAACAATAACCTGATCATGTGTAGTCTAAACTACTCGTACAATCTGTAGAACTACCAACGGTAACAACAATGACCTGATCATGTGTAGTCTAAACTACTCGTACAATCTGTAGAACTACCAACGGTAACAACAATAACCTGATCATGTGTAGTCTAAACTACTCGTACAATCTGTAGAACTACCAACGGTAACAACAATGACCTGATCATGTGTAGTCTAAACTACTCGTACAATCTGTAGAACTACCAACGGTAACAACAATAACCTGATCATGTGTAGTCTAAACTACTCGTACAATCTGTAGAACTACCAACGGTAACAACAATAACCTGATCATGTGTAGTCTAAACTACTCGTACAATCTGTAGAACTACCAACGGTAACAACAATAACCTGATCACGTGTAGTCTAAACTACTCGTACAATCTGTAGAACTACCAACGGTAACAACAATAACCTGATCACGTGTAGTCTAAACTACTCGTACAATCTGTAGAACTACCAACGGTAACAACAATGACCTGATCACGTGTAGTCTAAACTACTCGTACAATCTGTAGAACTACCAACGGTAACAACAATGACCTGATCATGTGTAGTCTAAACTACTCGTACAATCTGTAGAACTACCAACGGTAACAACAATGACCTGATCATGTGTAGTCTAAACTACTCGTACAATCTGTAGAACTACCAACGGTAACAACAATGACCTGATCATGTGTAGTCTAAACTACTCGTACAATCTGTAGAACTACCAACGGTAACAACAACCAACGGTAACAACAATAACCTGATCATGTGTAGTCTAAACTACTCGTACAATCTGTAGAACTACCAACGGTAACAACAATGACCTGATCATGTGTAGTCTAAACTACTCGTACAATCTGTAGAACTACCAACGGTAACAACAATGACCTGATCATGTGTAGTCTAAACTACTCGTACAATCTGTAGAACTACCAACGGTAACAACAATAACCTGATCATGTGTAGTCTAAACTACTCGTACAATCTGTAGAACTACCAACGGTAACAACAATAACCTGATCATGTGTAGTCTAAACTACTCGTACAATCTGTAGAACTACCAACGGTAACAACAATAACCTGATCATGTGTAGTCTAAACTACTCGTACAATCTGTAGAACTACCAACGGTAACAACAATAACCTGATCACGTGTAGTCTAAACTACTCGTACAATCTGTAGAACTATCAACGGTAACTACAATAACGTGATCACGTGTAGTTTGAACTACTCGTACAATCTGTAGAACTACCAACGGTAACAACAATAACCTGATCAGTGTAGTCTAAACTACTCGTACAATCTGTAGAACTACCAAACGGTTAACAACAATAACCTGATCACGTGTAGTCTAAACTGTACAATCTGTAGAACTACCAACGGTAACAACAATGACCTGATATGTGTAGTCTAAACTACTCGTACAATCTGTAGAACTACCAACGGTAACAAACAATAACCTGATCATGTGTAGTCTAAACTACTCGTACAATCTGTAGAACTACCAACGGTAACAACAATGACCTGATCATGTGTAGTCTAAACTACTCGTACAATCTGTAGAACTACCAACGGTAACAACAATGACCTGATCATGTGTAGTCTAAACTACTCGTACAATCTGTAGAACTACCAACGGTAACAACAATGACCTGATCATGTGTAGTCTAAACTACTCGTACACTCTGTAGAACTACCATCGGTAACAACAATGACCTGATCATGTGTAGTCTAAACTACTCGTACAATCTGTAGAACTACCAACGGTAACAACACTGTAGAACTACCAACGGTAACAACAATGACCTGATCATGTGTAGTCTAAACTACTCGTACAATCTGTAGAACTACCAACGGTAACAACAATGACCTGATCATGTGTAGTCTAAACTACTCGTACAATCTGTAGAACTACCAACGGTAACAACAATGACCTGATCATGTGTAGTCTAAAAAACTACTCGTACAATCTGTAGAACTACCAACGGTAACAACAATAACCTGATCATGTGTAGTCTAAACTACTCGTACAATCTGTAGAACTACCAACGGTAAACAACAATGACCTGATCACCTGTGTAGTCTAAACTACTCGTACAATCTGTAGAACTACCAACGGTAACAACAATGACCTGATCATGTGTAGTCTAAACTACTCGTACAATCTGTAGAACTACCAACGGTAACAACAATAACCTGATCATGTGTAGAGTCCTAAACTACTGTACAATCTGTAGAACTACCAACGGTAAACAACAATACCTGATCTATGTGTAGTCTAAATACTGTACAATCTGTAGAACTACCAGACGGTAACAAACAATAACCTGATCTCGTAGTCTAAACTACTCGTACACATCGGTAGAACTACCAACGGTAACAACAATGAACCTGATCATGTGTAGTCTAAACTACTCGTAAAAAATCTGTAGAACTACCAACGGTAACAACAATAAAACCTGATCATGTGTAGTCTAAAACTACTCGTACAATCATGTAGAACTACCAACGGTAACAACAATGACCTGATCATGTGTAGTCTAAACTACTAGTACAATCTGTTGAACTACACAACGGTAACAACAATCTGATCTTGTGTAGTCTAATCTGGTGACAATCGGTAGAACTACCAACGGTAACAACATTAACAGATCAAGTGTAGTCTAAACTACTGCTTACAATCTGTAGAACCTAACCAACGGTAACAACAATGTGGACTGATCATGTGTAGTCTAAACTACTCGTACAATCTGTAGAACTACCAACAGTAACAACAATAACCTGATCATGTGTAGTCTAAACTACTCGTACAATCTGTAGAACTACCAACGGTAACAACAATGACCTGATCATGTGTAGTCTAAAACTACTCGTACAATCTGTAGAACTACCAACGGTAACAACAATGACCTGATCATGTGTAGTCCTAAACTACTCGTACAATCTGTAGAACTACCAACGGTAACAACAATAACCTGATCATGTGTAGTCTAAACTACTACCGTACAATCTGTAGAACTACCAAACGGTAACAACAATAACCTGATCATGTGTAGTCTAAACTACTCGTACAATCTGTAGAACTACCAACGGTAACAACAATAACCTGATCACGTGTAGTCTAAACTACTCGTACAATCTGTAGAACTACAAACGGTAACAACAATAACCTGATCATGTGTAGTCTAAACTAACTCGTACAATCTGTAGAACTACCAACGGTAACAACAATGACCTGATCATGTGTAGTCTAAACTACTCGTACAATCTGTAAGAACTACCAACGGTAACAACAATGACCTGATCATGTGTAGTCCTAAACTACTCGTACAATCTGTTAAACTACCAACGGTAACAACAATGACCTGATCATGTGTAGTCTAAACTACTCGTACAATCTGTAGAACTACCAACGGTAACAACAATGACCTGATCATGTGTAGTCTAAACTACTCGTACAATCTGTAGAACTACCAACGGTAACAACAATGACCTGATCATGTGTATCTAAACTACTAGTACAATCTGTAGAACTACCAACGGTAACAACAATACCTGATCATGTGTAATTCTAAACTACTCGTACAATCTGAGAACTACCAACGGTAACAACAATAACCTGATCATGTGTAGTCTAAACTACTCGTACAATCTGTAGAAACTACCAACGGTAACAACAATAACCTGATCATGTGTAGTCTAAACTACATCGTACAATCTGTAGAACTACCAACGGTAACAACAATTACCTGATCATGTGTAGTCTAAACTACTCGTACAATCAGTAGAACTACCAACGGTAACAACAATAACCTGATCATGTGTAGTCTAAACTACTCGTCAATCTGGATAGAAACTACCAACGGTAAACAACAAGACCTGATCAATCGTGTAGTCTAAACTACTCGTACAATCTGTAGAACAACAACGGTAACAACAATAACCTGATCATGTGTAGTTCTAAACTACTCGTAACAATCTGTAGAACAACCAACGGTAACAACAATAACCTGATCATGTGTAGTCTAAACTACTGTACAATCTGTAGAACTACCAACGGTAACAACAATAACCTGATCATGTGTAGTCTAAACTACTGGTACAATCTGTAGAACTAGAACTACCACGGTAACAACAATAACCTGATCATGTGTAGTCTAAACTACTGGTACAATCTGTAGAACTACCACGGGTAAACAACAATAACCTGATCATGTGTAGTCTAAACTAATGGTACAATCTGTAGAACTTACCAACGTAACAACAATCCTGTGTAGTCTAACTACTGGTACAATCGGAACTACCGGTAACAACAATGACCTGATCAGTGTAGTCTAAACTACTGTACAAATCTGTAAACTACCAACGGTAACAACAATGGACCTGATCATGTGTAGTCTAAACTACTGTACAATCTTTAGAACTACCAACGTAACAACAATGACCTGATCATGTGTAGTCTAAACTACTGGTACCAATCTGTAGATACTACCAACGGTAACAATGACCTGATCATGTGTAGTCTGTCTAAACTACTGGTACAACTGTAGAACTACCAACGGTAACAAACAATAACCTGATCATGTGTAGTCTAAACTACTCGTACAATCTGTAGAACTACCAACGGTAACAACAATGACCTGATCATGTGTAGTCTAAACTACTGGTACAATCTGTAGAACTACCAACGGTAACAACAATAACCTGATCATGTGTAGTCTAAACTACTGGTACAATCTGTAGAACTACCAACGGTAACAACAACAACCTGATCATGTGTCGTCTAAACTACGGGAACAATACGTAGAACTACCAACGGTAACAACAAATAACCTGATCATGTGTAGTCTAAAAACTACTGGTACAATCTGTAGAACTACCAACGGTAACAACAATAACCTGATCATGTGTAGTCTAAACTACTGGTACAATCTGTAGAACTACCAACGGTAACAACAATAACCTGATCATGTGTAGTCTAAACTACTGGTACAATCTGTAGAACTACCAACGGTAACAACAATAACCTGATCATGTGTAGTCTAAACTACTGGTACAATCTGTAGAACTACCAACGGTAACAACAATAACCTGATCATGTGTAGTCTAAACTACTGGTACAATCTGTAGAACGACCAACGGTAACAACAATGACCTGATCATGTATAGTCAAAACTACTGGAACAAATCTGTAGAACTACCAACGGTAACAACAATAGGACCTGATCATGTGTTGTGTAGTCTAAACTACTCGTTACAATCTGTAGAACTACAAACGGTAACAACAATCACCTGATCATGTGTAGTCTAAACTACTGGTACAATCTGTAGAACTACCAACGGTAACAACAATGACCTGATCATGTGTAGTCTAAACTACTGGTACAATCTGTAGAACTACCAACGGTAACAACAATAACCTGATCATGTGTAGTCTAAACTACTCGTACAATCTGTAGAACTACCAACGGTAACAACAATAACATCATGTTGTAGTCTAAACTACTGTTACATGTGTAGACCTACCAACGTTAACAAACAATAAATCATGGTAAGTTCTAAACTACTCGTACAATCTGTAGAACTACCAACGGTAACAACAATGACCTGATCAACCAACAACAACAACAACAACAACAACAACAACAACAACAACAACAACAACAACAACAACAACAACAACAACAACAACAACATGTTCAAACAGAAAGGATTGTTTCTTTACATTCTATTCATCTTCTTTCGTCTCCCTTCAGCTCCATACCAAGCATGAGGCTATTACTGTAGCTCCCCCCCCCCCCCCCCCCCCCCGTTACCCTTTGCAGGACGCCTGTATCATAGTACTCACGCGCTCTTGTAGCATTGAATTATGTAGCATTTATTGTTTACAATATGAGATTGTCTGCCACATGTACAATCTTAGTTGCCTGTTACGACATGTCTGAGGTAGTGCTAGTCCTATTATTTCTTTTTTCCCTCCAGAGACACCCCCGCCCCCCCCCCCCCGCCCCCCCCCCCCCCCCCCCCACCCCTCCACCCCCCCCCCACCCCCCCCACCCCCTCCCCCCCCCCCCCCCCCACCCCACCCCCCCACCCCCCCCCCCCCCCCTTTCCCCGGACTAAAGTATAGCATACAGAGAAAATATATTCTTCCCGTTCCGGTCACGTGAGCGACCGAAGATAGGAGAAGAGAACGACTAAATAGTGAATAAACTGATAAAAGAAAGAGACGAAAAAAGGAAAGTTACAGAAGGGATTGTATCTATAATTAGTCTGCGTCACTTCAACCAATCAATACCATTTAGGTCCCCAAGGAACTGAGGCTTTCAACAAACACAACTCCTCCTGTCACGTGACGTGTCCTCCTGTCACATGCTATCAGCTCAAGTTCTTTCCGTGTTTTTTTCATCAATTTCACGTCTGTCTGCAGTTCACTTCTCCATGTCATCTTTGTCTACATCTACCTTTGTTACCTTGGAGTTTCCAGAACAAGGAGTGTCTTGTAATGCTACCAACAATTTGTGTCCTATCCATCGCTGGCGTCTTCTTCTCATCTCCTGTTCCACTGGCACTTATCAGTTCACATTGCTGACTTTGTCGTACCATTTAAATCCTTATTTTCTACGCAAGCACCCATTTATGAACATCTGTAGCTTTTTGGTTGTTGTTGTTTTTGTTGTTCTCCATGTCTCAGAGCCATACAATAGGACTGACTTGACATTTGAGTTGAAGATTATTATTTTTGTGTTAGACCAGATTTCTCTTGACCTCCATATGTTTCCCAGTGCAACGAAAGCTCCTCTTGCTTTTTTGTATTCTTATTTTGATATCACTGTCTGTCCCTCCAACTTTGTCTATATTACTGCCAAGATATGTGTACACTTGTACATCTTATATGTGTACACTTGTACATCTTGTAGTGGTGTTTCTTCATGTTCAGCCTTGTCATCATTTCCTGCACTTATTATCATTATCTTTGTGTTTTTCCCTGTGTATTTTCAGACCCACTTGTTGTGACCACTCATCAAGTATCTTCATTTTGTCTTGCATCATATTATGGTTATGGGGCAGAAAAGCGTATTCATTATCAAAATCTAGTTCATCAAGCTGTTTAGTCAGACTAAACAGGTTTTTAATCTCTGTTGTCGATTCCCGATCCATAAATCTGCATGATGTGCCAAGACAATAGTCAATCTCCACGAAGAAATATTGTGTGTTGCTGTGTAGGCAGTGCGGTTAGTCAAGATTCACTCAGATAGCGTAGCTATAGCCTCATACGGAAGGTCCTGGGTTCAATTTCCCAGTGAACCTATCACTTCTGTAACTTTTCAGTTGCCTAGTTTTCTATTTCTTTATTTTTCACACGCACCTGCATCAACATACTCCTTTTAGGTTCATTATTTACTGTACAAAGACATCGGGTTTCCCTCATTGTTTGAGTCCTGTATAAATGAAAGACCGAATTTGGATAATAAGAACAATAGAAAAAATCTAATGGAAACGACAACATACCGATTCAATAAAAGAGAGATGATAATATCAGGTAGAGGAGTCAACTGATATCAAGATGATGAAATTACTCGCTAATTTCAGCGGGCCAAGGTCACCAGTAAACGAATTTTATCCCACCATATATTTCTACTGGTGTAGCCGGTTCCAAGATATTCCAATCAGACAACAGACACATGGCCAGTTCCCCAATAACAGACAAACCAAATTAGGCCAGTTGGGAAAGCAACGGACGAAAATTGAATATTCATGTCAGAGATTTTGCGCGCTAAATACTGCGGAATAACGTTCTTGTAAATAACTGAACACGTCAGACACAGCCCTGGTCACGGCCCGGGAGGCATATATTTCTAAACAAATTGTTCTTCTTGGAGGTCTCTCAGATATCTGTGTGTTTACTTCAGCATTAAGAGTCACAGTTATTGTATTAAGTATGATTGTTCCAGCATGATAATATTGTTTTGACGTCAGTTATGATTGTTCTAGATCTGCAGATTTTGTACTGAGTTGTTAAAGAATATTCTAGACTGTAAATAAAATTGATTGTATCGTGTAAGACTGCAACAGAGTAGGACATTTGTTGTTCTGTGTCCACACGATCTTTACATATCGTTTAATATTTACTCTTTATTTTGATCTATCTATCTACATATTTATCTATATATATATATATATATATATATATATATATATATATATATATATATATATATAATATTATATATATATATATATATATATATATATATATATATATATTTATCTATGTATCTGTGTATTTATGTATCTATTTATCTATGTATCTGTGTATCTATGTATCTGTGTATCTATGTATCTATGTATCTATCTATCTATCTATCTATCTATCTATCTATCTATCTATCTATCTATCTATCTATCTATCTATCTATCTATCTATCTATCTATCTATCTATCTATCTATCTATCTATTGAATTTGGGATGGTTGTGATAATGTTGTTATTTTATTCCCGTTAATGATATCCACCAAAAGATAGATATAAGTGGATGGAAGCAGACATCATCATCATCATCAGTTGATAAGATCTCTATGGTGTTGTTTGCTCCACTGTAGTGTATGGAATGTCAACTTGACCTACGCAGTGGTGTGTAGACATGGATTGAGTGTATAATGTGCGAATGATAATAAGGGTTCGTGTTGTTGACAAATGTTCTTTTCTCACACTCATGTATGACTGGAAGTCATCGACACCAACGACTGTGTACCTTTTCTAAAGTTTAATTGGACGTACACACTCGACAGCACAGATAGTGACAAATCACAGGTTGGCATAATACATCATGGTACAGTGGATAAATGGTCTTGCAATGTTACATGGGCACTCATGTAGAATAATAGTATAATGGACTGTCAGTAGCCAAGCCCTCAGTATCGCCCATACATATATATCATCTGACTTCACTGACTGAGCACGTCAGCTTATAAACAATATTTCAGATGGCTTCTAAACCTAATCTCGTTTAGCGACGATTCTCCAGCATAATGTTCAGCACATATTTTTCCATATAATAATATTGAACCGCTAATAACGGGTTCTCATGTGTAGCAGTGATCTCTGGACTAAACAAGCGATAATACGGGCATCCCTTTTCTCTTCTTGAAAGTCACTACATGTTTGGTTCCAAGATGGCTTCACTCGTGAGCTGTCACTCACGTTTGGATACAGATAATGAATCTGTCCTAAAGTTAGTCATTCATAAAACATTTCATTGCTCTGTAGATTTGATCATGAACAACTGACTGCATTCTACAGGATATAGTGCTGCTAGGAATCGAAGTCGTTCTTCATCGAGTCAAATATATTCTCTTAGACATTCAAATCGTACCTATCGAAAATGGTGGCTTCGTACGAGAGTTCATAAGAGTGTCTATTATTACCTTGGTATCAGAAATATGATTCTGCCATTCCTTGGCAATACGAATAAACACTGGGGCAAAGCATACACGATAGGTCTAGACGACTATCACTTTCTCCACCAATACTGAGATCACTTTTTCCCCGGCGACAAGCCGACATAGAAAACACAGTCCCTATCGGGACGAAGCCAAATCACACCACACTCTAGCGACACATCCGCCGAATAGCCTTTGACCTCTCCAGAGACAACAGAACATATAGCTCGACTTAGATATGTAAAGATATACAGATATAAGACAGACTCGTCCTACTCAGACAAACAATACACATAAATTCAGGCCATAGATATTCTGAAGCAAGAACAATCTATTACTACCCAAACGAAGAATAAATCGCAGAAAACTGAACTCATCCGCGGAGATCGATCGAAAGAGCCGACACAACTTTCAAGGGAAGTAACTCAATAATGACTTTCCCTTAAGCACTATTTTGTTTACAAAATATTTGCGAACATAACAAGTATACCAATGTATAATATTGTAAGATATCCAAGACTGCACGTAACAGTCTTACCACACCTCCCGGGAAAAAAAAATGGAATTTTTTTTTTTTTTTAAATACATCTAGGAGCAACGTACAATAGGCTCACAACGCATGAATAATGCGCAGATGAAAATATCAGGAATACCTATAACGCCTAATATGAGGCTAAGTCGACTTATGGAGCGACTGGTGAGAATGTGTCTCATAAACTGAGAGAAATTATTTCTCTACAAGTATATTTTTCCAGGAAGGTGTCATCAAAGTATAATACAATTCTGGCAATTACACAATGCCTAAAAAATTCATATCATCATTTCGTATTAGATATCTTAAATTTATGATTTATGAAGAAAAAATCATCAAAGCACAGCGGTGAATAAACATCAATGAACCGCTATGTAGTGATACAATCATTATATTATTAAATTACAAATGTGTATCTATCATGATATAGAAAAGGAACTACTATAGAACTAGACATATCAAGAAGTCTATGCCCTAATAGTTATGTGGAATCATGTGGGCATCTTGACAGAATGTCTGCCATCACATTATCTGATCCACGAATAGCTCGCACAGAGAAATGAAAAGGTTGAAGAGCAATTGCATATCGAGTAGACCTCGAGCTCTTCAAATTCTTACTCTGTATAGCAGTATATAACTGTAAACTTGACACTGACTTAGGCATATTAAACAACATTAAGTGCGAAAACAGAGAACTCGGAAATGCAGCAATACTACGGGAAGAAGTGGAAGAGGCTATAAGTTCGATGAAAGGAGGGAAGTCACCGGGTGTGGATAATATACCAGCAGAGCTCTTGAAATATGGAGGACCAGATATAGTAAAAATCATGACAACAATTTGCCAGAAGATATGGAGTACAAAAAAATGGCCAAAAGAATGGACGCAGTCATTAGTAATACCGCTTCCAAAGAAAGGAAATCTAAAAATGTGCAAGAACTACAGAACCATTAGCCTTATTAGTCATCCAAGTAAGGTGATGTTAAGGATACTTTTGAACAGAATAAAACAGAAATCAGAAGAAATCTTGTCAGAGGAACAGGCTGGCTTTAGACCAAAAAGAAGTACCTCAGAACAAATCTTCAATATTAGATTACTGATCGAAAAACATCTCCAGCATCAACATGATTTATACCATAACTTCATCGATTTCACAAAAGCCTTCGATCGAGTCTGGCATGAAGGTTTATGGCAAATAATGAGAAAATTCAATTTTGATACCAACATCATAGATATCATTGAAGCACTATACAAGGACGCAAGCAGTGCTGTTTTTGTAAGCAATGACATTGGAGAATTTTTCAAAACAACTGTAGGAGTTCGCCAGGGATGTATCCTGTCACCAGTGCTCTTTAACATTTATCTAGAACATATTATGCAGGAGGCTCTCTAAGATTATAAATCAACCATATCGATTGGAGGCCGACCTCTGTGTAATCTACGTTTTGCTGATGATATTGATCTGATAGCTGGAACAGAATCAGAACTTCAAGACCTTACCTCTAGACTGGAGAAAGTAACAAGAACATATGGGATGGAAATTAATATAGAAAAAAAGCAAGATATTGGTGAATAGCCATAAGAAACATGTTCCGACCAACATTACGTTAAATGGGCAAACGTTAGAAGAAGTTAACACCTTTAAATATCTCGGGTCCACTATATGTAGTGATGGAAGATCAAATAAAGAAATCAAGACAAGACTTGAGATGGCCTCAGCTGCCATGACAAGGTTGAATGTGATCTGGAAAAGTAACATCAGTTTTCCTGTGAAGATCAAATTATACAAATCACTTGTATTATCTATTCTCTTGTATGGGTGTGAGGGCTGGACACTCACTGCAGATACGGAGCGAAGGATTCAGGCTTTCGAGCATAAATGTTATAGAAGAATTTTGCGCATTTGTTATAAAGAGCACAAAACAAATGTCTATGTTAGAGAGAAGATAAACACCTATGCAGGCCATCAAGAACCACTTTTGTCAATAGTGAAACGTCGAAAGCTTGCCTGGTTTGGGCATGTAACTCGTCATGACTCCCTTTCGAAAACGATCCTCCAGGGAACAGTCGAAGGTAAACGGAGAAGAGGAAGGCAAAGAAAATCCTGGGCTGATAACATCAAAGAATGGGCAGGACACGGTTTCTCCACACTTGTACGCATTGCTGAGAATAGAGAGCAGTGGAGGACCCTGTCTGCTGATGCTTCCACCATGGCACCCCTACGACCCATGACGGGTTATGGGTTGAGATGAGATGATGATAGCAGTAAGAGCTTTTTGGTCGGTTTCTACTATGAAATGTGCGCCTAGAAGGAATCTCTGTAGTTTGAGGATCGACCAAACCATAGCTAATAGCTCACGGTCTAAAACCGAATAATTCCTTTCTGCCGCATTAAGTTTTCTGGAAATATACATTACAGGATGCAGAGTTCCAGAGTACTCTTGCATTAGTGCCGCTCCAATCCCAGTGGATGAAGCGTCACTACGAAGAACGAATGTCTTATCTTTAGTGGGTAGCACTAAAATAGGTGGTGTTGAAAACAGTGTTTTAATCTTATCCAGAGAGCATTGGCATTCCTGAGACCAGTGGACCACATTAGGCGAACCTTTCTTTAGAAGTGTTGAGAGAGGTGCCATGATAGAGGATAGATTCTGAATGAATCTGCCATAAAATTGAATAAGACCTAACAGACTTCTCACCTGTTTTTTAGTCTTAGGGATTGAGATGTTAAGTATCTTACTAGTATTATGGTCCTCTGTCTTTAGGAAACCATGACCAACTCGGTGGCCTAGGAAAGAAATTTCGCTAAAACCAATATAGGCTTTAGAGGGTTTCGCTGTCAGGTTGTGCTCACGAAAAGTAGACAGCAATTCATCTAACCCTGAATAGTGATCTTCCCAAGTATCGCTGAAAAGACAGATGTCGTCTAGATATGCAATGACATCTGACCGATAAGATAGGATTCGGCGCATCATGCGTACGAATGTAGCTGGTGCGTTCATAAGACCGAAAGGCATAAAATTCCATTGGAACAAACCTCTAGGTGTTGAAAAAGCCGTGAGAGGTTTGGCGCGTTCAGATAAAGGAACTTGCCAATATCCTTTAGACAAATCAAGTTTAGTGAAAAAATGAGATTTGGAGAGTCGAGTAAGTAGCTCTTCCAGTAAAGGCATAGGTTCGGCATCGAACTTCGTTACTTGATTCAATTTTCGATAGTCAACGCAAAGACGTATGTTATTGTCTTTTTTACGAACAATAAACATCGGCGAAGAATATGCAGAGGTGGATGGTTCGATTATTTTCAAATCTATCATCTCATCCAACTCTTTCTCGACCTGTGCTTGAAAATGTATAGGTATAGGATAAGGTCTAATCCTAATAGGAGTATGGTCAGTTAGAACAATGTCATGTTCAATGACATGCGTTTGTCCAGGGATGTCAGTGAGTACATCCTGAAATGTTTGCAACATAGTTGAAACTTGTCGCTGTTCTCCTAGAGACAAATCAGGAGAGACAGTAACGTTCTTCCATGATTCACTAGAATGAAGTGGGATCATTGGAAGAGGAAGATTTACATCTGAAAAACTTGTTTCCTCATCCTGTATCACGGACAGTGATGAGTAATGACCATGTGGTACTGGAGAATTGTCCGTTGCTTGGAAAATGGGTTGCAAATAATCCGGACGTTCATGGAATTCCGTAAGCATATTGATGTGGAAGGTTTTATGCTTCCCATCAATATCGACAATATAGTCGACATCGGAAATTTTCGATATTATATCGTACGGACCTTTCCAAGAAATAAGTAATCTGTTTTCCCTACAAGGTAGTAATACAAATGCTTTGTCACCAGGACAAAGTTGTCGTAAGCATCTCTTCTTATTGGGAAATTGCCTTGCCTTCTGTTTCGCAAATTCAGAAGAAGAAGTTGCTAATTTGCATGCTTCGATAATCTTTTGTCTCAACGCGATGACATATTCGTAGGATGACTTTGTGTCATCGTCAATATTGTCAGATGTAATGAGATCGTGAAGCAACGACATAGGGCCACGCGGACGCGCGCCAAAGACGAGTTCAAAGGGAGAAAATCCCGTATGTTCATTGGGTACCTCTCTGTAAGCGAAGAGGGCCGCAGGTAAAACTCTGTCCCAGTCTTGAGGATGATCCTCAGTTATCTTCCATAGTAAGTTTTTAAGTGTTCTATTAAGGCGTTCGACCATACCATTAGACATTGGATGGTAGATACTACTTAAAGATCTATCTATCTGCAGAGTAGACATTACTTGAGACATGGTATCTGATATTAGTTGGGTGCCATGGTCTGACAATATCTCTCCGGGGAACCCCAGACGAGAAAATATAAGCCAAAGAGCATCTGCAATATCAGCAGTAGTAATGATCTTCAGAGGAATAGCCTCTGGCCAACGTGTGCACATATCAACACACGTCAAGATAAACTGATGTCCTCTGGCAGACTTGATCTTAAATGGACCAATTATGTCTATGGCCATTTTTTGGAACGGCCGAATAGGAATGTCCGCCGCCTGAATGGGTGCAGCATGCCGTGGACCTTTGGATTTAACTTCCTGACATACTTTACAAGATCGACAATAAATCCGTATGTCCTTGTTTACCAATGGCCAAAAGAAAGCCGCAAGGACTCTTGACTTAGTACGGGAAAAACCCATGTGTCCAGCACACTGAGAGTCGTGAGCGTGCTGCAAAATTTTAACTCTCAAAATCTTGGGAACCAGGATTTGAGAATGACTTGACGTAATGGAGTCTTGAACCATACGTACAAGTACGCCACTCTTCTTTGTAATCCACGATTTACGACTTGTGTCTTTATTCGGATCACCTTTAGTTGCAAGAATGAAGAATTTCTTCAGAGTGGGATCATCTTCTTGCTGTTTTATAAACGAGTCACGAGAAATTACCAAGGGATTATCTTGGTTATGCACTTCATTATCTTCAGTAGATGAAGTTTGAGGCATATTAAGAGCCTGAGCTCTAGTGACTACAGCGTTAGCAATCTGCATGTTTTGCCTTTCCCACGTGGAAATTTGTTGCGGAGTGCATTCTCTGACTCCGTGAATGCGACCGATGATGAGGTCAGCGATCGGATTCGGAAGAAGACATGCGTGTACATCTCCTGTAAAGAAAGGAGTAGCAATCCTAATGATAGCAGTAGAGTATTTCTCTAATGTGCCGCCAAATGTTACACATTTGACTACTTGTCCAGTGGCACGGGAAGGATCTACGAGTGACTGCGTAACACCAATTGTGGTGCATCCAGAATCAAATAGCACAGAGACTGGATTGTTATTCACTAAACCCTTATGTAAGACAAGAGAACCTCTTCCATCATGCGCGACTGATGCCGGAAGAGCAGGAAGAGGATGGCCACAGCTTAAAGTAGACACTGTGGTTGGCTCAAATAAAGTTTTGCATTGGGGGCACTGAGATGCTCTCCCAAAATCAAAAGCGGCACATGCCATATTACTAGCATCATTATTATCTTTACTCTGTTTATAGGCTTCATTGGACTCTTGTTGTGCAGAGTTTGCCTGAAAATGTGGTTTATGTCTTTTGTATTGAGATCTACCTCGGTTATTATCACCTCTGTAGTTATTGTTACCTCTATTGTAACCCCTATTTGGGTTTGAGTCATAGTTCCCTTGGTTACCATTATCATATTCATTATAATGAGTATCTCTGTAATTATGATCTTGTTGACTCCAAGACGGATAACCCTGATAGTTTCTATAATTACTTCCTCTACGGAAATTCCTATAATTATGACCACCCCTGTGTCGAGAGCTATCAGCTCGTCTCCAGTTCTTTGAAGAAGAACCCTGAAATGATTGGTTACCTTGGTTTTGATAACTATTATGGTTACCTTTTTTATCAAATCTGTTTTGAGGTCCCTGAAATCTGTGTGAATAATTGGGATTGTATGGTGTTGCTGAAGCAACTGGCATACTCTCCTTAATCTTAGTGTTGCCAAAAGTCACGTCGGGGTGTGCAGTGACATATTGGGAACAATATTCTTCCATTTCTTTTAGAGATTTGGGTTTACGCTCATGTATAAATTCAAGGAAAGGTTTGTTCACACATGACATAATCTTATCTCTGAGCAACAAATCCATAAGTCCTTCATACGTTTTTTTCTGTTTTGGAAAGCTCAATCCAACGATCAACTGTGAGACGTGCCTTTGCAGTGAATTCTGAGAATTCTACACCCGTCTCAGGCACCATCGTTTTAAATAAAAGGCGATAGCCTTCCTCACTTAGCTGATATTTTTTTATCAAAGCCGCCCTAATGACATCATAATTATCCTTATCTGCTTCTCCTACAAGGCATAATCTAGTCAAAGATTCACCTTTCAAGTTTTCTGATAATTGATTAGCGTATTGTGATTTATCCACATTATGTGTACGACAAGAACGTTCAAATCTATCCAGCCAGAATGTAATATCGTCACTGGACTGATTGAACGGTGGAACCTTAACCTTGTAAGTAGAAGGTTTACCATTACCACTAGATGCCTGATTAACATTACTCATACTTGTCAATCTCAATTTCTCTAACTCAAATTCATGTTCTCTTATTGCTTTTTTCTCTTCAGCATCTAATCTTTTTTGTTCAGCCTCCCTGTCTAATCTTTTTTGTTCAGCTTCCCTGTCTAATCTTTTTTGTTCAGCTTCACTGTCTAATCTTTTTTGTTCAGCAGCAGCTTCTCTTTCTAATTTTTTTTGTTCAGCTTCACTGTCTAATCTTTTTTGTTCCGCAGCAGCTTCTCTTTCTAATTTTTTTTGTTCAGCTGCAGCTTCTCTTTCTAATTTTTTTTGTTCAGCTTCAAATCTCCTTTCCTCCACCTGCATCTGCAATTTCTTTTGTTCAGCAGCAGCCTCAGCTTCTCTTTCTAATCTTTTCTCTTCAGCCATAGTTTTTCTTTCTTCTGCAGCTAATGCTTTGTCATATTGAGCAACAGCCCATTGTTCTAATTGTTGACCAGTCTTATCAAGGGCTTTCCCTTGTGTAATGAAGTATTCTAATGTAGACATGATGTCTAACAATAATACTAATCACCTGAACCAATAATAATACCACAAGTTCTCAATGACTTGATTAATCAGTATACTATCCCAATATCTGTGGGTCACAAGCCTTTCATAAGGTCTTGTATAATAGTAATAATAATCAGGTACTGGTTTATACCATAATCCAAGTGCAGTGCACAGGCAATTGTGTCTTATGAAATATACCTATATAAAACATATGTCAACCAACAGAATACATAAAGTACAAATAGGACTGACAATACAAGAACGTTTGCAGAAATCAAAATAAATCAAATAGGGAAATCAATGAAAATAATCACTGAATCTGCAAAGAATAACAACACAAATGACGTCACAATATATGAATATAAATTGTGAATAGAACTGAAAGATAGAAAAGGTTAGACCAACAAATTACAAACAAATCAAAACAAAACTAAAGAACAAAGAAATATTACAAAAATAACAATAGTTACAGACTTCACAGCTAACACAAAAGCAACAGTTGTCGCAGCAAATTTTCAATCAAGAAAATTGCACCTATAGAAAACGCCCACAACGGACCCTCTATGACGTGGGATATTCTGTTGTGAGGACGCCGCCCAACCTTAAACACAACCCGCTGACATAGAAACTAACATACTATACAAACAAATAACATGTAAACATAAATATATATAAATTATGTGTATGATAGTATGTGTTGCAAAATAGGCTCAGTTTTACAGTAATGGCAAAGTTATTTTTATGAAAATAAACAAACTGCCACTTTATTCAATTAAACATTCTGGCCTTAAATATTAAAGTTCATATACAGAAAACAAGAAGATCCATCGATGAAAATAGGACTTCTTAGTTCACAAATACTGTCTTCCTGTTAATATTACAAGAATTGATCCAACTGTTCCGTGAAACTCTGTAATGTCTAATGTAAAAATGTCAACAACGCTGACCTACATACTGCATTCACTTGACAGGTCACGTGACGAAGTGTTGACAAAGAGCAAACCAATACTGCAAGTGTGTCGTATCAGCCACAGGAAACGGTCTGGTATCGGTACTCTGTTGACTTCTGAACTTCTGCGAGGTCAAACCCAGAAAGCTGGTCCACCAGTTGATAAGGTTGTTAATTTTATTCCCGTTAATGATATCCACCAAAATATAAGTGGATGGAAGCAGACATCATAATCATCATCAGTTGATAAGATCTCTATGGTGTTGTTTGCTCCACTGTAGTGTATGGAATGTCAACTTGACCTACGCAGTGGTGTGTAGACATGGATTGAGTGTATAATGTGCGAATGATAATAAGGGTTCGTGTTGTTGACAAATGTTCTTTTCTCACACTCATGTATGACTGGAAGTCATCGACACCAACGACTGTGTACCTTTCTACAGTTTAATTGGACGTATACACTCGACAGCACAGATAGTGACAAATCACAGGTTGGCATAATACATCATGGTACAGTGGATAAATGGTCTTGCAATGTTACATGGGCACTCATGTAGAATAATAGTATAAAGGACTGTCAGTAGCCAAGCCCTCAGTATCGCCCATACATATATATCATCTGACTTCACTGACTGAGCACGTCAGCTTATAAACAATATTTCAGATGGCTTCTAAACCTAATCTCGTTTAGCGACGATTCTCCAGCATAATGTTCAGCACATATTTTTCCATATAATAATATTGAACCGCTAATAACGGGTTCTCATGTGTAGCAGTGATCTCTGGACTAAACAAGCGATAATACGGGCATCCCTTTTCTCTTCTTGAAAGTCACTACATGTTTGGTTCCAAGATGGCTTCACTCGTGAGCTGTCACTCACGTTTGGATACAGATAATGAATCTGTCCTAAAGTTAGTCATTCATAAAACATTTCATTGCTCTGTAGATTTGATCATGAACAATTGACTGCATTCTACAGGATATAGTGCTGCTAGGAATCGAAGTCGTTCTTCATCGAGTCAAATATATTCTCTTAGACATTCAAATCGTACCTATCGAAAATGGTGGCTTCGTACGAGAGTTCATAAGAGTGTCTATTATTACCTTGGTATCAGAAATATGATTCTGCCATTCCTTGGCAATACGAATAAACACTGGGGCAAAGCATACACGATAGGTCTAGACGACTATCACTTTCCCCACCAATACTGAGATCACTTTTTCCCCGGCGACAAGCCGACATAGAAAACACAGTCCCTATCGGGACGAAGCCAAATCACACCACACTCTAGCGACACATCCGCCAAATAGCCTTTGACCTCTCTAGAGACAACAGAACATATAGTTCGACTTAGATATGTAAAGATATACAGATATAAGACAGACTCGTCCTACTCAGACAAACAATACACATAAATTCAGGCCATAGATATTCTGAAGCAAGAACAATCTATTACTACCCAAACGAAGAATAAATCGCAGAAAACTGGACTCATCCGCGGAGTTCGATCGAAAGAGCCGACACAACTTTCAAGGGAAGTAACTCAATAATGACTTTCCCTTAAGCACTATTTTGTTTACAAAATATTTGCGAACATAACAAGTATACCAATGTATAATATTGTAAGATATCCAAGACTGCACGTAACAGGTTGTTCTGTCTCCAACACAAAAAGGCTCCACTCGCTTCAAAAACGCGCAATGCGCCTTGTTGCTGATAAACACCAATCACATTGTATAGATTTATATAATTATCTTCAAATATTACCCCTCAGGAAGCGCTTCCTCTTTAACAAAGGGAAATTTATTCACAAAATCCTGTCACAGAATGCTCCAAAGTATCTTTGGCCGCTTTTAAAATACAATGACAGACGTAGTCAGCGCTTAAACAAATTACAGGTACCCAAGCCCAGGCTTGACCTATTTAAAACTAGTTTGGCTTACTCAGCTGCTCATCTTTGGAACAATCTTCCCAATGACCTGAAAAACACGCACAGTCCTTACTCATACAATCGTATACTGTTCAAATACTTTATGAGTGCTGATTATATGCCACCCTAACTGATTGTGTTGTACTTTTATCTAATATACTGTATGGAGGCTCTGATGATCTAGTTTTCATTACAATATACTTATTCTTAATATTATATTTTTAATAACTTATATTCTTAACTTTATGATCAGGTACTGTTAATGTATGCTGTTATACTTCCTTGTAATGTTGCACTGTCCTTAAATTAATACTTTCAGTACGCTGGAGAATGTTGAGTAACAGTAATAAAAGATGAGCAAGAGGATGGAAGAATGCAAGAGGGGACTGTGTCCTATTTTCAATCCTTGGCAAATTAATTGCTTTCGTATATGTCTATCTATCTACCTAGTCTGATTCTGGTCTTGAGTTTGGGACGCAAAGGAAATGGAAAGGAAAATGGAAAGTAACTGTTTACCCACTGTTAAGGTCAAAAAGGGTAGTAATCTTTTGAATGTTTTTTTTTAAGAAAAGTTAGATATTGAGTCACGTTGCTTGAATGCTTGGTTGACCATAATGCTTGGTTAAGGTTATATAGGAATATTTCCTCGTATGAACGAGAACATAGCGGGTGACCGCTATTCACAGCGTTGGGTCCCCGCCTGTGAGAAATTTATCCCTGAGTTGTGTTGAGCTGTAATTAGGCGGCTTAGCGCATGTATTGTAGGAGATGGGTTCAAAACAGCCGAGTCCCGTGACTAGGGTTTTTTGGCGGGACTAGGGTGTGTGATCCAGAGAGAGAGAGAGTTGGGTTTGGGCGTTTGTCCGAGCTGGGCAAGCCCTGTGTTCTTCTAAGTGACATGCCTGCGCAGAGCTAGAGAGGAAATGTCGACATATGTTTTGCGGTGTGTACGGCCTTGTGTTACTGCAGTATAGATTTATGATAGGCCAAGATTTATGACAGGCCAAGATTTATGATAGGCCAAGATTTATGATAGGCCAAGATTTTTGTAGGCCATATTGTGAAGATTAATGAAGCTGCCGGGTGATGCAGGCTTTGCTGTGTATTAAGGTACTTTTGTAGGCCATATTGTGAAGATTAATGAAGCTGCCGGGTGATGCAGGCTTCGCTGTGTATTAAGGTACTTTTGTAGGCCATATTGTGAAGATTAATGAAGCTGCCGGGTGATGCAGGCTTCGCGATGTATTAAGGTACTTTTGTAGGCCATATTTTGAAGCTGCCGGGTGATGCAGGCTTCGCTGTGTATTAAGGAACTTTTGTAGGCCATATTGTGTATTAAAGCCATTAATATAACTGCCGTAGTTGCAGTCCTTGAGTATTCTGAGAAGTGAGAGATTTGAAGGCCATGACTATAATCATAACTGCCGAGTGTGCAGAAAAAAAAAAAAAAAAAAAAAAAAAAAGTATTGCTAGCACTGAGACATTTCATGTTTTGCTGTTACCGTATTTTCGTCCATGCTGTTGTGTCTGTGTTGTAACGGAATAAACAGTATCGAACTGTTCCCAGTCGTTTACAACCTTTTTTGACTTCTTCATGTACTCTTACGTACGTACTGTGGGGTGTAACTGAATCTACATACACCCATGTCGGCATTGAGACACAGGGACAGGACAGCAACACACATATATATATATAGAATTAGCCTGTGTGGCGGATGTAATTAAGAATATGTCACCTCTACAGAGGTGTGTTACTTCAACAGTAGAGTGTAACTGGAAATAATAATACAACAAGCAAGTCGACCCAATATAATGATTGATGTATCAGCCAATAAAATCAGTGGGTGCTGAAACCCCTAATGTTATCAGGATATAATTATCATATAAAGTATTACCAGTAAAATATTAACAGGAACCAATACTCTACAGAAAAACACAGAGATAGTAAACAGAACAAGATATTAACAGTGGTGGCCAAAACTGGTTTTATTTTCTGTACCAGTCTTACGGGGTGTAACTGACACCTGTGTCATTCGCGTAATATAAAAGTTGTGTATAGCCCTATGTGGGCGTGGCCTAAATATCCTGTGCTTCGGAATCTTGACCTGTTTTGTAATCTGCCTGTGTAGCGCAAGTGAGAAACTACGCACGTTTTATTCGTGGTTGTATTCAACTCTACACCAGTATCTGTTTGACATTCGAGTTGGTGACCATAAACCACAACAACGTCTGCAGTGGTCACGGTGGTTGAAGTAGACATTGACGGTGTTTGTACCAGCAGTTTGTTCCAGTTATCCCCATTTCAAGTTCAAGAGGTTATGATACACGGTGTTACGTGTACCTTTACGACTACAGAAGATTCAAGAGTTGTTGTGTTTGCTGAGTTCCAGGCTGTGTTCCGCTTCCTGCGGTCGTGTGTGCATTGGTCAAGCACATGCTATTCTATCACAAGTACCTGAAGGGAAAAAGTCAACTTCGAGTACCTCCCCGCAGTGGAATGTTTTTAGGCGCATAACTTTGTGATATCCAGTGTCTTGGCGGAGAGGAACGGAACTACTGAAAGATAAGTGGTTCGGTGTTATGTAAATTGTGTCCCTCCATGTATGTCATCAGGCCTTTGTGAATTGTACAAACTTACTCTATTGATATCTGTTGTGATTATTGTCGATATCTATATAGATTGATTATAGAAGTTGATGCATAAGTAACTTATGGCTATGATATATATATATAGACTTTCATGAATATGACGATATAAAGGTACTATAGAAAGGAATTGCTGATACAGATTTGGGAATAAGCTCATTTTTTAACAGGTAGTTAACTCTGTGATCTGAAAAGGTAATTGTCCAACCTCAATAATATGTATAGGTGATTACATATACAGTGAACTCGATAGATAAGTCACTATGGATCTAGATATTGATAGGGATCCTGATGATATGATGCCTATATTGGAATATTTATTGAAGAAAGCTAGAGATGATGATAATTTTACAGGCCCAGCCCTTGAAGCAGAAGTAATGGACGAATTTTTGATTAATGTGTCAAGAGCCCTAAGATATTTTGCTAAGGACAATTTTCAGTCTCATCCTCATTTAAGAATGGCAGAGGATTTGGCATGGTTATTAACTTACCTTCGTTCATTTGCATACCACTATATGAATGTTAAACATGATCATATAGTAAGAAATATACACACGTTAATTTTCTACGGCATCTCTGACAATCAGGGAAAAAAGTTAGAAGATGAGGAAGTAAGAGTCAACAGACAGGAAAGAAAAAAGTGTTCAAAGAATATTGCTGAAGAGAGTAAACTTCAGAAAAAATTGTCTAAGCTCACAGATGATTTGGATAAATCAAACTCGGAACTTGCTGGGGTGCAGGCAAGTTTGAAGTCTGCAGTAAGCGAAATCAAAGAGTTGAAAACTCAGTTGGAAGATAAGAAGCAACTTGAAAAGTCCTATAATAAAACACTTGTTGGTCTATTAAACTATAACATTGTCCTCGGTCGCCAACTTAAAGAAAAGAATGCGATATTACCAGAAAGGGTTGTTGAGCTTCCAAATAGGCAGGATAGTGAGACCGAGGCACTTCAGATAGAATTGACACAGATGAGAACAAATAAAGAAGTGGATGCGGAAAAGAGATTAAAAGAAGTAAAGGCTGAGAAAGAGAAGGTGACTAGGATTGAAAATTTAAATAAGAAACTTGGTGAACAGATCTCTCATAGAGATGTTGAAATTGCACAGGTAAGGAAGAGAGTAGATGGTCTAATCGATATCATCTTAAACAGTGATAGACAGAAAGTTGCAAAGAGTCAGCCCTACACACTCGTTGCTAATACTTCTACTGATGTTAAGCAGGACAGAGGTAAATCCCTACGTGGAAAATACAATTTTCGGCGTGCTGATGGCGTCTCTGCTAATGATTGTGATTCGTGGCGTCAGACAAACGAAGAGAATTCTAGATTGCCATCAAGTTCTGTTAATCATGAAAACAATGGTCATAAAGTTCAAGCCAAAACTCTTAACATCAACCATGTATCTACTGTTGTAAACTCTGATAAATTTATAGTAAGGAATAGATCTAGTACTACTAGGTCCAAGAATGAGACACATTATGGACGGGATGATAAACATTCTAGCGGTCCAGTTGCGCGTCAAACTCAGCTCAGTCAGTTTGACAGAATTACTAAGCATATCCCCATAGGCATAGATAGTAAAAGCTGTGCTAAGAAAAATAATTCTAAGGGTGGACAGGACCAAAGGAGTTTATCAAGTGGTAATTCTTATTATCTAAAGAACTGTAAACAATTTTGACAGATTCCAACATTTTGTTCCTAGAAGTAACTATATTCAAAGAGGAGATGGTAATCGCAATAATGCTAGCTTGATTTATAAAAATAACAATGGTCAAAATAGAGGAAAACACGATGTGTTCTATAGACATAACAAATCCCCAAATTTTTCGTCACATAACCAGAGTGACTTTCCTCAACTAAAGCCTAAGTTCTCTTATAAGAAATGTAATAAGAATAATAAGGGTCTAGTGAAAGATACTGCTTGTTCTAATTTTGATGTCGAGAAAGAATCTCGTTGTGTTAGGTGTAAAAATCTATTGCAGAATACAGCAATGACGACATACAAGTGCGGTCATGTGTCTGTAGTATCTACACGTGATAGGAAAAGAGCTGATGACATCGTGAAGAGACCAGGACTTTACACGAACCCCTGTGCTAGGTAATTGTCGAAGTAACTATCCGTTTTTGCTACTTAAATCTTACGGCTGATTAAAGTGGATATTTTCATTTGTATTCATTCACAGTGGTGACTGTCCGATAGAGGTCAGCGCTCCCATGTGACGTTATCCGTAAGAAATGTAGGTCAACTTTACGCAGTGTTTGTTCAAGCGGAACCAGTCAATGTCTTATAGCATCTGATGTTTACCTTTTGAGAATCAGGACATGTTGACAAGAAAGGGGGAGATTTTACGTTTGATTTTTTTTATTTTTTTATTCTTAGAACAGTAAATATTATTGTATTGTATTTGAATACCATGTATTTTCTTTGTAATATTATAAAGATGTTCTTATGTCTTATTATTAAATTTTCTTGTGATTCATATAGTGGCGTATGTTGATGAATACTGTACGCGTTAGAATTGAAATAATGTATAACATAACAGTTTGCACTGACTTACTTTAAATTGTTTTATGAAAACAGTGGACGATGGTATTTTCACATTTAGGTCATAAGACTATGTCTGTTTGGACCATATCGTATATCTTTGTTCTCCTATGTCGTACTTGGAATTTTGCAGCTGTGTTTGTTAAAATAGTTTTTGTACATGATGTGTTTGCCAGCCCTATGCACAAACTCATTTACTGTATTGATGTAGTGGTAATTTTTAGATAGTCATGAGTGTTCGTTATTCTCTTAATTTAAATTTTTTCTCATGTTTTGATGCCATGTTTAATTTATATATTAAAACATACAGAGAAGATATGAATTGTCTAGTATGTTGTGAAATGCAATTTTGGAAATAGCTGCATGTATCAGAAATGATCTTGTATTTGGATTTGTTATCATATTGTGAAACTGTGATTTTTTCTAGAAATTGGTTTTCTTGTCAGTCAGAAATATAGATTATTTCCTTAGCAGATTAATTGGGAAAAATTTATTTTTCTATTTTTGTTTGCAGATATTTCGATAGGACCTTTTTCATATTTCATACTAGCAACAGATTGTAGATTTATTTATAGTGTATATCATAGCAGTTTGAATAAGAGATAAAGTTATAGCTAAATAGCACTATAGCTGAGCTGAACGTAATTGTCAGCCGAAATAATTTAAAGGTTAAATTAAATTTACATGTATTGAGTCAAGGCTTTGTTTGAGATAGAATTTTTGTTTTATGTTTCACTCATTTTGTTAAAAGTTGATTTTATTAATTTTTAGTGGTTTTGAATTACTTAAAAATTGAATAGTTTTTTATGTAACTTATGTTTGTATGGTACTTTTGGAAAAAAATGAATTTTTTTTTTTCTCGGCATTGTAATTTTTTTGTGTGTGCCCAGCATTTGTCTGTATGATACGAGTGATATGTAGTGTGATTAGTTCTTGAAAAAGTTATTTTGTTTTATGTTATGATGTATTTTTATTTTAGCGCTTCATTGTGCGTTGGTCGTACTTAGTCATAGCAAGGTTATTACTTGTGTGAGCGATGTTTATAATTTATTATTTTAGTTATGGATAAGTCTAACTTAATTATATGCTTTATTTAGTTATGCCTTTCTTTTGTGTTTTGGTATATTTATACATTGCTTTTTGTTTGATCTTTTTTCTGTTGTGATGATATTTGTTTTACAATACGATGTTTGTTTTAGATAGTTATTATAATATATTATTACTATCTTTCTCTGTATTCATATCTTTGCTTTCCATCTGTCTTTGGAGATTAGTCTTCATTTTATTCCTCCTTTTCTGTTACCTTTTCGATACGAGTTTCATATCTTGTTTATACTTTCGTACCTCATCTTCGTTTCACTTGCTTCTACTTGTATATTTTGTCTTCTTTCAACACTTGTACTTTCATCCTTTGTGTTGTTGGAGTGGTTATGTGATTTAATATGGTGTGTGATATATATATATATATTATGATAGTTATATTTATTTTACATGTAATTGGACTTAAGTATTAGATTGTGATATTATTTGATTCTTCTCATATGTTGAGTTCATATTGTCCTTCTTTACGAATTGTACTTCGTTTGCTGGATATTGTCTTGTCTCTTACTATTGTTTGTTACTTATTTGACTATTATTGCATATGTTTAGCTTAGTTTTGTAATAGATTAATCATAAGATACTTAGCTTGATTTTGCATTAGATTAATTTTAGTATTTTACTTAATTATGTTGGATGATTATTTGTTACTTTTCATGTACTATTTTTTTTGACTTAACAAGGTAATTTTTGTTTTAGGCGTATAGTAAAGCTATATCGACCTCTATGTTTGTAGATGTAGTTTTCAAAAAAATGATAGAATCATTTTTTTTTTGCCGGGTGGGTGGTAATGTTAAGGTCAAAAAAGGTAGTAATCTTTTGAATGTTTTTTTTAAAGAAAAGTTAGATACTGAGTCACGTTGCTTGAATGCTTGGTTGACCATAATGCTTGGTTAAGGTTATATAGGAATATTTCCTCGTATGAACGAGAACATAGCGGGTGACCGCTATTCACAGCGTTGGATCCCCGCCTGTGAGAAATTTATCCCTGAGTTGTGTTGAGCTGTAATTAGGCGGCTTAGCGCATGTATTGTAGGAGATGGGTTCAAAACAGCCGAGTCCCGTGACTAGGGTTTTTTGGCGGGACTAGGGTGTGTGATCCAGAGAGAGAGTTGGGTTTGGGCGTTTGTCCGAGCTGGGCAAGCCCTGTGTTCTTCTAAGTGACATGCCTGCGCAGAGCTAGAGAGGAAATGTCGACATATGTTTTGCGGTGTGTACGGCCTTGTGTTACTGCAGTATAGATTTATGATAGGCCAAGATTTATGATAGGCCAAGATTTATGATAGGCCAAGATTTTTGTAGGCCATATTGTGAAGATTAATGAAGCTGCCGGGTGATGCAGGCTTCGCTGTGTATTAAGGTACTTTTGTAGGCCATATTGTGAAGATTAATGAAGCTGCCGGGTGATGCAGGCTTCGCTGTGTATTAAGGTACTTTTGTAGGCCATATTGTGAAGATTAATGAAGCTGCCGGGTGATGCAGGCTTCGCGATGTATTAAGGTACTTTTGTAGGCCATATTTTGAAGCTGCCGGGTGATGCAGGCTTCGCTGTGTATTAAGGTACTTTTGTAGGCCATATTGTGTATTAAAGCCATTAATATAACTGCCGTAGTTGCAGTCCTTGAGTATTCTGAGAAGTGAGAGATTTGAAGGCCATGACTATGATCATAACTGCCGAGTGTGCAGTTCAGTATTGCTAGCACTGAGACATTTCATGTTTTGCTGTTACCGTATTTTCGTCCATGCTGTTGTGTCTGTGTTGTAACGGAATAAACAGTATCGAACTGTTCCCAGACGTTTACAACCTTTTTTTTTTGACTTCTCCATGTACTCTTACGTACGTACTGTGGGGTGTAACTGAATCTACATACACCCATGTCGGCATTGAGACACAGGGACAGGACAGCAACACACATATATATAGAATTAGCCTGTGTGGCGGATGTAATGAAGAATATGTCACCTCTACAGAGGTGTGTTACTTCAACAGTAGAGTGTAACTGGAAATAATAATACAACAAGCAAGTCGACCCAATATAATGATTGATGTATCAGCCAATATAATCAGTGGGTGCTGAAACCCCTAATGTTATCAGGATATAATTATCATATAAAGTATTACCAGTAAAATATTAACAGGAACCAATACTCTACAGAAAAACACAGAGATAGTAAACAGAACAAGATATTAACACCCACCTCATCTTGATGAACCTAAAAAAAAAAAAAAAAAGTCCCTGAGTCATTCAGTTGAACACCTTATGAACATTTTACAAGTTCTCATAACATACCTCTGAATATGTCTCAAATCACTAATTTACAGTACGAAGAATTCGATTCTTATGTTTTTATTTATTTATTTATTTATTTTTTAAAAATTTATTTATTTTATTTATTTATTTATTTTTCAAATTCATTATTATTATTAATTTTTTTATTATTTTTTTTCTTTATTATTATTTTTATTTTATTTTAAAAACACTTTAATTATGATGATTATTGCAAATGTAATATTACTTTTATAATGATAAATGCCTTAATAATGCTTAAAGTAAATGTGAGGATGAAAGGATATTAGTATACATGATGAGAGAGAGAGGAAGGGCAGAATGTCAGAAGGGCCTGCGTGCCCAATTCTTAACCCTTTGAAAATAAAGTTCGTTCGTTCGTTCGTTCGTTCTATCTATCTATCTATCTATCTATCTATCTATCTATCTATCTATCTATCTATCTATCTATCTATGTCTGTCTGTCTGTCTGTCTGTCTGTCTGTCTGTCTGTCTGTCTGTCTGTCTGTCTGTCTGTCTGTCTGTCTGTCTGTCTGTCTGTCTGTCTGTCTGTCTGTCTGTCTGTCTGTCTGTCTGTCTGTCTGTCTATCTATCTATCTATCTATCTATCTATCTATCTATCTATCTATCTATCTACATACTTACCTACCTACATACCAACCTATCAACTTTATCTGTCTGTCTAACTATCTGTCTATCTATCTACTATACTACTGCATCCTCAGGCGACTAATATGAAGTTGTGCAAGTGGCTGGAAATATCATTATTTAAAACACGGTGTCAAAATACAACTATGGTTGAAAGTTAGACATTAATTGTATTGTTTCCCTTATGTGTACTCTCCCGAAAATAGTAACACTCGACAAAGAAAAGTGCGCAAATGATGGTGTGCACAAAAGTATTTATAGAATGTGTGATCCCGTATACACACATTGGGATAAACATTTATTACAAATAAGGGAGGGAAACCTGAGGCCTGTAAACAGTAAATTAATATGAAACAAATATAAAGGTATGTTATCAGGCACTCGCAGGAAATAAAGAAGTAGAACACCAGACAACAGAAAAACAACAGACATGAGTGGCTTACCCAGGATTTGAACACTGGACCTTCCGTGCGACAACCCCGCCTAGCCATGCAAGCGAATCGCACTATCCGCTCTGCCATCTACGCATCATCATAAATGATGTTTCAATGGCAGGTCAATAGTGCGAACCACAATACACGACACCAGAAGTCCTCCATGGGCAGTTCAGCCTATTAATGACGCAATCACTTCTGTTGTATTTCTATCAAGCAGTATAGGCCGAATCCAACAAGACCCGTAGGACCTTAATACTGTGTCCAGTAAATGATAGTAGACTAGAACAGTGAGAACAGGATAGTGGGTAGGTTTGGTATTGTACAAACATTTATTACAAATAAGGGAGGGAAACCTGAGGCCTGTAAACAGTAAATTAATATTATCAGGCACTCGCAGGAAATAAAGAAGTAGAACACCAGACAACAGAAAAACAACAGACATGAGTGGCTTACCCAGGATTTGAACACTGGACCTTCCGTGCGACAACCCCGCCTAGCCATGCAAGCGAATCGCACTATCCGCTCTGCCATCTACGCATCATCATAAATGATGTTTCAATGGCAGGTCAATAGTGCGAACCACAATACACGACACCAGAAGTCCTCCATGGGCAGTTCAGCCTATTAATGACGCAATCACTTCTGTTGTATTTCTATCAAGCAGTATAGGCCGAATCCAACAAGACCGTCATTAATAGGCTGAACTGCCCATGGAGGACTTCTGGTGTCGTGTATTGTGGTTCGCACTATTGACCTGCCATTGAAACATCATTTATGATGATGCGTAGATGGCAGAGCGGATAGTGCGATTCGCTTGCATGGCTAGGCGGGGTTGTCGCACGGAAGGTCCAGTGTTCAAATCCTGGGTAAGCCACTCATGTCTGTTGTTTTTCTGTTGTCTGGTGTTCTACTTCTTTATTTCCTGCGAGTGCCTGATAACATACCTTTATATTTGTTTCATATTAATTTACTGTTTACAGGCCTCAGGTTTCCCTCCCTTATTTGTAATAAATGTTTGTACAATACCAAACCTACCCACTATCCTGTTCTCACTGTTCTAGTCTACTATCATTTACTGGACACAGTATTAAGGTCCTAAGGGTCTTGTTGGATTCGGCCTATACTGCTTGATAGAAATACAACAGAAGTGATTGCGTCATTAATAGGCTGAACTGCCCATGGAGGACTTCTGGTGTCGTGTATTGTGGTTCGCACTATTGACCTGCCATTGAAACATCATTTATGATGATGCGTAGATGGCTGAGCGGATAGTGCGATTCGCTTGCATGGCTAGGCGGGGTTGTCGCACGGAAGGTCCAGTGTTCAAATCCTGGGTAAGCCACTCATGTCTGTTGTTTTTCTGTTGTCTGGTGTTCTACTTCTTTATTTCCTGCGAGTGCCTGATAACATACCTTTATATTTGTTTCATATTAATTTACACACATTGGGATCCTCGCTGCTGCTATAGTCCATTCACCAATTGATGTTCAACTTTGAAATTTGTTTTCAAAAAAAACTACCTGATGTAATGAATTTATATTTTGCATGTAGTATTATATTGTATAATATATAGTATTATACAAATGACTTGTATTATCTATTCTCTTGTATGGGTGTGAGGGCTGGACACTCACTGCAGATACGGAGCGAAGGATTCAGGCTTTCGAGTATAAATGTTATAGAAGAATTTTGCGCATTTGCTATAAAGAGCACAAAACAAATGTCTATGTTAGAGAGAAGATAAACACCTATGCAGGCCACCAAGAACCACTTTTGTCAATAGTGAAACGTCGAAAGCTTGCCTGGTTTGGGCATGTAACTCGTCATGACTCCCTTTCGAAAACGATACTCCAGGGAACAGTCGAAGGTAAACGGAGAAGAGGAAGGCAAAGAAAATCCTGGGCTGATAACATCAAAGAATGGGCAGGACACGGTTTCTCCACACTTGTACGCATTGCTGAGAATAGAGAGCAGTGGAGGACCCTGTCTGCTGATGCTTCCACCATGGCATCCCTACGACCCATGACGGGTTATGGGTTGAGATGATGATTATATTGTTTATGACGTTATGAAAACATTTTTTGCCTCCAGAAAATGTATCTAGTTTGAGATATCTCTTCTTCAGGTTTTATTAAAATCACACTCCCCTACCGGTATTAAAATGTAGCATGTCAGCAGTACATTTGTGTTGCACGGGCAATAAATGGTTTTTTAATAGAAAAAAATATATTTTAATACAAAATTATGACATTTCGTGCACCGCAGTTGTCTGCTGTTGAAAGCTGAAATAGTGCGACATCATTAGTGCAAATCTGTACCGTTGTAAAGTCAGTGGCGTATTGTGAAATTATAGTAAAGTGATAGCTGCATTGTATTATATTGAAACAAATTTTTTTTTCTGCACATATAGAATAATACTACATTCATTATGAGTTTGAAGTGCAAATTTATAACTATGAAGAAGGTTACTGTAATGCTGTACAGACACTTCTGCAGGGAGGCTAAAAAGGGGAGTTTATATCACGACATTAATAGACCTGATAGAAGAACACAGGTTGCGCTTGGTATTAACAGAGTTTCTTTTTGTCGATGGATACAACATGATGTTGAGTCTAAAAATGTCAGGCAAGGAAGGAAAAAAACAGTTGACAACTTCGATGAAGAAGTTATTCGACGTGAGATTTTCAAAATGTTTTCGTTAAAGAACTTGTCACTCTCCGCAAACTGAAAGTGAAGCTGCTGAAGGATTGTGATATTGATATCTAAAAAACAACTCTTTGGAAAGTTGTAAGGTCCGTCGGTTTTACGTTTCGCAAATCTATTGGAGGCAGGAATGTATTATGTGAAAAACCACACTTAATTGCTGCCCGAAGCAAATTCCTTAGACAGTTACGAGCACGAAGGATGGACGGATATGATATAGTATATTTAGACGAAACATGGGTTAATTCGCACCATACAAATGAGAAAGAATGGCAATCTACTGACAGTGTTCATAAAAGGACAATTCCCAGTAGCAAAGGACAACGAATTATAATTGCGCATGCTGGCAGCAGTGAAAATGGAATTGTCCATGACGCAGAACTAATGTTCCAGGCAATTTCAACAGATGGTAGGGACTACCACACTGAAATGAATGGACATATTTTTCGTTCTTGGATAGAAACAACGCTTCTCCCCATTCTTGACAAACCATCATGTATTGTAATGGACAATGCATCCTATAACAATGTTGTAGCTCAGGAAGACAAAGTGCCAACTTCCTCAAGCACAAAAGATGATGCAATAAGAACTTGGCTACGAAATGAAAATGTCAGTGTCAACAATACCTATTTGAAACCTGAATTGTTACAGCTTGTGAAACAGACTAAGAAGACTAAGGTGTATTGCGTTGACAAAATAATTGAATCATATGGTCACACCTCTCTTCGACTACCACCTTATCATTCGCATCTTAACCCAATAGAGTTACTTTGGGCTAAAATCAAAGGACAGGTTGCAGCACAGAACACCACATTTAAAATGAGCGACGTGAAAGTTCTTACACATGATACCCTAAAAAAGACAGATTTTCAATTCTGGAAGAAATGTGTAGATCATGTGCTCCGTGAGAAGAAGAATACTGGCAACGTGATGGATTACAGTTTATCCAGCCATTAACAGTTGTTAATCTAATGGAGTCGTCAGATACGGACTGAGATAAATGTAACTTAATTGAGATATCAAAAACATAAAACAATGTAATTATGCTCCTTCAAAACAAGAAGAAATAGTGCAGGTATACATGAAAAATTTATCGTGTCGTATACAATATAGTTTTGAATACATTTTTTGTCCCCCACGTTTCAGATTTAAATGTATCACTACTTATAGCTGTTTCCTATGCGGTGAGCAGATATGGATACGCCTCTGATCCTACGTTTGACATTTATGACGTAGTATACTGTAAAATTTAATTTTTAAGCCGTGCTTCTGGTAAGATTCGGAAAAGATCAAAGGAATTTACGGTTTTGAAGAATGCAGAATTGATATTGACTTAACAACAACATATTTGTAACGTCATGGATAATATAAGACTACATGCAAAATATGAATTCATTACATCAGGTAGTTTTTAGAAAAAAAATTTTAAATTTGAACATCAATTGGTGAATGGACTATACGTAGTTGTTGTACTGTGGTGATGTACAGTGGATTTAAAAAAATACTTTTGAATACGTAAAATTGCCGTTAGGTATTGGTGCTTTTGAATTTAATTCCCGTCTTATGACGAGCTTTTATACTAGTATCATATAAGGCGACTAATATGGGATTGTACATAAGACTGGCAAGCATCATTACGTAACACAAATAGCTACAAAAACAAGGAATACAGAAGGGACAATCTACAGTGGTGGCTCGATGTGCAACAAGGAACGAAACATTTGAAAATTAAAATGTTATATCAAGATTAAACTGATGATTATTGTTACGTTGTTGTATAACTGCGTGTCATATAGCCACATCGATCTCCCTTATAAAGTTGGATGTTTGTCTCTGGCTTCTCTCACCGCTCCAACATTTTTTTTCTCTCATAAAGTTGGTGATCTGCTTCATACTTCTCTCATATAACCACATCTATCTCTCATATAAAGTTGGCGATCTGTCTCAGGCTTGTCTCATCGTTCTTATATAACCACATCTATCTCTCCTATAAGGTTGGCGGCCTGTTTCAAGATTCTGTCATGACTCTCATGAAATCACATCTACGTTGGCGGTCTGACTCAGGCTTCTTTCATCGCCAAAGTTTTTTTTTCCGTCACAAGGGCTAGTTAATAACACGCTGTTGATTTGCTTCTGTCATGTCGTTAACACTATTGTATGATATTGTCTTCTATTTGCTAGTCTTCCTGACATGGACACGTGTCTATTTGCTAGTCTTCCCGACATGGACACATGTCTGTTTGCTAGTCTTCCCGACATGGACACTTGTCTGTTTGCTAGTCTTCCTGACATGGACACGTGTCTGTTTGCTAGTCTTCCCGACATGGACACATGTCTGTTTGCTAGTCTTCCCGACATGGACACTTGTCTGTTCGCTAGTCTTCCCGACATGGACACATGTCTGTTTGCTAGTCTTCCCGACATGGACACGTGTCTATTTGCTAGTCTTCCCGACATGGACACATGTCTGTTTGCTAGTCTTCCCGACATGGACACTTGTCTGTTTGCTAGTCTTCTTGACATGGACACGTGTCTGTTTGCTAGTCTTCCCGACATGGACACATGTCTGTTTGCTAGTCTTCCCGACATGGACACTTGTCTGTTTGCTAGTCTTCCCGACATGGACACATGTCTGTTTGCTAGTCTTCCCGACATGGACACGTCTATTTGCTAGTCTTCCCGACATGGACACTTGTCTGTTTGCTAGTCTTCCCGACATGGACACATGTCTGTTTGCTAGTCTTCCCGACATGGACACGTGTCTATTTGCTAGTCTTCCCGACATGGACACACGTCTGTTTGCTAGTCTTCCCGACATGGACACATGTCTGTTTGCTAGTCTTCCCGACATGGACACATGTCTGTTTGCTAGTCTTCCCGACATGGACACATGTCTGTTTGCTAGTCTTAACGACATGGACACATGTCTGTTTGCTAGTCTTCCCGACATGGACACATGTCTGTTTGCTAGTCTTCTCGACATGGACACATGTCTGTTTGCTAGTCTTCTCGACATGGACACATGTCTGTTTGCTAGTCTTCTCGACATGGACACATGTCTGTTTGCTAGTCTTCTCGACATGGACACATGTCTGTTTGCTAGTCTTCCCGACATGGACACATGTCTGTTTGCTAGTCTTCCCGACATGGACACATGTCTGTTTGCTAGTCTTCTCGACATGAACATATGTCTGTTTGCTAGTCTTCTCGACATAGACACATGTTTTTTTGCTAGTCTTCCCAACATGGACACGTGTCTGTTTGCTAGTCTTCCCGACATGGACACATGTCTGTTTGCTAGTCTTCTCGACATGGACACATGTCTATTTGCTAGTCTTCCGACATGGACACATGTCTATTTGCTAGTCTTCCCGACATGGACATATGTCTGTTTGCTAGTCTTCTCGACATAGACACATGTTTTTTTGCTAGTCTTCCCAACATGGACACGTGTCTGTTTGCTAGTCTTCCCGACATGGACACATGTCTGTTTGCTAGTCTTCTCGACATGGACACATGTCTATTTGCTAGTCTTCCGACATGGACACATGTCTATTTGCTAGTCTTCCCGACATGGACACTTGTCTGTTTGCTAGTCTTCCTGACATGAACACATATCTGTTTGCTACTCTTCCCGACATGGACACATGTCTGTTTGCTAGTCTTCCCGACATGGACACATGTCTGTTTGCTAGTCTTCTCGACATGGACACTTGTCTATTTGCTAGTCTTCCCGACATGAACACATGTCTGTTTGCTAGTCTTCCCGACATGGACACTTGTCTGTTTGCTAATCTTCCCGACATGAACACATGTCTGTTTGCTAGTCTTCCCGACATGGACACATGTCTGTTTGCTAGTCTTCCCGACATGGACACATGTCTGTTTGCTAGTCTTCTCGACATGGACACATGTCTGTTTGCTAGTCTTCTCGACATGGACACATGTCTGTTTGCTAGTCTTCTCGACATGGACACATGTCTGTTTGCTAGTCTTCTCGACATGGACACATGTCTGTTTGCTAGTCTTCCCAACATGGACACATGTCTGTTTGCTAGTCTTCTCGACATGGACACATGTCTGTTTGCTAGTCTTCCCAACATGGACACATGTCTGTTTGCTAATTTATTATGTTTTTTATTAAGCAGATTGTACTAGGGCCTGCAGTGACCGGTTCTCAGCCTGAAAAATATCACGTGATCTCTTCCTGGCTTCTAATGGTAATCAATCAATACCCTTTAGTTCCCCAAGAAACATAGGCCTTCTACAAACACGTGACAATTCCTCCTGTCACGTGCCGTTAGGTCAAGATGTTTCCACGTCTTCTCTTTGTGTTTCCTAGTCTACCTTCGCCTCTCTGACCCTGGGGGTTCCAGAACAAGGACTGCCTTGTAATGCTGTCCACATGCTTCTCATGTGTTTCTATTATATTTTGCTCTATGTCTTCACGATGCCATTATTCTTTGACGTTATTCAAGAATAAAATTATTCTTACTTCATCCACCTTTGACAAGTGACACTACAGTAGATTCCTGCCCCCTGAGATAAACTTTCATCATTTTCCTCTGTGCTCCTTACAACAGGAGCTGTCCCCTTACAGCTGCCCCTACATCAAGCAGTAACATGCTCTTACATGGGTGGTTTCTGTAACATTTGGTTTTACATGATGAGGCTGCTAACCACATGCCCAACCTCGTATTAGCCGCCTATTACGACATGCACGAAATTTAAAGATAGATGGACTTGCTGAAGGAAGAAATAAAATTCCATTTAGCATCCAACATGCTGCTTTAGGAAAGAGGACAACAAAATATATAAGAAAGGAAAACAAAAACACTATAAAAACAAATGAAATTAATCAAGTCAAAGCAAGGATAAAATAGGTCTTAAAATGTCCACAGACGTCAGACGTTACGAAACAGACACTTCTATATTAGAAAATGGACCTAAGCAGTTTAGTGAAGTCACATTTAATATTGTCTTATTTCCTCAGCTTATTAGACAGGTCGTGTAGCTGTCACATCCAATCTACTGGAGCGGTAGAAGTCATCCTTAGACGCCTGAGAGCACTAAGGTCATTCTTAAATTAATAACTTTTTTTCGTTATAAAACTGTTTTACTGTTTTTAATTGTGTTAGTGTGGTCTATTGTTTTTACAAGCACCATCAAAAGAGAAGTACGGTACATTAGGTAATGATAAAGTCAACAGATTAATTCTGCCATGCACAGTGACGATGTTAAAAGTTCATGCTAAACTTTATATATATATATATGAAATTGTTGTCTTCCCCTTTCTAAAGGCACTTTCATCCGACTCACTGGGGCTAAAATTAACACTCAGGGAAGGTAAAATATTCTGAGGAAGATTTAAGTGGTGGATGGAAGCAGAGGGCGCCTGATGAACCTATCGAGGTCCCAATACTCAAAAGAGGCATGTATTTTCCTCTTAGTTTGTGGTACAAGTTGCCAACAGACGACAGTAGACATCAACATCGGACTGTTCTTGAAGATGCTTGACAACCTATATTATTTCCTCATACTTGTTGCATGAGACGTGTAACAGCCACCAGACTTGACTATAGAAGAGAATTACAGTCCGAAGCACCGGTGAGAACCAACAGCGACTGAAGTAGAAACCAATCTATCCCGCACTGGAAGCTAAGTATTATAACAGAGCAGCCACTGGATATTTTTATCTTTCCACCACAATTTAAATCATCCGATGGTGATCAGTATCATCGTTTTCTTTCATTAAACAAAGTTACTTATTTTAAATATTGTTAAACTCTATGTGATTATTAAACCTATTTATCTGTAACCCTAAAACTATAGTTGGATTAATCACTATTAAGTGAATTGTCTATCTGCACCTGTGTGACTCATTTTGTGTTTAATACATAAACATATAAAGCTATAAAATTAATAGTTGCTGAATCACCTTCAGCTAGGGCTCAATAATCACGAGTCACAATTTCCTCATAGAATTGGCGGGAGAACGTAAGTTCATGACAGCTTAGATGATCTCAGTTGTTATGCTTGCTTTTCTTTAACATCCTATGAGGTCCCCTTAAACAGAAGCATCATTCTTCCATGTATATCGTTGCCCAGAGTAATCGTGAGCGAAGGTTGATACCTTTGAATACCCTCATCATTGTACTAGAAATTTAGCAACTGATGGACCATTACTGTGGAGCTGGGGAGGCGATATACACTTCACGGAGCGAAAACGGGAATTAATAATGGTGGAGATTAATAAGACATAGAGTGACAGGACAGGACAGACAGGTATTGCGTGTATTTGTTAAAGACGCAACGGTAATAAATGAATGCATTGACATTCCTTTCTTTTTAAAAACAAAGCTATGCTCATTCCCGGACTATTTGTGAGAAAACGTACACTTGCCCTATTGTGCTAGAAATAAATTCTGGAACTCTGATGATATTAATCTCCCTGGATGTCAGAGCTACTTTCACGTCTGATTTATAGAGACAAGAACAGCAACATCGACAAGTACATTAATAAACGACGTCCCACCTGGGCTGTTCTCAAGTCTAGGTGTTAATATTGTTGACACATCAGGAGAACGTAGACAGATTTACAGACAAATACACTGTACTAGCAGCCCCTGATAAATTCTCTGAGAGAACGACAAAGTTCAGGGCGTTATTACTTTTTTGTCATTTTAAGAGATTTACAGTACAGTCTCGTATTTATTGCTACAACATTTATTGAAAACAAAGTAACGTTGTCAGACCAGATCAGTAACGTCAGGAAAATGCGCCTAGATGAAGAGATCGGAACATCGAAACACTTACGAGATACAAAGGACGTTAGAACTGAAACATGCAGACGATGGGTTTTGTTTGCTGAAAGCAAATAGGAATTACTTGAATTAATTAAGCTGTCTCCGTCATCTTCCTAAACTTACCATTTTTTTTTGTCTCTCTATTTTATGGAGTTTCGATCTCTCTTTCCTATTTTGGGTCTTATTCTCTTTCCACCATTTCCGTTTTCGTTTCATTTTCGATTTTTGTTATTTTCTCATGTGTCCCATTAAAATTTCGCTCCTTTTCCTTGCACTGACGAAGACCATATGGCCGCAACCTTGGCTGATTTCTTTGTCTTTTGTCCTAGTAAGACAAATCACCTTTTTCGGCGTTTGTCATATTCATACAGCCACATCCTGTCTTACTACCGTCCCTTTAATTGTCCTCAGCATGATAAACAGACATTTAGATACTGACGTAGTGGTGTTTACCTGAAAAAACAGACATTTAGACATTGACGTAGTAGTTTGTACTTGACAAACAAACACTTAGACATTGACGTAGTAGTTTGTACTTGACAAACAGACACTTAGACATTGACGTAGTAGTTTGTACTTGACAAAAAGACATTTCGACATTGACGTGGTAGTTTGTACTTGACAAACAGACATTTCGACATTGACGTGGTAGTTTGTACTTGACAAAAAGACATTTCGACATTGACGTGGTAGTTTGTACTTGACAAACAGACAATTCGACATTGACGTGGTAGTTTGTACTTGACAAACAGACACTTAGAGATTGACGTAGTAGTTTGAACTTGACAAATAGACACTTAAACATTGACGTAGTAGTTTGTAATTGACAGAAATTTAGACATTGACGTGGTAGTTTGTACTTGACAAATAGACACTTAAACATTGACGTAGTAGTTTGTACTTGACAGACATTTAGACATTGACGTGGTAGTTTGTACTTGACAAACAGACATTTCGACATTGACGTGATAGTGTGTACTTGACAAACAGACACTTAGACATTGACGTAGTAGTTTGTACTTGACAGATATTTAGACATTGACGTGGTAGTTTGTCACCGTGGAGCCTTCACAGCATTATTAGTGCTGGGTTTAGTTCAGATGAGTAGTAATTTAGGGTGGTTGGAATAACAGGGTATGAGAAAATGGTTTGTAAAATATAAATAATTTATTAAATTGGACTATTTGTTCTCTAGATGGGAGATAAAAGCCAGCACACATGTGCTTAGATGGTAAGGGAGAGAACTATTTTAGACTTTAATATTTCCTAGGTGTACATAATTCTGGTTTATAAAATTAGCATAACAATCGTTTTTTAATAAGATTGAAGTAAGAGAACATAGCATTTAAGCATAAACCACTAAGGGAAATAACAAATAATTAACGCCCCTTGCGGACTTTGTGAGTAGGGTAAATAATAAACGCACGAGAAAATAGTGACTAGAATATAAACAGTTATGAAGCACAGTTCATACATGCATACACTAGATGTGAACCAACAAAGAATGAGAAGTCAGTGATGGACTATGCCATTGTTCGGAAAAGCTCATTCAAATATGTCCGAGATGCAAGAGTCTGGAGGGGGCCAGAGATTGGAAGTGATCACTACCTGCTAACAATCAAACGAACAACTGAAAGAGTTGCTCAGCCTAGGAACTGCTCAACATCACGCAAGAAACCAAGTAAACGAGCAGGAGAAATGAGCATTAGGACCTACAAGCTGAGAGAGCCAGAAATTAAGACCAGATATCAGGGGCTTATTGCTGCAGCGGTGAGCAACACAGAAGAACAACCTGATGACTTGGAAACCCTCTGGATTAAATTCAAGGATATCATAAAGACAGCTGCTGCAGAAGCATGTGGTGAAGTCCGACTTTGGAACCACAGAAAGAGGACACCTTGGTGGACAGAGGAAGTCAAAGAGAAAATAAGAGAGAAGAAAATGGCATGGAAACAATACTTAGGAGCTAAAAACACAACAGGACAAATGGAAAAATATAGAGAATATGTGACACTCAGAACAGAAGTAAAGAACAAAGTGCTAGCAGCAAAACAGAAGTCCTGGGAAGAATTTGGAGAAAAGCTAGAAAATGATGCACAAGAAAACCAGAAATTGTTCTATAAGACCCTAAAGAACATGAGGAAGGAAAAACAATGCCCTCTCAAATTTATAAAGGACAAGCAAGGCAAATTGCTTACTGCCCCGAAGGAAGTAATGGAAAGATGGAAAGAATATTTCTCAGAACTCCTTGATGGTGAGCAAGGTCAAACATCAGAAATGATAATCACTAGCACAGAAGAGGAAACCAATGGTGATGAAGATGACATAAAGATGGAAGAACTGAAGGCAGCACTGGAGAAAATCAAGATGGGCAAAGCAGCAGGTCATGATGGTATAACACCAGAAATGGTTAAGTACATGGGAGCATCAGGCGACCTGTTACTCTTAAGGGTCCTACAGGCAGCATGGTGCAACAAGACCATACCAAAGGATTGGGAGATCGCCATCATAACACCAATTTTCAAAAAGGGTGACAACCGACAGTGTGGAAACCATAGAGGCATATCCCTTCTCAGTGTCCCTGGAAAAATCTACTCTAGAATCCTAGAGCAGAGACTCCGACGCCTAGCTGAGCCACAATTGGATGAGGTCCAGTGCGGATTCCGAGCAAACCGAAGTACTCAAGACCTAATCTTCACACTCAGACAGCTGAGTGAAAAGGCCCTTGAGTATAAGAGTGAGATCCATCTTTGTTTCATAGATCTGGAAAAGGCGTTTGACAGGGTCCCTTGGAGCAAACTTTGGGACTGTTTGGCAAGGAAGAATATTCCAGCACCTCTGATTCATGCTATACAGAGCTTCTACAAGTCTTGCAGAAATTATGTGAGGACAGCAAACCATAAGTCAGAAGAGTTCAGGACCACCACTGGTGTAAGACAAGGTGATATCCTATCACCTTACCTCTTCATACTCCTTATGGACGATGTCATCAAGGCATGTAAGGAGAGAACAAGAAAGTATTCAGTGGGGTACTGGAAGATGAGACAGGTCTATATTTCAGAGCTGGCATTTGCTGATGATGTTGCCCTGATTGCTAAATCAGAGGCACATCTCCAATCCAACCTGCAAGTCTGGAAGGAAGAGCTGGAGAAGAGAGGGATGGTCATAAGCAGCTCTAAAACAAAATCCATGGTGATATCACGAGAAGAAAGAAGGCATCAGATTAAGCTGGGAGAACAGGTCCTGGAGCAGGTTGACCACTTTAAATACCTCGGAGCTATTATAGACCGAAAGGGAGGCATCAAAGAAGAGTTGGCCACTCGAAAAGCAGCAGCTGGGAGACTTTTTCAGGCCATAAATCGAGGATTCCTCAGCAAGAGAGAGGTTGGTAAGAAAACGAAGATGGCTGTATACCGCTCCACCTATGTCCCAGTCTTGACATATGGATGCGAGTCATGGGCAATGACTACAACCCATAAAAGCCAGATCCAAACCTCAGAAATGAGGTATCTGAGGAAGGTGGTTGAAGTAACAAGAAGAGACATGGTACGCAACCAGACGATACGTCAAGGCCTAAAATGCCACCCCCTACAGACCCAAGTAGAACAGTCCCAACTAAGATGGTGTGGCCATGTCTGCAGAATGGGAGAAGATCGGCTACCACGACAAGCATGGGAAACAAAGAGCCAAGGATCCCGACCCCGAGGACGACCCAGAGTCCGCTGGGAGGACAACATTAGACAATCTTTGAAGGACCGAGGACTGGAATGGAACCAGGCCAGGAGGAAGACAGCTGATAGAATAGTCTGGCGCTCTCTCTTCCAAACCTCTACACCTCACGGTAGAAGGGGAACGACTAAGTAAGTAAGTATGAAGCACAGTTTACGGGGTTGGCAGCGTAGAAGTTAAGCGTGTAAGTGGTGATAGGTGAGTTGAAAAAAACAATGGACCAATCGCATTGATTGCAAAGCAAAGGAACGGATGACGGGTTGATGATTTGAAGGACAAAAGAGATCAATATACATTTTGACGCGCTAAGGAGCGGTCAAGTTTACTCAGTCCAGACGGCGAACCCAACCGAGCAAGAAGTGAATTGCTGGGCTCAAGAAGTTAAATCTGTGGGTGACAGAACTTCAATACAGAAAGTAGATAGCTCTAGAAGGATTAGAGATAGGAATTCTGGATATTAGATTTAACTGTGCTTTTAAACATAGGGCTAGCTCATAGGTGTGCTAGTAGGACCGTGATAAGTTACGGGATTCTGTGTAATTACGGTAAGAGAACTTTTTTTGACTCTATTTACGTATAAACTATAGGAAGAAAGACATGTTTTTCAGAAATACAGTCCACAAATTATCAGAGGATAATGACGCTCACATTTAAGGGAGCGAGCAACAGAAGATAATATTGAAGCAAAGGCACAATTAAAGCTTACAAAGTGGATAACTTTTGCTATCAGATAGCCAGGAAGGGCTGTTATACAAAGAAGATGAGACATTGTGGTTAAACATGAATTGTGAGCAAAGGGTTTACAGCACTGACATTTATGAAACAACTTATGCGCTCTCTCATTAAAGAGTAAGTATGAAGACGCCACCACAGCTGTACCTGACATTATATAACGTTATATGTGAACTAGTCTACGGTAGAGAATATAATAATAATACCTTGGGAAAATAAATTGAGCCTAAGTCTGGATGCCTGGATAAAAGGGAGATTGAAACATACCCTTATGAGAAAGAATTGTGGAAAACATGTTGTGTAAATAAAAGCCATTATGTTTGGAAATTCAACACTCAAGTTGGTTTAATCAATAAAAGGATGTGGAGTGGGTATGTGAGAAAGAGTTAAACCTATATAGCATATATAGCCTTAAAACCCTACTATACGAGCCAGTCGCTATATAACAACAAGGAGAGAAGAACGTGAACTGGGTTGAAAAAGACGAACCTTATCTCATCCAGGAATTCCCATCTCTGGCGAAAAGGGCCAGTCAAAGAGATAACTCTAACTTGGAAGATAGGTCAAGGAAGGAAATTTGACCACTTGAATTAAATACTAGGCCTGCCACAGTCACCTAGTAGTATTGTGATATATAAGTAAAAGAACACAGGCACTGTCACATATAGTGTAATTTGGCGCCGTGACCACCTCTCCTACAGCGACAACATGGCTACACCATTCCCAGAGGAAACATACTCACAACAACCTATGTCGGCCCCACTACCAACAGAACAAGAATCATAGACAGAGAAAGATAATTAGTTGAATTGAAGAGACATTCAAACATGGAGAGTTGTTCAAGAACCATACAGAACAGAAAGAAGAGAATAGCATTGAGAGACTTCGCTTCAGAGTTAAAGCGTTGCAGAAATTATGCAGTCGATTTCCCTTGCATAAGAATAGTAGATGGATGGGTTGCAAAAGTTTATAAGATTGAAATAAAGGAGATTGTTGAAATCAAGCTACAACCATTGACAGTGAAAGAAGGAAGACCAAAATTGAATTTGAAAAAAACGAACTGAACCTGCAGTTACTAAAATAGAGCCTCAGACAGAGAATGTCGCAGTGCAAACGGATGACAGGTTTAAGAAGAGTCTAATCCCAGTCAGGATAAAGTCAAGACAAGTTACAAATGTCGCAGTACAAACAGATGACTTACCTGATTCGTACAGTGTTGAAATGGTCGATAAAATAGAGAAGCTGACATCCGAAGAAAGAGATATGAAGAGTGACAGTGACATCAGGAAGCCAAGTACATTCTTGTCGATGCTATGGAGTCAAGCACAGATGAAGAAAGATAAACAGTGCAGAAAAGTCCAAACAATTGCTAATATTTCAGAGATAGCGACTGCTGATGAGATGCTGAACAGTCTAGTGTCAAATGGAATAGGTGTTGTAGAAGACATAAAGACATTACTTCTTCAGAAAGGACAGTCAAGTCAAAGTAACATTCAAGATCAATTACAAGATGAGAAACAAGAAGCTGTCACATGCAAAAATCCAGAAAGAACTGACCTGAATGTGCAAAGTCATGTACCGGTTCCAGAGTTGAGTGACGTTCTCTTAGATAGTGGATATTCAAGAGATGATAGCCTTAATCCACAAAAGAATCAAGAACAGCTGAAGCAAGTTACAACATCAGCACAGATAGATTCAGCAACACAAACAGAGAATAAAGTTGCAGTTTCAGCAACACAAACAGAGAATAAAGTTGCAGTTTCAGCAACACAAACAGAGAATAAAGCCGCAGCTTCAGCAAAACAAACAGATGTTGACCTTAACACTGACATATCATGCAAGAGTATATTAACAGCAGTAAGGAGGAATCCTATCAAAACAGGTCCACAACAAGTACAAGACATAGACACATCTTATAGGCGTACAATAACAGCACATTGTCCCTATGACGACACAACAATTAGAGAGCGGGAAGTAGAGAAAAGAGTACAGAAAGCTAATAGTGGTGCAGCGAGGAGTAAGGAAGAGGTAGCTGTACTGTACGAATTAATTGAGAGAAAATTTGGGGTGAGAATGGACGATGAAGATAGGAGAAAAACAGATCGAGAGGATTTCCGATCAAGAGTCCAGAGGGACTAGATACACGGAGACATAGAAGTAATGATAGGAGAGATACGGATCGACGCGGTTACCGATCCAAGAGCCGAGAAGCTTATAGAAACAGTAGTAGAAGTAGAGAAACTACTAAGGATCGAGGGAGATACCGATCTAGTAGTAGAGAGGAGGAGAGAAATAGGAGTATAATTAGAGGTCGCGGTAGCGACATAGAACCTGAGAGGAACTCAGGGAAAATGAAATGTGAAACAGTAAAAGAGAAACCGAAATACACAGTTGAAGAAGTAATGAGCAGACAGGTTCAGAAAATTCTGGAGTTACACGAGATAGAGAGGCATAGAAGTGATAATAGGAGAAATACGGATCGAAGAGAATACCGATCCAAGAGCCGAGAGGCTAGTAATAGGAGAGATATCGCCGAGGTAAACAATAAGATGGCCGAACCAAATGTAAATCAGTTTAAGAAAGTAATAAAACACACCATAAGAACAAGCGACATCAAAACCTTGACAACAGAGACGATGCAAAGAATCTTAGAAATGAAGATTGATATAGACTTATCAAAAAGAAAAAAAAATTAAAACAGCTTCTGATTGATGGGATGAATCTGGAGTATGAGGACACAGTCAAGAAGAAACAAAGAAGCAGAATGACAGAAGAGCGACACTAGAACATTTCAAGTTGGGGATGAGGTAGTGAGGACATAGAGAGTAGCAAGAAGCTATGGTTAGGAGAGGCATAGCATATTAAGAGATATAAACAATATGGCAGCGGCAGCTGAGTCTGGGGAAGACTTAGTATAATTGGTCTGTACCGCACATAAGAGACAGCTGAGTATACCTGACCAATAGGGCACTGCAGTAGAGGAGAAGAGTAAAGGAGATGTAAGACGTACATTTGAGGCCGCGGTAGTACGGCAGAAAATTTTTGTGAAAAAGTCGTGGTGACGACGACAGAAATAGTGGAAACTTCGATTTTTGATAAAGCAGCAGAAGACAGCAACTATGGAACGAAATAAAGTGACAACTACAACTATCAGTCACAATTTAATCGTAACTTATATGATCAAGATGGGACATGGAAGATAATAGACTTTGGCAATCAACAAGAAGAAACAGTACATCGGAGTCCAAGCCTTACAGACGAAATACAGAAGCGAGAATCACATGAGAAGTCTAGCCGCACTACACGAAAACAACACATCAGTGTTCGCAATGTTAGTCACATGGTCACAACCATAATTCCCTATCCCTTCGTCAACCCCAACATACTCCCTGCGACACCTGTCGCAACCCCAGTGATCATGTGAAGCGAACATGTGATGACAGAAGATAATCTCTCACAGCCACACACGATCAACGACTCAGCAGCATCGGAGCATTACAGAAGACTTGAAAGGACAACTACAGCTCCCAGCCTACACACTACAGTGGGGACGATGAAGAAGAGACACTCTTATGATTAACGAGAGGCAACATAATTCAGCAGAAGCGGAGTATTACAGAAGAAAACTTGAACTAACAACTACAACTACCAGCAACAACTACAACCACTAGTCTACACTACACTTAGGAAGATTGAAAATGAGTTACCTTTACGAGCATTCAGGAACAATAATACTTATCATCGAAGACCTACAGCACAGTTTACAAACTTTAGCAAGACTATCGCTGACGAGATGGTAGTACCGATACAATTAGAACTTACCAACATAAAGCAAAGAAATGACATTGAATGAATGGACGACTTTACCAACACCAAAACCAAAATGTAAACATCATCAAGTATACAAGCTATTGTCATACTGACAACAACAACATATAAATTCGTTCGTCCTCATCCTCCTGCAGAGCGACTATAAATAACATCACAACTGATACCAACTTCATCAGTACGACAGTCGTCTCTCCAGTAGAGAAATTACACTGATGGAGCTTGCAAAAGAGATCTCCAAACTCGTACAAACAGTGTAATCGCCGTAAAGTACTTCCCCAGCAAATAGTACTAATTCACAGCACTCATCCAGCTATAGTGCTTAATAAGGTACCCCAATCAACGGTATCCAACGGTTAGTTAGTTCATTAGGTCTTAGTGGTAAAACTTAAGTAGTTGTTAACATTTCACAACACACTTAGACATTTACATTATACACTAACCTTGTGAATAGACAGTGTAGAACTTCGCAAAGAAACTTAATGGTGTACAACATAACTAGTGATAAAGTACATTAATCACATAAACATGAAACGTTATAACGAGTGATAAGATACAGTGATCACATAGACACGAGTGATAAGTGATTAATCACGGGACATATTCAGAGTATTAATAGAATAATTGTAACTGTCAAGATAGAACTGTTTCAGACTAGGATAAAGACAGCATGGCACAAAGCCTATACAAGATTCCTTACAAGAAAAGACTTATCCATATTAAGTAGTTAGTATAACAGAAATATGTCTCTGACTATATAAGGAAAAAACGATGGTCATATATCGGTCATGTCCTACGAATGCAAAACAACAGAATACCACTACAGGCGCTCACTTGGGTTCCTGAGGGTAAGAGGAAAAAAGGAAGACCAAAAGAAACACTCAGAAGAACAATAATAAGAGAAGGAAGAACGTTGGGCCTAAATAATGTGCAAGAGCTAAGAGGAGTGGCGTCACAACGAACAATCTGGAGAGCACTGGTTTCTGCCTTATGCGCCGTGTTTGGTGCTTAAAGAATTTATCATTATTATAACAATTTGCATGTTGACTAATATTGTATATGTATTTCAGGTATATGTTTGGTTCAAGACTAGATGAAATAGAAAAAAAAATAATAATTGTAAACAGAGTCAGAAGAGATGTCATAGACCAGACCAGAGGATATTGAACCAGGAAATGTACTTTTTCAGATGGAGGTGCACACATTCCATTCATGATGGACGCTCCTACTCACTATAGCATTAGGTAATCGACGACACAGAGCTATGATGTGATCACAATGTTGAGATTATAGCCACTGCTTATTTGAAAATTGATGATACTGATATTTATATGAATAGGTACACATGAACTTCAGATATTGATGTTGAATACTTGCTTGACTATGACACACTGGGGTACAGAGTATATAGTTCAGACAGCATTGATGATTCGACGGGTGCATCCAAGGCTAGCATCAGCCGAGCACATCATATTCTGACTTAGTGACATAGGTCTTTCGCTACTGCCCCAAGACAGATGGTTGGATTTGCGTAGTTAGTTGCATACACGACTGATAATTCGACTGGTGCATCCAAGGCTAGCATTAGCCGAGCACATCATATTCTGACGTAGCAACACATATTTCTTGCTATCACTTTGGGGATATTTATTTAATGCATGCTTGGTGACATTATAGTATAGATTTCTTTTACACTCTGCCTATCTGACCGTTACAATGTAACACTGACATTGACGGCAGGTATTATAGACATATTAAGGACTGACAAACCTCTGCTTCCAGAGGCAGTTCCATGTCGCCCCTTGTATACTTGTAATTAGAACATTTGATTATACATGTTTGAAATACGATGGTAATTGATGATTGTGATAAGATTACTATTTTAGGCTATAGCATAGTCTCATTCGCATTTAATTTCTTCATTGCCTTTGATAATTGTCTTTGATGTTTTTGAGCCAGCTGTGGGTGGTATAGAGTAGTTATGATAGTGGGATAGTTAGACTTTGGGTATTTATTGATAGGACGCAAATGTCTCCCTGCGGGATACATTTGTGTGGCCCCGGGACGTATATGTCACCGTGGAGCCTTCACAGCATTATTAGTGCTGGGTTTAGTTCAGATGAGTAGTAATTTAGGGTGGTTGGAATAACAGGGTATGAGAAAATGGTTTGTAAAATATAAATAATTTATTAAATTGGACTATTTTAATTCTGGTTTATAAAATTAGCATAACAATCGTTTTTAATAGGATTGAAGTAAGAGAACATAGCATTTGAGCATAAACCCCTAAGGGAAATAACAAATAATTAACGCCCCTTGCGGACTTTGTGAGTAGGGTAAATAATAAACGCACGAGAAAATAGTGACTAGAATATAAACAGTTATGAAGCACAGTTTACGGGGTTGACAGCGTAGAAGTTAAGCGTGTAAGTGGTGATAGGTGAGTTGAAAAAAACAATGGACCAATCGCATTGATTGCAAAGCAAAGGAACGGATGACAGGTTGATGATTTGAAGGACAAAAGAGATCAGTATACACTCTGACGCGCTAGTGAGAGGTCAAGTTTACTCAGTCCAGACGGCGAACCCAACCGAGCAAGAAGTGAATTGCTGGGCTCAAGAAGTTAAATCTGTGGGTGACAGAACTTCAATACAGAAAGTAGATAGCTCTAGAATGAATAGAGATAGGAATTCTGGATATTAGATTTAACTGTGCTTTTAAACATAGGGCTAGCTCATAGGTGTGCTAGTAGGACCGTGATAAGTAACGGGATTCTGTGTAATTACGGTAAGAGAACTTTTTTGACTCTATTTACGCATAAACTATAGGAAGAAAGACATGTTTTTCAGAAATACTGTCCACAAATTATCAGAGGATAATGACGCTCACATTTAAGGGAGCGAGCAATAGAAGAGAATATTGAGCAAAGGCACAATTAAAGCTTAGAAAGTGGATAACTTTTGCTATCAGATAGCCAGGATGGGCTGTTATACAAAGAAGATGAGACATTGTCGTTAAACATGAATTGTGAGCAAAGGGTTTACAGCACTGACATTTATGAAACAACTTATGCGCTCTCTCATTAAAGAGTAAGTATGAAGACGCCACCACAGCTGTACCTGACATTATATAACTTTATATGTGAACTATGAATTGATATTGATGCTTGTATTTGAGCTAGGCCTGACAGGTATAGGCAAGAGTCTACGGTAGAGAATATAATAATAATACCTTAAGAAAATAAATTGAGCCTAAGTCTGGATACCTGGATAAAAGGGAGATTGAAACATACCCTTATGAGAAAGAATTGTGGACAACATGTTGTGTAAATAAAAGCCATTATGTTTGGAATTTCAACACTCAAGTTGGTTTAATCAATAAAAGGATGTGGAGTGGGTATGTGAGAAAGAGTTAAACCTATATAGCATATATAGCCTTAAAACCCTACTATACGAGCCAGTCGCTTTATAACTTCAAGGAGAGAAGAACGTGGTCTGGGTTGAAAAAGACGAACCTTATCTCATCCAGGAATTCCCATCTCTGGCGAAAAGGGCCAGTCAAAGAGATAGCTCTAACTTGGAAGATAGGTCAAGGAAGGAAATTTGACCACTTGAATTAAATACTAGGCCTGCCACAGTCACCTAGTAGTATTGTGATATAGTAACAGAACCGCCTGCACTGTCACAAGTTTGTACTTGACAAAAAGACATTTCGACATTGACGTTGTAGTTTGTACTTGACAAACAGACATTTAGACATTGACGTAGTGGTTTTTACCTGACAAACAGACATTAAGACAATGACGTAGTGGTTTTTACTTGACAAACAGACATTTAGACATTGACGTAGATGTTTTAACCTGACAAACAGACATTTAGACATTGATGTAGTAGTCTGTACCTGAAAAAAAGACATTTAAACATTGACGTGGTAGTTTGTACGTGACAAACATACATTTAGATATTAACGTGGTAGTTTGTACGTGATAAACAGACGTGCAGACATGTATTGCGGTGTTCGTATTGGCTGTACAGAGCTAGAAAATGAAACCGCTTTACATTGGATTTGTAGACAGGAAAGGTATTCGACAGACTAGACAGAAAATCACTTCGGAAGCTGACGAGACAGTGTAAAGCCTCCCATAATTTTATTAACCAAACAAAGAAACATACAAAGAAGTGAAATTTATAATTCTTCTTGAAGGACAACTTAAAAACCCTTTAAAACAAAAATTAGACTTTTTATTGCAGCAATGATATTTCCTGTTACCATGTCTTTTCTAGCCTAGCTGTTACTCTAAAAACAACAATATCAAACAGAATTAAGTTGACTTTGACAAAACAACTCAAAGATCTGAATTTTTCAGATCACCCGGCTCTTTTGCCCCATAGGCGTAACCAGATGATTGGCGAAAGCAAAGTAATTGTTAAGAACTTGGTAAGAGGACTTGCGACTACAGCAGTTTTGTCTAAAATTCAAAGACAACAACACAATTATGAGAATAAATGCGAAAATCGTAGCCACTTAAGAAATATTCCCACCAAGGTGTGAATTCATACATATATCTTGGCATAATACAGACAAAGTTGGAGGCAAAGTCAGTGATATTATAGAATACAGAAGGCGAGAGACGCTGTCACTGCACTAGGAAAATACAATTTTTTTTTTTGAAATCTCAATGGATAGACTTAGGTCCTTTAGAAAAATATTTATAATAGTAAAATATAAAGGTAGTCCAATAACAGATACTGCCTTAGGGGAGTGAAGTGTTAGAGACTTCACCATACTAGGTCCAGCATCGAGAGCTGGGATGACCAGCTCCCGTCCTCGCTGCCTTTTCCTTCCCTAATTAAAGAGCAAAGTCAGGTACCCAATTACAGTTAGGTAGACTGTAGCGTGTCGACACCGTGAATAGAGCACGGCATCTGTGCCACGAGAGCTCAGGTTTCTAACCACTCTATAATCACACGACCATGTACGAGAGTATTATTGTATTCATGTGACAGTCTCCGGGTCGTTCAAGCGGGTGTCAGAGAAGACAAACAATATGCCGACTACTCCATTAGTCAGTTCGTAAGACTACTAATCTGTGGTTGTTGATGTTGCTGGCAACCTCATCATATAAAACACTCTGCTATAGAAACCACGCTGTAGAAGCGTATGAAAGTTTTGGTGAAGGCTTCCAGAAAGTGTGCTAGCTAGACTGTTATGGTCATGACCCGGTTGAAAAGGAAAATGAATTAACGCATAAGATATCTTGTATGTAAGGGAAATAAAAATATTAAAAAAAAATATTTTAAACACAGGCTAACAAGCCTGTGCACTAAAAAGCCACAAATAATTTTGGACAATAAGAAAAGAAAGGACATCACAATTTTGATGGGGGACCTAAATGCGAAAATAGGAACAGCTTTGAAGAAATCATGGGAAAGCATGGATTAGGTATGATGAACGAGAATGGGGAACTATTAGCAAACTTCTGTGCTTCAAATCAACTAGCTATAGGAGGAAGCATATTTCCTTATAAAAGAATACATAAAGCAACATGGATTCACCAGACCACAGAAATGAGAATCAGATTGATCACATATGCATAAGCAAGAAGTTTAGGTCATCATTGCATGATGTGAAATTATGTAGAGGAGCAGATGTTGTATCAGACCACCATCTTCTGTTGGCTAAAACAAAATTAAAACTCAAGGAATTTACAACAGCATATAACTATAGACAACAGTATAATGTGGGATATCTAAGAAATCAGGAAATAAGAGAAAATATTTTCAATCACAGTATCCAGCAAATACCAAGTACTCCAACAGCTGGAAGATGAAACAGATACGGAAGACCACTGGCAACAAGTAAAAAATATATGAAACGAAACATGTGAAGAAGTATTGAGAAAAAGAGAACATCAGCACAAACATGGATAACAACAGAAACCATTAGTAAGATAGAACACAGGAAAAACAAGAAAGCAGATTTAAACAGAAGCAAAACCAGAAGCTCTAAAGCCAAGGCTCATAAAGTGTACATAGAAGCAAACAAAGAAGTAAGAAGAAACATCAAAAGAAACAAGATGAAATATATTGATGATTTGGCAAGGGAAGCAGAGGAAGCTGCAGCGAAAGGAAATATGAGGGATATGTACAACAACACAAAAGCTAACAGGGAAATATAAGCAAGCAAATGGCCTCATAAAAGTTAAGAATGGAAAATTGCTTAGTAATTTACAAGAACAAATGAAGAGATGTACAGAACATGTTGAGGAACTTCTCAATAGACCATCTCCAACTAATCCCCCAGACATCCAGCCAGCAGAAGAGGAGCTACAAATCAGCTGTGAACGACCAAGTAGATGTGACAGTGGGGGTCCCTATTGGTTGATAGCTAGGTGACTGAGGCAGGCCTAGTTATCTATCATTCACTTTTTCTCCTTCCTCCAAGTGAGACTATTTCTCTTACTGGCCCCCTTGTTCCGCCAGAGAGGGTAGTTCTTGGAAGAGATTTAGTTCGTCTTTTTTGACTCCCAGTGAACGTTCTTCTCTCCTTGGTGGTAAGCAGCGACTTGCTCGTACTAGTGGTTTTAAGGCTGTATTTGTTATATAGGTTTAATTCTTTCTCACATGCCCACTCCACATCCTTTATTGACTAAACCAACTTGAGTGTTGAATTTCCAAAACATAATGGCTTTTATTTACATAACATGTGCTCCACAATTCTTTTCTCATAAGGGTAGGTTACAATCTCCCTTTTATCAAGTCTTCCAGACTTAAGCTCAATGTATTTTTCAAAGGTATATTATTATATTCTCTACGGTAGACTCTTGTCTAAAGCACTCTAATCTGGTAGGCATAGCTCAATTTCATGCATCAATATCAATTCATGGTTCACCTAAACAAAGTAATATAATGGCAGGTGCAGCTGTGGAGGTCGTCTTCATACTTACTCTTATATGAGAGAGCGCATAAGATGTTTCATGAAATGTCAGTGCTGTAAACCAGTTGTTCAACATATTCTTGTTTAATGACAATGCCTCATCTTCTTTGTATGACAGCCCATCCTGGCTATCTGATAATAAAAGTTATCCACTTTTTTAAGCCTCAATTTATGCCTTTGCTCAATATTCTCTTCTGTGGCTCGCTCCCTTAAATATGAGCGTCATTAGCCTGTGACAAAGTTGCTGAAAGTCTAAAAAAATAGTTCAAAGTTCATCTTACCGTATTAAAACGAAGTCCAGCACCTATCACTGTCCTACTAGCACCACCTAAGAGCTAATCCTACGTTTGATAGCACAAATTATCAATCAAATCTAAATGTTCTCCTGAATTCCTATTACTACCTTTCTATATCTAGCTATTTCTGTAGACCTTCTGCAAACCGCAGGTTTCACATTTCTTGAGAGCCCAGCAAAACTTGACTTGCTCTGTTAAGGTTTCTGGTGGGACTAATCTCTTTTCGTCCTTCAATTTCCTATCTGATGGTCCAAAGTTGTTTTTGAGTGAATGCGATTGGTCCATAGTTTTACTCACTCACCTAACGCCACCTACACGCTTAATTCTATGCTGTCAACCCCGTGAACTGTGCTTCATAACTGTTTATTTCTAGTCACTATTTTCACGTGCGTTTCCCTATCCTCACTAAACTTGTAAAGGGCGTTAATATTCATAGTTATTCCCCTTAGTACTTTTTAACTTAGTTTCATTTTTCCTTCTATGTCTTTACTAAAACTAGTCTGATATGCAAATTTGGTAAACTCTAATGATATATACTTAGATTACTTTAAAGTCTAAAAAGGTTCCCTCCCTTACAAAAAACACTACATTTTCATTCTTTTATCTCCCATGTTAAGAACGAATAGCCTATCACTTAAATTATTCTGATTTTCTAACCCAATTTTATATACTCTTTCATCTTGTTAACCCCAAATAACTGTTCGACTGACTTTAACTGCAGCGTATTTTACGCTGTACAACCCAATGCCTAGTATCCTGGCTTTTGGCTGGGATCATGTGTCTACACACGGGAAACAGTAGTGACATTCATGTCATGAGGTACCTAGTGTGAGAACACAGAGGATCACTACAATGACACATGTTGTCATTGGATCTTCTTGAGTTGGGACATGTGGTCTTGACCAGGGCTGGGTATGGGTGGGGCAAATGCAACCTCATGCGAGGAAAAAATATGCAACCTCATGCGAGGAATAAAAAAATAAAAAAAAAAAGGTGACATAGAGAAGAAATAAAGAAAGCCATAAAGGTTCTGAAAGATGGAAAAGCAGCTGGTTCAGATTGCATTCCAGCAGAGGCCATCCAAACAGATATTGATACCTACAGAGATATTATACAAACTACTTGGCAAAATCTGGGAGAGAGAGGAAATACCAGCAGAATGGAAGGAAGGTTATCTGGTCAAGTTGCCTAAGAAGGGAAATTTACAAGAGTGCACAAATTATAGAGGAATAATGTTACTATCAGTGGAAGCAAAAGTATTAAACAGAATCATCCTGGAGAGATTAAAAGAGTCCATAGACAAGCAACTGAGAGATGAAAAAAGCAGGTTTTCGACAAAATAGATCCTGTACAGACCAGATAGCCACATTGAGAATAATTGTTGAACAAAGTCTGGAATGGAATTCATCGCTATACATCGGATTCGTGGACTATGAAAAGGCATTTGACAGTGTAGACAGAGAATCGCTTTGGAAATTGATGAGGCATTATGGAGTTTCCATGAAGATCATTAACTTAATAAAGAAAACCTATGAAGACATGACATGCAGAGTTCTTCATGAAGGACAACTTACAGAACCGTTTAGGATTAGAGCGGGAGTGAGACAGGGATGCCTCTTGTCTCCATTTCTTTTCTTACTAGCAATAAATTGGGCTATGAAAACATCGACATCACACAACAGAAATGGAATCCAGTGGAATCTGACTAAACAGCTTGATGATCTGGATTTTGCAGATGACTTGGCTCTTCTGTCCCATAACCATAATCAGGATCCAAGAGAAAATGAAAATTCTCGATGAGAGGTCACAACAAGTGGGCCTGAAAATACACAGGGAAAAGACAACGAAGTATAAAGCAGTAGTTAATTTCATGTAGAATCAGCGCTCCAGGCTTTTTGTCAATTTGATGTCACATTTTTTGACTGCAAGCTATAAACTTCTTGACAAATTATTTGTGGCTTTTTTGGTGCATTAAAAGCGTGTGTTTAAAATAATTGTTTTATATTTTTTATTTTCTTCTTTTTAGTGTTATTTTTAAATTTATGTCAAATGTAATGGTTCCGCTAATGACATCATCAGTTTGCGATAAACGAGTCCAGAGCACAGGAGGAGGATTTCATTTTTCATTATATTACAACGGAAAGTTAATATTTGTTTTATTGTTTTTTAAATTTTGATAAGAGTTGTAAATTACATTTTTTTAAATGTAGTTGTCAGTTGTGTGTATGTCTGTGCACGCGCGTGCAATAGTGTGTGTGTGTGTGTGTGTGTGTGTGTGTGTGTGTGTGTGTGTGTGTGTGTGTGTGTGTGTGTGTGTGTGTGTGTGTGTGTGTGTGAAAGGGTTGGGGGGGAAAGAAGTTTCAATATTTCTCTCAAGAGAGACAATCTTGTTGGAAAGACTACACCTAGATTATTTGCCGTTATCGCCCATTTCACTGATGATGCAATACAAATAATAACAATTAATATTAATTTTAATATTATTCATTTTATTATTTTTACGACTGATTATTGTATTGTCATGGAGAGTACACAATTATGCCAAGTTTCAGAGCTATTACTCATCTGAAAGTGATTGAAAAATTGATTGCATGACTTGAAGGTGACAAGAGAGTGACATATGTTGCAAGTTAAAGAAAAGCCTGTAAAAAAAAATGCATTATTCTGTCGGTGTAAAGAAGTGAATAATGCTATCGTTTTGAATGTCCGCTCTTGCAAACATACATTTCAGTGTAATAAACCTTATTTACAGGAAAGATAACTAAATAAACCAAATAATAAATCATCAACATAATCGTCGTCGTCATGACCATCATCATATTCATCATAATCTTCTTTATCATCAGCAGCATCATCATCTTCATTTTCCTTTGCGCTCGCAGTGGAGCATAAAGCCACAACTGTTGCTGGCCCGTTACAGGAAGCCTATACCAAACATTGACAAGAGGTTGCTGGTGTGGTTTCTATGGCAATAGGTTTTACATGATCAGGTTGCCAGCCTCATGCCCTACCTTATTTTAGTCGCCGCTTACGACATGCTTCAGGGTGCACTTGTCCTATTCTTTATTCGTCTATCCAGAGACCACCAACATCATCTTTATGGTGCATCGACGGTTGTCTATCCAGAGACCACCAACATCATCTTTATGGTGCATCGACGGTTGTCTTTCCAGAGACCACCAACATCATCTTTATGGTGCATCGACGGTTGTCTATCCAGAGACCACCAACATCATCTTTATGGTGCATCGACGGTTGTCTTTCCAGAGACAACCAACATCATCTTTATGGTGCATCGACGGTTGTCTTTCCAGAGACCATCAACATCATCTTTATGGTGCATCGACGGTTGTCTATCCAGAGACCACCAACATCTTCTTCATGGTGCATCGACGGTTGTCTATCCAGAGACCACCAACATCATCTTTATGGTGCATCGACGGTTGTCTTTCCAGAGACCATCAACATCATCTTTATGGTGCATCGACGGTTGTCTTTCCAGAGACAACCAACATCATCTTTATTTTGCGTCGACGGTTGTCTATCCAGAGACCACCAACATCATATTTATGGTGCATCGACGGTTGTCTTTCCAGAGACCACCAACATCATCTTTATGGTGCATCGACGGTTGTCTATCCAGAGACCATCAACATCATCTTTATGGTGCATCGACAATTGTCTATCCAGAAACCACCAACATCATCTTTATGGTGCATCGACGGTTGTCTTTTCAGAGACCACCAACATCATCTTTATGGTGCATCGACGGTTGTCTTTCCAGAGACCACCAACATCATCGTTATGGTGCATCGACGGTTGTCTATCAAGAGACCACCAACATCATCTTTATGGTGCATCGACGGTTGTCTATCAAGAGACCACCAACATCATCTTTATGGTGCATCGACGGTTGTCTATCCAGAGACCACCAACATCATCTTTATGGTGCATCGACGGTTGTCTAACTAGAGACCACCAACATCATCTTTATGGTGCATTGACGGTTGTCTTTCCAGAGACAACCAACATCATCTTTATGGTGCGTCGACGGTTGTCTATCCAGAGACCACCAACATATCTTTATGGTGCATCGACGGTTGTCTATCCAGAGACCACCAACATCATCTTTATGGTGCATCGACGGTTGTCTATCCAGAGACCACGAACATCATCTTTATGGTGCATCGACGGTTGTCTATCCAGAGACCACCAACATCATCTTTATGGGGCATCGACCGTGGATAAAGTAATAATACAAAAAGTACAGTTGCAAGAATACAGCACATTTTTGAAGTGAAAAAAAGAAACGATTTGTTTTGCTGGTTATTGATATTGTTGACCAGAATCGACATCAGTGCACTCCGGGCAAACCCATAGGTGCTCAGTCTCCCTCAGCAAATGTCAAAAAGTATGAAAGCTAATTGTTCCTGTTGCGCGCTGCTTGTTTTCACGCTGGATGCATCCTGTGATACGTCCATCCCTTCTGGTCTTACGTTTGATGCCAAATTCCAGCAGTCTTAACCTTGATGATTCATCTATTGTAGTGTCATTCTCTAATACGATGCCAAATCTTTGTTTTGTTTACGAGTATGAAAAGAAGGTTACTGCATTAGAAAAACAAAAACAACTAACTACGCATTTTTAAAAACAAAAAACTAACCTATTTTCATCACGCCAGGCGATATCTAGTTAGATACAAGCAGACAGACAACACATAAATATTTAATTATTTGTTAAAACGGTATAGAGGCAGTCCTGCTTTAATGACTGGCGAGAGATCGGATAATGCACGCACATTGTGACGTCATGCAGGGTCAGATAAATTGTTCTAGCTCAAATTTATCTCGAGTGTCGGTTGTAAAAATTGATTTTATGACATTCGTGTTAATGTGGATGTCCGTGATTGACAGTTAGGTGACGTGCACAAGAGCGCTGAAGCTAGACTGTATTTGGGTGTCTGTTAGGTTGTCTGTATGTAGGTACGCTTGTGCAATGATTTGTTCATGTAAGAATACATGTGTGTATGCATGTTTGTGTGTATGTGTGTGTTTATATATGCATGTGGTAACAGCCCTCATTAACGCTGTATGAATTTATGTAAATTTACTTTATGTAGATTCTAATGATTCTCCTATATGCCGTGTTGTATTTTATTATATCATGTCAGTACATATCAATGTATTTTCTGGAGAATAAAGATTCTGTTATGTATTATTATGTTTAAGTGTGTACGTGTGTGTTTACGAATGTAACCATGCTTTTAAATGTTCCCGGGACCCAAAGATGCAGCAATAGAGAATGCAGTCAACGACCCATAGCTTGACTGCTTGCATCAGGATCAGCGAACCAGAGCTGGTCAAGACCCTACTCCACCTCCACGTGGTGGTCCTGGAAACAGATTGCATCACTGCACCGGTCCCAAAAAATGCCGAGCAGAAGTCGGATGTGTCGACCGAAAGGTGCAGATATCACAGCTACGGCGTAAACAGACACAACACAACCAACGTCCTTTTCAGGACGAACGAGGAAGAAGAAGAAGAAGAAATGTTCTGTACCTGTACGGTTATCGCTAAGAAAAATACATACTGATGGAGATAGACAGACAGACACACAGATAGAAGGACATGCAGACGGACGGACGGACAGACAGGCAAGCGCATATATACAGAAAGACAATCAGGCAGACAGACAGACATTTAGACAGATAAATAGAGAGACAGACAGATAGACAGACAGAGAGGCAGGCAGGCAGGCAGACAGACAATATAGACGGACAGATAGACAGACGGGCAGACAGACAGACAGACATTTAGACAGATAGAGACAGACACACACACATAGACACACAGACACACAGACAGACAGACAGATAGATAGATAGATAGATAGATAGATAGATATATAGATAGATAGATGGATGGATGGATGGATGGATGGATGGATGGATGGATGGATGGATGGATGGATAGATAGATAGATAGATAGATAGATAGATAGATAGATAGATAGATAGATAGATAGATAGATAGATAGATAGATAGATAGATAGATAGATAGATAGATAGATAGATAGATAGATAGATAGATAGATAGATAGATAGATAACAAAACAAACAACATCAATAAGAATAACTAGTAGAACATCATCAATAAATGGCACAACAAAATCATCAACAAGAAAATGGAGAACGAGACATCATCAACAAGAAAATTTCAAGATCATCATCAATAAATCTAAAAAGAAACATATCAACCACAACGTAAACAAAATAACAAACACACAATAAGTTAAACAAAGGAACATCATCAACAACAGTGACAACAACAATAACAACAGGATCAAAAACTCAAACATCAAAAACAGTAACATCAAGACAGAAACAGCAGTAACAACAAAAACAAGCAAACGGCCTTACCTTTGTCAACTGTTGACTGAAACTATAGCACAGTATATCTGATGTACACAAAACTGTCAACTGTTGACTGAAACTATAGCACGGTATATCTGATGTACACAAAACTGTCAACTGTTGACTGAAACTATAGCACGGTATATCTGATGTACAGAAAACTGTCAACTCAGAACTGTGGAAGAAACAAAGCAAAAACAGTCACGACAACTATATATCCTGAAAAAACAATGTTCTGCGTTTTCAACTTGTTTGTGTTGTCTTTAAAAAAGATTTAAAAGAGTTTTATCTCGTCTTTACTAGGCGTGCCACTTTCAACCTAGACACAAGTCGGTTAGTTATATCAGGCCCCATCTCCAAATATAAAGAATTTTCTCTCTGGCGGCATTCGCAATGTCCCCAATTCCGAGTTATGTAATGTTGTTTTTTTCTCCTTTATTAGTAACTTATTTGCATCTGTGTATTAACTTACGTGCGTTTGTGAATTTGTTTTATGTTGTTACATTCAGTTGTATATTTTTCGTGCACTTAAAAAAAAAAAAAAATGTTTCCTCGTTTTGGCTAGGCGCGACCCAATCAACCTAGACACATGGCCATTCGTTATACTAGGGCGCACGTCCAAATAGAAAAGACCTTGCGGTCTGTTTCAGTAATTTAACTGACGTGTACCGTTGTTGTTGTTGTTGTTGTTTTCGTCTACTATGTTGCTGTAATACCCTGTTCAACCTGAAAGTTGGTTATAATTGGGGTATATTGTGTGTTAGGTTCTTCGGTGCTAGTTGTCTGTTAGTCCTGAAAAGGACCACTAGCTGGTTGACTGGTTTCCTCTTCGTTGCTTGTCGGTTGTGGTGTGTTCATTTCCTGCCTTCCTATCTGTCTTGTGTCGTTTTGTTAGTTTTTGCTTTCCTCGTTTCTGTATCTCTTGTCTTCCTGCTTTCCTGTATCTGTAATAGTGCTTTTTCTATTATTGCTGGTAGAAGTTTTTCAAGTGTTTCTTCGATGACTTCTTCGTCTGATTGCTCGTTTGTTTTGGTCGCTATTGTGTTTGCTGTCATTTCCTCGATGGCTCTTCGCTCTGCTTCAATTTTCTTGAGAATTTTTGAGTTTTCTTCCGTCAGTTCTGTCAGCCTCTTTACATCTGCTTCTATCTGCTGTTGAAGGCTTTGCATGTCTTTCATCATTTCTCTGACGTTTTGTAGTTCTATTACATCATCACCGTTGTCTTTGTCGTCTTCGGGCGCCTGCTTGTTTCTGTTTACGACCTGTAGTTTCATTTTCATATCTTTGGCTTCAGCGGTTAGTTTGTGTAACTGTCTTCTGTCGATCATGCTTTGTTTTTCTGCACCATCCGCAGCCACTCGGTTTTTTGCCTCTTTGAAAGGTATGTTTTTGGACACGGCCTCTTTCAAGATGTTCTTTGTTTCCTGGAACATCGGGCAGCCTCGGTATCTAGCCCCGTGGTTTCCGAGGCAGTTTGCACAGGTTCGGTTTGGGTTTATGGCCTTGTAATTGTTATCCTCCTTCGCTTTGGTACAGTCGCGATATGGGTGGTTACCCGCACAATACCGGCAAACTGCATTTCTCCTGCACGTTTTCTTGGTGTGTGAATATTTCTGGCAGTTAGAGCACTGCATCACCGAAGGGATATATGCCTCTGTCTTTTTTGTTGTGGTTTCGAGCGTCAGTCTCTCGGGTCTTGTCGATCCTTCAACCGTCACTATCATCAGGTTGGTGTTTTTCTTGTCCCATGTTTTTAGCCTTACTACCCGTGTGATTTTGACGTCTGTGTTTTCAGTTTGAAGGCGTCTGTGGACCTCGGCTTCGGAACATCTGGTATCCACCCCTCTGATGACGAACTTCTTTGTTGTCTTGTACTTTTCCACCACCACTTTTATTTGGTGGGGCAACTGGACTTCTTTTGGACCGGGTTCCAGTTCGATCATCAGCGAGGTAGTTTTTTTTCTGTGTTGTTGAGCGAAAGCAGGACTCCGTTTTCGTGCCTCCCTACTTTGGCGATACCTCTCCTTCCCGTTATCACTTCGAGGATGTTTATCACTTTGTCATCTGGTAGGGCCCTGAGTGAGGCCTCACCTCCAGACATCTGTGTGATCTTAACCATCCTCTCCTGTAGTGCCTTGTGATAACCGGTATTGCTTGGTTTGTGCAGGTGACGCGCTCTGCTTTCCGCCTGCGTTAGATTGTGTGGTGTGTAGGACGGTCTCACGTTCTGTTTTGTTGACTCCTGATCACTTTCTGTAGTTGTCTGATTACTACACACTGGAGCCTCTACTATGACGTCTTTCTTTAGTGATGTTTTTATCGTCTTTTGAGTTTGGAGCAGCTTCCCTGGGGCAGCCACAGCTGTCAAATCGGCATCGTGTGGTGGTGTCATTGGTGTCTGATGCAGCCTCTCTGTGGTTGACAGGGTTTCTGCTGACGATTCGGGTACTTGTGGTGGTGGTCCCTGGGTTTTAGACTCCTGTCTTTTTCTTTCCAGCATCTGTTTTATCGGTTCTAACGCTTTCATCTGGTCTTCTTCTTCTGACATCTGTTCTATCTGCTCTAGCGCACTGATCATGTAGTCATATTCTGGGTCTTCATCATCACGGTCAGAACTGCTTGCATCTGCTTTCTCCTCTTCCTCGCAAGGAGTCTGGAAACTCCGGCTTTCAGCCGTGTCGATACACGTCGCAGCTAGCTCCGTCATCGTGTCAAGAGTTGGAGAAATTTCGGTCCCGGCACGAGTACTTGGGGCAGTTTTGCTTTCTGGCTGTCTGTCTTTGTTACTATTTCCCTGGCTGTTCTGCGCTGGTGGGCTGGTATAAACCTTCCTCTTTTTAGCGCGTGGTTTATTTCGGCCCATTTTGACTATTGCGATCGCTGTGTACGTCCTGAAAAGGACGCTGGTTATAGTGCGGTTTTGGTTATCGAGTTGAACGGCTTGTGTGAACCTCGTTGACTGACGTGTACCGGAATTCGTGCACCTTTTTCATGCAAGTGTACTTGTATATAGTTTCATACTTGCTTTTTCAAATAATAAATAGGTTCGGCTCGTTTGACCTAGAGACAGCGTCCGTCGGTTACATTAGGGGGCATGTCCACAAATAAATGACCTCATTGTGTAGTAAACATTTATAGTTAAGCTGTTGTTATTTTTTTCATTTTATAAAGCATCTACGTCAACTATTGGATAAATGTTGTAGTCTTATTAAAGTTACTACCCTTTATTAAAGTTGCCTCCCTTTTTTATAACCACCAAGTTACGGTTTCCAGGTTATTTCACAGTTGGTTTAGCTTCCGTGCATACTTGACACGATAATAGTGTGAATATACTGTGATACCTGACGACATCTGATTACAATAGAGATCCAGAGCTACCAAACAAAACAAAAAAAAACTCATACTGGACAGCAGAACAAAATGGAAGAGGAAAGTTTCACCGACAAAAACGTAATGAGAACACCTCAGCTAAGAGAGAAAGATGAACAGATTGATTACGAACTCAGGAAATTCTACAATAAACGACTGACAAACCTTAGGAAAGCAAACAAAATAAGTAAATTACAAGCCAGGGGAACGCACAATAAATGTCAACGAAAAAGATCCTTGAGAGAACACCAGAGGCCAAGAGTTGTGGACTAAAACCTCGTCATGCCAGTTGACATGGTATTTGAAGAACATTACTCGCATGAGATTGGACGAGATCTGTCACGGACAAGTGAGATACCTGTTTGAATGGTTCAGTTTTCTTCTAGGGAATCACTCAATACTTCTTCTTCCTCGTTCGTCCTGAAAAGGACGGTGGTTGCATTGTGTCTGTTTACGCCTAAGCTGTGATATCTGCACCTTTCGGTCGACACATCCGACTTCTGCACGGCATTTTTTTGGGACCAGGTTTGCCTTACGGCTAAACAATAATACAACAATTATGAAGAATCGAACATTTTCTGGAGATAAATAAACATGCACATTCCATTAACATTTTTTATTATCTTTCAATTGACTATTTAAACGCAGGCGAACATTGTCTCGAAAGTCTGTGCACTGTGTTTTCGACTACGAGCCATCCTAGTTATAAATTACGAGACAGGTTGGCGTGTCTGTTCTGATGGAGCCCACTCCTCTACACCTTCAGGTAAACGAACGAACGATCGAACAAACGAACGAACGAACTTTAGTTTAAAAGGTTGAGAATTGGACATGCAGGACCGTCTGACATTCTGCCCTTCTTTTCTCTCATATTTTATACTGAATTCATTTATTCTCACATGCGAGGAAATTATAGCCATATTTAGGGCATACCTCTTCAAATACTTTCGGATAGAAGGGCGAGGTTTAAACACCTTCGAGTAGAAGAGGAATGAGAGCGAGTCTTGACACCTGCAGGTAAAATAGAAAGAAAAGCCCTATTTCAAGAGCTGGAAGTGAACCAGGCGAGCTCCGAGGTTTCATAATGATTTATGAGGGCTAGTTCAGAAACAACAGGCCAATCATCTGTTTGTCTTCATATTTGATTGCATGTTCTCCCATGATCCATTGCGCTCCAGAGACACCTATACACCGAATGGTAGATGAGGTAGAGTATGAGATTAGATTAGAATATACTATTTAACATTATAGTCAGAATATAACCACGTGATGTTCCCGACAATCTCTGATAAATCAAAGATAGAATAGGACTACTATACTCTTAAACGTGTTGTACCAGGTCATATCAAACACAGATTGTAAACGTGTTGTAACAGGTCATATCAAACACAGATTGTAAACGTGTTGTACCAGGTCATATCAAACACAGATTGTAAACGTGTCGTGCCAGGTCATATCAAACACAGATTGTAAACGTGTTGTACCAGGTCATATCAAACACAGATTGTAAACGTGTTGTACCAGGTCATATCAAACACAGATTGTAAACGTGTTGTACCAGGTCATATCAAACACAGATTGTAAACGTGTCGTGCCAGGTCATATCAAACACAGATTGTAAACGTGTTGTGCCAGGTCATATCAAACACAGATTGTAAACGAGTTGTGCCAGGTCATATCAAACACAGATTGTAAACGTGTTGTGCCAGGTCATATCAAACACAGATTGTAAACGTGTTGTACCAGGTCATATCAAACACAGATTGTAAACGTGTTGTACCAGGTCATATCAAACACAGATTGTAAACGTGTTGTACCAGGTCATATCAAACACAGATTGTAAACGTGTTGTACCAGGTCATATCAAACACAGATTGTAAACGTGTTGTGCCAGGTCATATCAAACACAGATTGTAAACGTGTTGTACCAGGTCATATCAAACACAGATTGTAAACGTGTTGTACCAGGTCATATCAAACACAGATTGTCACAGAGATCAGCACGGCAGGAGCATGTAAATGTCTGGTGCTGGCTTCCTGCAAGAGGACCACCTGTAGTGGTGGACCCGTGCTCATAATGACCAAACAGAAATGATGAAGATGGTGATGATGATGATGGTGATGATGATGTATCCTAATTAAAACATACCTGGAGTTATACAGAATACATTACTGTACCAGTTAAACAATTAGGTAAAAATTTAGTGTTTAATGGATTTGAACAAATGAAAATACATCTAGCTTCGTCATAGCATTTTATATGCTTTTCCATTAGTGGTCTTTGTAGCACTTTGTTGTAATTTATGAGCTTGCAAGCACCCACACAACGTAACTTACAATAAGCCTGGCCGGGGAAGTGGCATGAACGCAAACACAACATAACTTACGATAAGCCTATAGGACGGGGGGGGGGGTGGTATTAGACTTTCTTTATCTCTTTCAGACACCGTCCCCCCCTTCCACTCCCCCCCCCCCCCCCCAAACCCCCACACACCCTCTGAGAACAACATAAAGTTCAATGATGTAAACTATTTACATAGCTACAAACAAGTTACATTTATTCTAACCAAAGGTTATAAAAAACAAAAGTTATAAATATATAATGACCTTTCTTCCACATTTAAGCATGTTGGATTGACTCCCACTCATTGAAAATAAAATGTTTGACCTGCACATGGAATTCTCAGTTCAGCCACATGTGGGTTACAATGTGGGTACATAGTGTTCTTTATTCTATATGATATGTTACATTTCTTGTTTTTCTCTTGTTGGTTCTATCAGCTTCGGATGTCTATAGTCGTCATCACTATCATCATTAATATCATTATAATCATCGTCATGAGCCTCAACAACCTTCAGCTCCCCAAGGTGCATTGGCCTTCAACAAACGTATACCAATTCCTCCTGTCACGTGCTATCAGTTCAAGGTCTTTCCATGTCTTGTTCATCTGTCTCCATGTCTTGTTCATCTGTCTCCATGTCTCCTTCATCTGTCTCCATGTCTCCTTCATCTGTCTCCATGTCTTGTTCATCTGTCTCCATGTCTCCTTCATCTGTCTCCATGTCTCCTTCATCTGTCTCCATGTCTTGTTCATCTGTCTCCATGTCTCCTTCATCTGTCTCCATGTGTTCATTGGTCTGACTCTACCTCTCTGAACTTGAAGATTCCAGAACAAGGAATGTCTTGTAACGTTATCAGCAGATTTTTTCTTATCCATCTCAGCGTCTTCTTCTCATCTCTTGTTATACTGGTGCTTGTCTGGTTTTTGTCTATAGTGTTTATGGAGAATCTCTTTTAATATATCTCTCATTACACTGTTGTGTTTGAGGGGTTTATAGGCTTTATTTACTTTATCTTTTCAGTTTCAGGTACCGTATTGTAATTGTAATGATCTTAAATATGTATCTTTTGCATTTTTCGATTTTTTAGAGTTTGAGCAAATCTAAAATACAAGTTGACTGTAAGCTAAAATTATGATCACCAAACCTAAACTCAGAGAACTATCTCGTCGTCGACAAGTTCACAGCCATGTTGCAGCAAGTTTTCGCAAGCAGACGTCAATGGTGTCTATTGATTAGGAAGATAACTCCCGGAAGCCCCTAAGGAAAAGGCCAGGGATGGACAGGAAGTGGCATTTTTTCCCCGTGTTTCCGGCTAGTCATTTTCAGTGACGTGACGAGTCATGTGACCATTTCCTACCAGACGTTGTGGAGGAAAGTTTACTGAATTTTTCAGTGCCCTTTATTTTTTTTTTTTTTTTTTTTCTTTGACATGATATCTTACTTCACTTTTTCTGACCACTCTTGGCGTGAAGTGTCGCGAGGAGCTAAAGTTTTATATTTTGAGCTTGTGTGTCGCACTCGCTGTTGTGGTCACGTGTTGTTGAAGCATTTCCATAATCTACCCATCTATCTCTTAGTCGTCCTCGTGCTCAAAAACTAGATTTTCTAGTGTTGTAGGCCCGTAGTGATAAATGATCTGACCCCATACTCCAGTTATTTGTAATCTGAAAGTTTATCACCATTATCATTTCTCCATTCCGTTCCCTGTGGATCATGGTGACACTAGGACAGTTGTCCCTGTGGCAGGAAGTCTGCACCAAATCATTAATGTGCTGCTGCAACTGTGGTTTAGGTAACAATGTATTTTACATGATCAGGTAGCCAGGCTCATGCATAACCTCATTATTGTCGTCCTTTCGGATGCCTGAGGCGGCAGTAGGCCTTTATTTTTTGTTTTTGTTTACCTCTCCCAGAGACACCCGGAAGAAAAGAGGGAACTTTCTTCTCATGCATGTAATAAAGTTTCTGTGTGTACTAGCATCTTCCAGCATGTCCTCATTAACCTATTTTGCAGTATGTGGTTTTAAAAAAAATTCTTCTGTTAATCTATAACTCAGCGCCCTTGAGGAAACTTCTTATATGTTTACTTATAGATTCTCATTAAATAATTTTGAGAATTCTCATATCTTTCTTCTGTCATCTATCTTCTGTCATCTATCTTCTGTCATCTATCTTCTGTCATCTATCTTCTGTCATCTTTCTTCTGTCATCTTTCTTGTCATCTATCTTCTGTCATATATCTTCTGTCATCTATCTTCTGTCCTCTATCTTCTGTCATCTTTCTTCTGTCATCTTTCTTGTCATCTATCTTCTGTCATCTTGTCATTATCGTTTTTCTTTGCACTCCTTCCAGAGCAAAGAGCCACACTGTAGCGGATAAACATGTAGGAGGCTTGTACCGAGCACGCAATGCTCTTGCTGTATTGGTGTTTCTGTTTTTATTTGACATGACGAGTCTGTCAGCCTCATCCATACACTTATATTTGACATGACGAGTCTGTCAGCCTCATCCATACACTTATATTTGACATGACGAGTCTGTCAGCCTCATCCTTACTTACTTACTTACTTAGTCGTTCCCCTTCTACCGTGAGGTGTAGAGGTTTGGAAGAGAGAGCGTCAGACTATCCTATCGGCTGTCTTCCTCCTGGCCTGGTTCCATTCTAGTCCTCGATCCTTCAAAGATTGTCTAATGTTGTCCTCCCAGCGGACTCTGGGTCGTCCTCGGGGTCTGGATCCTTGGCTCTTTGTTTCCCATGCTTGTCGTGGTATCCGATCTTCTCCCATTCTGCAGACATGGCCAGACCATCTTAATTGGGACTGTTCTACTTGGGTCTGCAGGGGGTAGGATTTAAGGCCTTGAAGTATCGTCTGGTTGCGTACCATGTCTCTTCTTGTTACTTCAACCACCTTCCTCAGATACCTCATTTCTGTGGTTTGGATCTGGCTTTTATGGGTTGTAGTCATTGCCTATGACTCGCATCCGTATGTCAAGACTGGGACATAGGTGGAGCGGTATACAGCCATCTTCGTTTTCTTACCAACCTCTCTCTTGCTGAGGAATCCTCGATTTATGGCCTGAAAAAGTCTCCCAGCTGCTGCTTTTCGAGTGGCCAACTCTTCTTTGATGCCTCCCTTTCGGTCTATAATAGCTCCGAGGTATTTAAAGTGGTCGACCTGCTCCAGGACCTGTTCTACCAGCTTAATCTGATGTTTTCTTTCTTCTCGTGATATCACCATGGATTTTGTTTTAGAGCTGCTTATGACCATCCCTCTCTTCTCCAGCTCTTCCTTCCAGACTTGCAGGTTGGATTGGAGATGTGCCTCTGATTTAGCAATCAGGGCGACATCATCAGCAAATGCCAGCTCCGAAATATAGACGTGTCTCATCTTCCAGTACCCCACTGAATGCTTTCTTGTTCTCTCCTTACATGCCTTGATGACATCGTCCATAAGGAGTATGAAGAGGTAAGGTGATAGGATATCACCTTGTCTTACACCAGTGGTGGTCCTGAACTCTTCCGACTTATGGTTTGCTGTCCTCACATAATTTCTGCAAGACTTGTAGAAGCTCTGTATAGCATGAATCAGAGGTGCTGGAATATTCTTCCTTGCCAAACAGTCCCAAAGTTTGCTCCAGGGGACCCTGTCAAACGCCTTTTCCAGATCTATGAAACAAAGATGCATTTCACTCTTATACTCAAGGGCCTTTTCACTCAGCTGTCTGAGTGTGAAGATTAGGTCTTGAGTACTTCGGTTTGCTCGGAATCCGCACTGGACCTCATCCAATTGTGGCTCAGCTAGGCGTCGGAGTCTCTGCTCTAGGATTCTAGAGTAGATTTTACCAGGGACACTGAGAAGGGATATGCCTCTATGGTTTCCACACTGTCGATTGTCACCCTTTTTGAAAATTGGTGTTATGATGGCAATCTCCCAATCCTTTGGTATGGTCTTGCTGTACCACGCTGCCTGTAAAACCCTTAAGAGTAATAGGTCGCCTGATGCTCCCATGAACTTAACCATTTCTGGTGTTATACCATCATGCACTGCTGCTTTGCCCATCTTGATTTTCTCCAGTGCTGCCTTCAGTTCTTCCTTCTTTATGTCATCTTCACCATCATTGGTTTTCTCTTCTGTGCTAGTGGTTATCATTTCTGATGCTTCTCCATGCTCACCATCCAGGAGTTCTGAGAAATATTCTTTCCATCTTCCCATTACTTCCTTCGGGGCAGTAAGCAATTTGCCTTGCTTGTCCTTTATAAATTTGAGAGAGCATTGTTTTTCCTTCCTCATGTTCTTTAGGGTCTTATAGAACAATTTCTGGTTTTCTTGTGCATCTTTTTCTAGCTTTTCTCCAAATTCTTCCCAGGACTTCTGTTTTGCTGCTAGCACTTTGTTCTTTGCTTCTGTTCTGAGTGTCACATATTCTCTATATTTTTCAATTTGTCATGTTGTGTTTTTAGCTCCTAAGTATTGTTTCCATGCCATTTTCTTCTCTCTTATTTTCTCTTTGACTTCCTCTGTCCACCAAGGTGTCCTCTTTCTCTTGTTCCCAAGTCGGACTTCACCGCATGCTTCTGCAGTAGCTGTCTTTATGATATCCTTGAATTTAATCCAGAGGGTTTCCAAGTCATCAGGTCGTTCTTCTGAGTTGATCACCGCTGCAGCAATAAGCCCCTGATATCTGGTCTTAATTTCTGGCTCTCTCAGTTTGTAGGTCCTAATGCTCATTTCTCCTGCTCGTTTACTTGGTTTCTTGCGTGATGTTGGGCAGTTCCTAGGCTGAGCAACTCTTTCAGTTGTTCTTTTGATTGTTAGCAGGTAGTGATCACTTCCAATCTCTGGCCCCCTCCAGACTCTAGCATCTCGGACATATTTGAATGAGCTTCTCCGAACAATGGCATAGTCGATCACTGACTTCTCATTCTTTGTTGGTTCACATCTAGTGTATGCATGTATGCGCTTATGGGGGAACTTTATGTTTGTAATGATCAGATTCTGCTCACTGCAGAATCTAAGGAGTCGCTTTCCATTGTCATTGAGAATATCTTCTCCATATCTTCCGATAACTCCACCCCATCTAGCATGGTCATTTCCAACTCTGGCATTAAAATCTCTGTCGTGAAACATTCTAAATCCACATATCTAAATTAAACAGTAAATGTAAAGCCCAACGAATTAATTCAATAAAAGGAAAGAAGAATGGTAAAAGACCAGTGCTTTTCCCAATAGCGTACACCTGCGTTGTAGAAAGCCATAATGACTGAACACGAGATCCCCTTTTCCTACTTCGTCTGCATATTGTAACGCTTTCACGTTTGCTAGTAAAGCCTACAGCAGCATACACGTGTTTCTAAAAATAAAACTGGTACTGTATTTCTTAGAAAACCTTGAGATACGCACACTGCTTAATGACCTAGATAAAATACTAGCATTAATGTCATTATATACACTGCGGAATGAAAAGACAGACGGACTTAGAGAGAGAGAGAGAGAGAGAGAGAGAGAGAGAGAGGGCTGAACGGAGGAACGCATGCAATGCTACCCCGCCGTCTCGCGATAAAAGTGAACGCAAATCACACGCGAAAGGCATGAAGCACTAATTTTTTTCAAATAGACAGTGATAAAAAACACTACCAATACGAGGTAAGGTTTTAAAAAACATGTTTAATGCTTATTAGGAAACATGACACAATACTGTTTTACGTTTGAAATCCTGACAGTACAGAAGACACCCCATCGTATCGAAGTGAACGGGTGGTAGAAGAAAATACATATTTTGAACGCAGCCACTTAGCTCCGTTAAATTTATATATTTGGGTTCCTTAGGACTTGCTGACAAAGAATATGTTAAGTGTTACGCAAATAGTCTACCAACGGGCTGATCACCCGTTTGCCAGTCACTTCGATTACGGAAACAACAGCAAATGGATTGATTTGCCGTTGCCCTAAAGACGCCAATAGGCGTGATGGGAAACAATGGCAAAGAAAACCTATCTGCTGTTGCCCTAAGACGCCACTAGGCGTAATGGCCACTGACTGCTTTGACGGTCGGTGGCTAAGGACGGAAGAAGAAGAAGAAGACGCAAATAGTCTAGGAATTAACAAATTATAGCCAAAATAAAATAGTGAGGTTGTCTGACAGCACCAGATCATATTTGCTCAGTGGCATGTTTTAAAACCACTATTTTACGGGAAATAGGCCAACAAGTTAAATCCGATTTGATTGGCTAGAAGAATATGTAAGGCGAAACATGATTAGTCGAATGGAAATACTATTTTTGGTTGTTAAGGGAAACGGTAGGAATGGTACTTTTTTTCAAATGCTTTTGTAAACATGGTCTTATTGGCTAGACCATTTGATATAGTCAATTAGGAGCGTCAGTTCAGGGCCACATTTTGAAAATAAACTTACTGAGAAGCAAGTGCGTTGAGATCCAGCTCATATTTTTCTAATGAAAGCCTGGGACAGAGGCAGATCGGAATTGTGCCATAACTCATCGCCAGTCAACGTATTTGTTTACTATTTCCAGGAATTGTGGTAAGCTAGAAATATTTGATATCTTTTAGATGAAAATTGAATGTGAATTGATAATTTATGTCTGTATGTGTGTGGTTCAGTAGCAAACACGAGGCAAAGCCTAGATAATTGCTCCACCATGAACAAAACTTGTCGGAGAGGAGTTTAACTGCCTAGGCCTATCTGGAATTGCCAAATAGTACTATGACACCTATCTTATTGAATAGAAGGAAATAATGCTGGAATTGCAGAGGCGTTGTAACCATTAGGGAGAGGAATACTGGTGTATACTGTTACATGAGAAGCTAGCAGTTGGCCTACCGCGCTGAACTCGGTGTTTGTTATGTATTGTGCTTAAGTGTGGAAATAGATTATAAATTAGTTCTGAAGTAGGAGGTACAACCTTCTTGTTTCAGGGACCGTGGTACTAACGTATTAAAGCAGCACCTGGTCTGAGTTTTGCTGAATCCAGAGGCTGGTAGCAGACTCCTTGGTCAATATATCGACCAGTGTTGGTTCTCAAGAACACGGTGAAGCAAGTGAGCAGTGGAGACTGTTTCCTGCCGCCCACACAGAAGTTAAGGTTTCGTGGCCAGAGCAGCTCAATCTTGTGTATACCCCCCTCTAAAAGTGACTTTACCTAAAATCAAGAGGGACATTTAATTGTTTCAAATAAAAAAGAAACTGCGAACTTTTCCAATATTATTTCCACCAGAAACAAACACTTGAAGTCATGATGACAAACAACCACCTAGCTTGAAAAGCCAGTATTACCTCATAGTACTACAGCACAACTTACACACATATAGCAATAATAATATATGTCAATACAAAGATTCTATCTATAAATTGTGTACATACAACGTGTGATTACATTTGATTGTGATTCCTGATTCACTTTGTAGTTGAATCAGGATATCTAATATTTGAAGGAATTAATACATATATTTTTAAAAGTTAACACTTGACTCATTTAAGATAGTCTTATAGAGTTTTCTATGTATGTGAGTGTCACAGTGTTGTAAAGTATTGTGGATTAAAGTAAAGTGTTTATCTGTCTGTTGTTGTTGTGACATACACTTCATCATTATCATAACCCTAGACATTCAACGTAGTCATCACAATAGCCCAGAATAAGTCTGGCTGAGGTCTAAATGTGGTAGCAAAGTAAGGTTATCTGTAAAACACTACACCTATTAGATACAGATACCTTCACAGCTGATCTCAGTCAGTACACTTAAGTCTCCTATAAATATTTATAATATCCCACTTTACCACAATCTCCGAGCATGATAACTTCATCTAGGCAGTCATCCACTGTCCTTTGAAGCAGCTCGAAGAATTCCTCCTTGACCTCTGCTCTCGCATCCTCATTTGGCCCATACACTATGACCAGGTTGACTATGGTTTCTCCTTCTTTTAGTTTAACAACCATAATGCGCTCCGAGACAAAGTTCCATCCCTTGATACTATCTTTTTTGATTTTGGGCCACAATGCAACCCACGCCCCCTTTAGCTCTTTCAGACATGGGTATACCACTGTAGAGCAGCGTGTTGCCATCGAGTTCCATGACTCCTTGTCCTTTTTTCTTTGTTTCCGTTATAGCCAGGATTTCTAGTTTTGCTTTCCTCATCTCTTCCACCAGCTCCTCTTCCTTCCCATTTATACTTCTTGTGTTCCAGGTTCCATAAGTCGTAGTCCGTTCCAGTTCGTCGCCTTTAGAATCAGTCCAGTTTTCTCTCTTGTGTTGCTAGTAATCGTGATTTAAAGCAAACAGGTGATTGGCCTGTTGTGCCTTTGCATGGTGGAGGGGCTGCCTCCTTACGGCCTCCATGCAGGCCGCCCTCCTCCTTTTTCATCCGGGCTTGGGACCGGCATTGGCGGAGTTCAGCCTCATCCATACACTCATATTTGACATGACGAGTCTGTCAGCCTCATCCATACACTCATATTTGACATGACGAGTCTGTCAGCCTCATCCATACACTCATATTTGACATGACGAGTCTGTCAGCCTCATCCATACACTCATATCTGTCGCCAAGTACATCATATCTGAGGGTGCAGTAGCCTTATTATTTCTTTGTCTCTTCAGAGAGCCCCGTGGAATAAACGTGTATTGTCATTTTTTTTCAAATGTAATATCAAAGGCGTACTAACCTATTATACGTGGTTTGTTGTCACATGTATTTTGTGTTAACTTTTCGCATATATCTTCTAGGAGGAAGAAACAGTAATTCATACACTTTGCTTTCTTATTCTGTTACTTATTTGTGTGTGTTCACAGTTTAAGGAACCCCGTGCAACTCACCCCAAGGAAGGTACTATGGGTTATATTTAGGGCATTGTTACAACCTTCAGTTATGTCGCTGTGGTATAATGATACTGTAGAGGCTGGCACTGCTGACAAGGATGTTGTCAGAAAAAGGTCAGGCTTACTAACAGTGGCCGACAGTCTTATAACAACGCGAATACAGTGGGTTGTAGGAATGGACCAATGGTGATGATGTGAACATAACTGTGGCGGTTGGGTCATGAAGGTTGACCAACGTATAAGAAATCTGGACTGGACCCATGGTATCACATTAACGACGATTTATTCAACGTAGACGGATTCATCATAGACATAGATCATCAGTTATACAACTGACAGTAGCATTTCATTAAATTATGTTTCATTAGAACATGGCATCAATCACGAACTTGACCGACTCTCTGACCGTCGACGTCTCAAGGACGGCGGGAGCTCTGCGGTGAGCAATTCTGGTATTCTAGTATTCATAACGGAGCTTTGACTAATACGAAAGGTTTTAGGGAAGAAACCCTGAAAATATAATGTAGTACGATGCAGATAAAAATCAGCAAGGATATGGGCACACTAGCGACACGCCACGACAAGACGTTGTCGAAGTTCTACCAAATCTTGTCACGAATAAATACGGTATCAAATATGATACATAATCAAGCCATGTGTTGGCTAGAACAAACACTCCACACAGAGAGGTGTAATATTATCTCTTCGTTGAGTCTTCCCACGACTTGGGGGTAAGACTCACAATAATCTCCGTCAAAAGACGTCTGTCTCAAACAACAGACGTTATGGATCTCCCTACAGCGTAATTGCTGTTTGGCAACAAAAACCGATCGCACCAAGTTGCGCTATTTGGTTCAAGTATTGTGCCCGACGGCGCGTAAATAAATAAACATATACAACTTACTTAGATGCGCTCACATGATCGTCTATCAAGACTTGACGGGCATGTGAGAGTCTCACACACTTAACTCCCACGCACAAAATGACTTAACAGGCATATTGTGTGATTAGTGTTTCAGATACTGTCAGTTTGACTGCTCTATCATTCACCCTTTCCGGCTACTATATGTCAGCTCTGAAAAGAGCTGCTTCTGAAAGGGATTACTAGCTAAATGTCAAGAGACATTACTTCTTCTTCTTCTTCTTCCGTCCTTAGCCACCGACCGTCAAAGCAGTCAGTGGCCATTACGCCTAGTGGCGTCTTAGGGCAACAGCAGATAGGTTTTCTTTGCCATTGTTTCCCATCACGCCTATTGGCGTCTTTAGGGCAACGGCAAATCAATCCATTTGCTGTTGTTTCCGTAATCGAAGTGACTGGCAAACGGGTGATCAGCCCGTTGGTAAAAGAGACATTACGTTTAGTGCTTATTGTTGGTGGGGGCATTTTATTAAATACTTCTGATGATCAGACTTCCTATTTTTGTAACGCTCTGTATAGAATTTCCAAACTTCAACTTTGTCACCATCTGGAAACGTACAATATTGTGTTTAATTGTGTATTCTCATGTTTCACATTGACTGCAATCAAAATTAGTTCCTAGTGTGATAAGCGATTTTAAAGTCACAAAGATACAGCCAGCATGAGGCTACTAAGAAACTCTAAGAAGCGGTATATGTGTCACTTTTCGTACATTCTAAAACTTTTATTTAAAAGCACCAGAGCTTAGTATATTTGTTTGAAATCTTCAAAGCTCAACATCTCAATGTTTCCCTCATTTTAGACAGTAGAAACTCTACTTGGAACTCCGTTTGTCAATCTAAGTTTTGACCCAGCGGATTATACATCACAACTAAAACAATTTAAAACAACGTGGAAAGAGCCCAGTGACAGTAAGGATTTTTTAACTAAAGGAGATAATGAACATTAAATATAGAGTGCGTTTCAAATTTGAAAGGGTGGGCGTTGGATGATCAACGTGGATGTTTATATGGCTTAAAACTCTACAACAAGTAAAGGGGAACATATGTGAGAGACCACTGTTGCTGCTGTTACCAAACATACTAAACGCAGGAAAAAGATGTTCTATGCATGATGTTGCATAGAACAAATCTGGATGATCAGATATCTGTGACAAAACGACTGATAATTTGTATTTTCCAATCCGCCCCCTTCTCCTTTCTCTTCAAATTTTTTTCTGATTCCACAGGCTATATGTATTTCGTTTCTTTACATTGTTCTAATGGCCTCAGTAACCCTATTATTCCCTTCTCAGACACCCACCACGAATTGTGGCTGGGGTTTTGTTTTCGTTTCTTGCTCATTATAAATGCATCGCTCGATTCTTGGTGGCCAGTGACCGGCGATTGTGGTAATCTTACCTAAGACGCACCTGCAGTCTGCCAAACTAGGGGACCGCTCTTCGCTCGTAACAGTGTTTTTGACCACGAGCGAGAAATAGATTCCTTTAAAAACGAACCGCTTACTAAAGTTGGTAGCTTGAGCGGCGCAACAAGGAAACCATTTGATAGCCGGGTTCCGCTTTTCATTTCCGTTCAGGGGAGAGCAACTCACATTCGTTCTAAGACTTTGGTAGCGGCCCTTGATAGCCGTCGCTTTCTATGTCGGCTGCCGAGAGATAAGGTTATGTCTTATTTTCGTGTCTGTTGTCTTCTGATGTAGACTCTAGAATAATGTTATGTTACTCGGGATTACGCTTGTAAAAGCACAGCGACCGAACACCTGCGAAAACATGCGATGTCAGGTGGCTGGGTTAGCGTTTCCTTTAGACTATATACCTTGATGAGATTATTCGTTCAGTAAACTCGTACATTTTTCCTACCCGTAGATAGCCAAATGAGACACAGGCAGTTGTGGGCACAAAAACTAGACTTTGTGTTGCCTTATTGAACGTCATCTCGGGGTGAGTTGACATTTTGTAATATAATTCATGTTAGCTTTAAGATATATATATAACTGAAAGCAGTGTGACTTGAACTAATTTTCTGTGAACTTCTCAATAAATTGATTCAGTGATAAGGTAGCGCCGTCTACCGTCTAAGTTAACAGGTGCTTAATCTGTTAGGTGTCTCCTGGTGTTATTGTTTACAATGGGTTAAATGGTAAACGTATGCTAACAGATACTTACTAGGCGAAGAACATGATAGTCTGTTCAGTGCTTACCATGGGTTGAATAGTAAGCTAAAAAAAGCTGTCATTACTTTAGGGAAACGTCAGTGGTGTAAGTTGCTCACTTAAACCTGACAAGTGACGACTATTCAATATTACGGCTGAATTATAAGAGGTAGTCACTAATTACTTTCTGAGAGAAACATCTCCTGGTTAAGTGTGGAATTATAATATGCCTATTTTGTGTAGCTAGACTCAGTTTAGAACTTACACGGTGGTTAACCACCGGCCAGTAAAAGAACTCTGTCCGACGTAAAGTCACCGTGTATTATAATAGCATTATAACATTGCATTTTTGGTGTATTCTATTTGTGGGAAATAATTACTTTTCCTTTTGTGTATCGACCCCAACGGGGCGCATACAATTTTATTGTGTAATGTAATTAGTGCTAATATTTTATATATGACACGTAATGATCTGATTAATAGTGCATCCTCTTAACGGGAACCATATGTGGAGTTGGAAGAGGACTTGGAGCAGGTTGTTTCTGTCAGCGCACAGGCTGAGATGTTCATGTAGGCACAAGATATTTTAGCCTATGCTACTGTTGGCTGATAATTGATAGAGTGGAATTAACAGAAGGACAACGCATGTGGATAAAGACAGCACCGAGATTTACCTAGCATAATTATAATACACATACTAGAATGCGGCATAACAGTTTAGTATACCTTAGTCATGATTGTATTTATTTACTTGATGTACAGGTTGTTTGTTTTGGTCTCAGTTACAGGGTACCCCACTGTTCCAGCTAGATCTCAGTCCTCGACCTCACGGTTCCAGTAAGCAACAAACTCCACAAGTTGTCATAATGTACCTGAAATTGCAACCGTCTTCACATAAGCCCTCTAACGGGAATTTAGCTCATGCAGTGTATAACGAGCAACAGCAAATCTGAAACCGTGTTGTGCGGTAGTGATTTACTACTCGCCGATTTAATACAAGTCAGAGCTTTAGTGCCATCCAATATCTCATCTTGCTCATCTTCACCAGCTGAATTGAAAGCATCTGACTGTGTGCTTAAACTGAGCGCTCAGTCACAATAATATTCAAACCAGCCCAACCGGATTTAAGCATCAGACACGCAGGCCTATTTCACGCGCTGGATAACAGCGCAGCGGACAGCTGTCCTAATTTGACCTCGTCGTGTTTACTTCTGGTCAGTCAAAACCCCCGCCCGCATTGCGGTCAGCGGAAAGACTAGAGATAAACCTACAGCTTATCGTGTTAGTAATTTGTGAAGGCTACGCAAGGATAGCTTCTGCTCTTCCCCAGTGGATTTATTATACTCCTCCAGTCTGGATAGAGACTTTAGACACTGTGGTAGCGTTATATCATACACATACAGCGGAAGGATTTATCTCTGGGTTTAGTTTATGGATCGGGGCAGAATAGTTGGTTTTATTCGCTTGATATTTTTTTCTGTAATTGTTAATTTGTTCTGATTTTGCTGCATTTCTTTTTTTGTTGGTGTGCTGATACACTTGATATATATTTTCTACTTTCAAGAATTTGATAAATTTTAACCTTTTGTTAATGCACTGTTCACGACCTTTCTCCAAACATATTTAGCTCTTACTACATTCTCTATCTGTCTATGAGAAAGAAGAGAGAGCGGGTGATTCGTAAGACTATAAGCGAGTGTGGGCTTGGCAAGAGACATTGCTGTAATAGCCCTCCTTCCAGGTCACCCTATTTTCACACATTATCTGTGGTTTTCTCTATAAACCTGACAGTTCACTTACTTTGTCGATTTCACTAAAATTGTCAAACTCGACAAATACTTCTAAGACCTACACGCTCGTGACAATGTCGTCAGTCAGTAATTCTTCCTATCGTGTCGCAAATGTGTCTATATATATATATATATATATATATATATATATATATATATATATATATATATATATATATATATATATATATATATATATATATATATATATATATATATATATATATATATATATATATATATATATACTAGTGTAAACGCCCGTCATAAGGCGGGAATTAAATTCAAAAGCACCAATACCTAACGGCAATTTTAATTATTCAAAAGTATTTTAAAAAACCACTGTGCATCACTACAGTACACAAACTACTAGCAGCAGCGAGGATTCCAATTTTATTTGTGTGTGATACGGGATGCTGCCTTTGCCTTCTCTAACTGACGAGCAGAGTCACTATCGTACAATTATATTGTGCGGGGCACCAATCTCCGTACCGCTACAATATGATGACACTCAGTGTGGGCAATCCTGAGCCCATAACAATAAGGTACCAGAAGCTGGAACAGACAGGCACATTTATATAGCTAGGATGCATAGTAACACCAGATGGCGGAACAAGCAAACACATCAACAACAGAATCAATAAAGCGACAAAAGTCTATGCTAGTCTAAACAACACTTGGAAGTCCTCTCAGTACAGCACAAACACCAAATTAAGATTATACGAAAGCAGTTAGTTTGCTGCCCACCAAAAACAACATGGCGGACGCCACCTTGCGTAATGGTCACTGACTGCTTTGACAGTCGGCAGTTAGGTATCAAAGAAGAAGAAGACGGTATGATGGGGAGGGCCCATGGAATGTTGTCAAGAAGGTCTCCAGAAATTGGATCGTTAAGAAAAAAATAAACCTGCTCGAGTTAGGGACATAAGAAGAGAAGGCGAATGCTCTCCACTAGAAAGCGTTTTTCATAAATCATGAAGAGTCTTCTGAATCACTACGACATTTAACCTTGTTTCTTGAACTCTCGATAAAGAAAAGCCCACCAACTTTCCAAATGAAAGATTTCGCGTTTAGTTAAATACTTAACACAGACAGCACGAGTGATTATAATAAATATTTAATGATCAACACGGCTATAAGTTTATTTGCTAAATTTACATACATTTATAGGGTTAGCAAAAATAGTAAGGATGATCGTGATAAGACAATTCACAGATGCAGTGTAAAAAATGTAGTTTATTAAATATGATAATCAGTCAATCAATACCCTTTAGCTCCCCAAGGAGCAAAGGCCTTCAACAAACACAAGCCAAGTCCTCCAGTCCCGTGCCATCCGCTCAAATTATTTCCATGTTTTCCTCATCATTTTCTCCTCTATATCCAGTTCTCTTCTCCATGTATTTTTTGGTCTTCCTCTGCCTTTCTTTCCCTGTGGATTCCAGAACGGACTGCCTTGTAATGCTATCAACAGGTTTCATCAATGTGTGTCCTATCCATTGCCAGCGTCTTATTCTCAACCCTTGTTCCACTGGCATTTGTCTGGTTCCTGTCATCAATTCCAGATTTGTGACTTTGTCATACCATTTCAGTCCTTCTATTCTACGCTAGCACCCGTTTATAAAAGTCTGTAGCTGTTTGGTTCTTGTTTTTGTTGCTCTCTGTGTCTCAGAGCCATACAATAGGACTGACTTGACATTTGAATTGAAGATTCTTATTTTCGTGTTGGACTTGATTTCTCTTGTTCTCCATATGTTTACCAATGCAATGAAAGCGACTCTTGCTTTTTGTATTCTTATTTTGATATCACTGTCTGTCCCTCCAACTTTCTCTATATTATTGCCAAGATATGTGTAGGATTCTACATCTTTTAGTGGTGTTTCTTCAAGTTCAACCTTGTTATCATTTCTGGCATTTATTTTCATAATCTTCGTCTAATTCCTGTGTATTTTCAGGCCCACTTGTTGTGACCTCTCATCGACAATTTTCATGTTCTCTTCCATCTGATTATGGTTATGTGACAGAAGAGCCAAGTCATCTGCAAAATCTAGATCATCAAGCTGTTTAGTCGGATTCCACTGGATTCCATTTCTGTTGTGTGATGTCGATCTTTTCATAACCCAATTTATTGCTAGTAAGAAAAGAAATTGAGACAAGAGGCATCCCTACCTCATTCCTGTGCTAATCCTAAACGGTTCTGTAAGTAGTCCTACATGAAGAACTCTGCATGTCATGTTTTCATAGGTCTTCTTTATTAAGTTAATGACCGTCATGGGAACTCCTTAATGCCTCATCAATTTCCAAAGTGATTCTCTGTCTACACTGTCAAATGCCTTTTCATAGTACAACGAATCCGATGTATAGAGGTGAATTCCATTCCAGACTTTGTTCAACTATTATTCTCAATGTGGCTATCTGGTCTGTACAGAATCTGTTTTGTCTTAAACCTGCTTGTTCATCTCTCAGTTGCTTGTCTATGGACTCTTGTAATCTCTCAAGGATGATTATGTTTAATACTTTTCCTGATACTGATAGTGACATTATTCCTCTATAATTTGTGCACCCTTGTAAATTTCCCTTCTTAGGCAACTTAATCAGATATCCTTCCTTCCATTCTGCTGGTATCTCTTCCTTTTCCCAGACTTTACCAAGTAATTTATATAACATCTCTGTAGCCGTGTCGATATCTGTTTTGATTGCCTCTGCTGGAATGCCATCAGGTCCAGACGCTTTTCCATCTCTTAGAAGCTTTATGGCTTTCTTTTTTTCTTCCTTCGTTGGCCTTTCACCTTTAATTTGTAGCTATTCTTCTGCTGGCTGGATGTCCGGGGGGTTTTGTGGAGCTGGTCTATTGAGAAGGTCCTCAAAATATTCTGTCCACCTCTTCATTTACTCTTGAATATTGCTGAGCAGTTTTCCATTCTTGTCTTTTATGAGGCAACTTGTTTGCTTGTATTTCCCTGTTAGCTTCTTTGTGCTGCTATACAGTTCTCTCATATTTCCTTTGGCTGAAGCATCTTCTGCCTCTCTTGCCAACTCCTCAATATACTTCCTCTTTATGGCTTTCTTTATTGCTTCTCTACTTGGTCGTTTGCAGCTGATTTATAGCTCCTCTTCTGCTGGTTGAATGTCTTGGGGATTTGTCGGAGGTGATCTATTGAGAAGTTCCTCAAAATGTTCTGTCCATCTCTTCATTTGTTCTTGTATCTTACTAAGCAATTTTCCATTCTATCTTTTATGAGGCCATTTGCTTGCTTTTATTTCCCTGTTAGCTTCTTAGTGTTGTTGTACAGGTTCCTCATATTTCCTTTGGCTGCAGCTTCCTCTGCTTCCCTTGCCATCTCTTCAGTATGCTTCTGTCGCAGGAGTTATAATGTGTGAATAGATTTGGTCTGATTTCAGACAGATGGTGAATGTGTAGAGTGAGAATAGATAGAAATAGCGTCACTGATGGAAATACTGGGAAACGATGGACCGTTTAAAAGGGTAGTGATACTACTATCTTCGGCCTACTGTGGCGTTGGCTATTGCACGCCACATGTCAAATAATGACTAAAAGTATGGTGCTGGTACTTCGCACATGACGTAAACATGTTTGGGATAGAAACCGAACAGAGTTGATGTTTACCCTGTTGGGGTCATATGTGTATACTACCTAGCTGGTAGTTCTTGCGAACATGTTCAATGGGAAATGTTTTATAATAACTCGATGTGTTCAGATTTTAAGTATATGGAGGAAAGGGGATCATGTGATACTATTATTGGATTGCTAGAATGCGTATCTTGGAAAATGCCTTACATAGAATGCCGTGCTGTTGTCTTGTGAAAACTGTGGAATAAATATAATTAACTGTTGGACATGCGTCGTCACAATGATTAATGTTGGCTGGTTGAAGAGCCTTTATGATTAACGTTCACAGACGTTATTACTGGGACAAACTTCGATATTAACCCTAGACGAAAATGAGTTTTAAAAATGCGCGGATACAATGTTACGTGTGGATTTGTGACGCCACACCTACCTTGACTGTCTTTTGTATTTCATTCTTTTTCCCGCCCTCCGATGCTAATTAAAGACAATGATCTAATAAGCAGTAAGGACATACGGCACCAAAGTGACACGTAAGGGCAGAGGTTCTGACCACAACAGAGAGTTTGTATATTTTATTGGAGAAGACAATAATATAAAATCCACAACACAAAGAAAACCAGAATCAGTCTGCCTTTAACCCTTCGGCAGATCACAAACCACAAATCAATGAACAACATACGACACCGCAACAACACTCTGCTTCACCACTAAATAAATCACGTACAAGCCCTTATTCACTCACTCCGCACCGACACTCAGTTAAGTCTGCACAAGTCCTGCTTTTAACGGACACGGAGCCCCCAGTTCTGGTCGAATGGCCGTTTCTGTCTTGTTAATAAATTAATCCAGGAAATGTTATTACTCTTTCTTACGACACCTAACAACAGTCCGTCGAATGTGATAATCCAGTGGGCGAGAAAAGAAAAGCTCCAGTGAATTACGTGATAAAATAAATCTCCAAACGCTCCTCACCTTCAATGGGAACGTGAACCGAGACCACTGGTAGAGTGCATATTAGCGCACAAATAATAATAAATCCAAATAGCCGGTCGCTAGTGACTCATTTGACGAATAGCACACACAAAAAACCCACAACGAATATGAGTGAGGGCTCAAGGGGCGCCTCTGATAAGGAAAAATTGACGACAGGAAAAACCATTGGTTTCTTCTTTTTCGTTGTCTGCTAGTAATATCCACGGTGACGGGGTGTAAAGGATTATCCCCAGGTTGCTTAGAAGAGAGGATGGAAATTAATGTGGTGCAGCCAAATTATAATCCAAGGTCAGTTTCTGGTACCTGACTAGATATCCCAGAGTCGCGTGTAGGCTCACACAAAGAGAACATTCAGCTTATCTCTTGACCCACGCACAGTTTTCTTATAATCTCTTCAGTCATTGTCTCGCCGCGTGCACGATATCTAAACTTCTGCCGCCGTCAAAAGTATACAATCTGATAACACGCGCTCCTCTGCATATCTTTTGCCTATGGCTTAGTCTCGCAAGTCCTTTGTTTCCTATCGCCCTGGCTGGCCCCTATTGTATATAAATGTGGTGATACTCACTTATTTCTACAAGGCTTCAAGCCATTAAACAAATTCTCGCATCGTCCATGTTGCAATGGTATGCGCTGGACAATATTGTGGCAGATAAGGGAACGAATAGTGAGAATCAGATATAGGAAAGTCTAGAAAGAGTAGAAAAAGGGGATGCACAAAAAGGAATGTGCATGAGACGGAGAATCCGAAAAGAGGTTAACAGAAATCCGCTTAGGCACGCTTTTCAGCAACTCAGTCAGAAGCGTGAGTTAAGCAGTGCAGGTCGCACATACCCGAGATACACAAGGGTAGCCATGTTGAAGGCGATAGTCAAGTAGACAATGTGTTGTGCCAATTCTCAGACACAAGGAGACACGATTGGGTAGCAATAACCCAACATATTGACCGTATAAATTCATGACAGGACTGAAGAACGAAGGAGCGAGTTAGGCTCCACTAAGTAGAAAAAGGGTACGTAGAGTAAATTAGTTATGTCCATACTGCAGTCCTGTTACTCGTATAAGATAGTGGCCATCTAGAAGCAGGGACAGGAATAACCCCGGAGAAGTCCGGTATCACTTCAATAACCTGAACCTAGAGCGATAGTATCAATAGACAAGGTTTTGCTGAGACGGAAGAAAGGATGTGGATACTAGTAACATCTGAATAATTGAGACCAGAGACATTACAATATTGAATATAGTTCATAATGGTGAGCGAGTATTAAAGATGAAAGTGTGACGGACCAAGATTGTTGGAGGTCCGAGTAACAGCAGTGGTCCACACATGTAAATAAACTATTGCAGTTGACTGTGGCGTTCCCTATTTGTATAGAAGATCTGCTTAGCGGTGTGTCGTCGCTCACTGTGTGTGTTGTACACATCCATCATCATGTCATCGCTATCTACTGAGGCAAAGAACCTGGGCACACAACGGTCATGTGGGGTAACCACCTGTTAGCGCAGGCGGCCACAATATCCGTTTAACGAACCAGGTGTGTTCTAAAAGATAACTTTCCACCAAAAAGCATAGATTAGAAATATACAAGGTGTGATTACAGAATACTGATAAAGCAAAGAGGGGAGGAATACAAATGAAAACGATGATGAAAAAAGGACAAAGCAGGCGAAAGAATAGGCTCGCATCACTGCAGTCATGTACTCATTTACAGCTGTATAGACTAGCGCGAGACGTTCCAGGTTTCGATCCGGAACTAAGTAACTATCATCCGAGAGGAAAATATTCAAACATTTTGACTAATGGGGCACTGAAAACAAAATATGCACCATTATTTTCTGCTCTTTAATGCATTTGATAACAATAATAAAAGTGGTCCTTAAACTGTTTTTTTTCTTTCGTTTACTAGTTTATTAACCTGCTCTGGCCAAGTCCTTATAGGTCACACCTTTTGATCAAGCTAGTACATTTTTGCCCCAGCACTACAATTACCAACAATTGAACACTTTCAGAAAAAAATAATTATAATTAAAAAATTACCTTTCAAAAGTCCATTATTTTGCACATACCGGATTTTATTGCTGCAAATACACCCTTTGATTTTTCCACCGTAACAGATATAGCGTTAATTGCGTCAGGTGAACGAAGTAGCATATAGCAACAAACTACATCTCACCACGAAAAACTGTTTGGAGATGACAGGAGTAGCATATAGCAACAAACTACATCTCACCACGAAAAACTGTTAGGAGATGTCTGGAGTAGCATATAGCAACAACCCATTCCTCTCCACGAAAAACTGTTTGGAGATGTCAGGATCCTTGAGCTGACTGCTGCATTTGTGAGAGTCATTAATGTGGAGGTTTGACATTAATGTGGAGGTTTGACATTAATGTGGAGGTTTGACATTAATGTGGAGGTTTGACATTAATGTGGAGGTTTGAAGGTAAACGAGGGAGAAAAAGAAGAAAAAGAATTGCATCAGTTTTTGTTTTCTTTTAGTTTTTTCTTCTTCTAAGAGTCTTACCAAAGTTGGGAACAGCTGATTGAGATTAAAAAAACTTACATAGTTAACAATTATTGGCATTGTGAATGTTTTTGAAAAATAGTGAACTACAACTGTTGACATAATTTATGTTTATGAGGAATAGTGATCTACAACACTTGGCATAATGTACGTTATGAAGGACTAAACTAAAACTGTTGACACAATCTACGTTAATGAGAAATAGGGCTTTGTTGTTGTTGTTGCGTAACTATGGCTGCTGAGCTCGTTGCGTTGTTGTTGAGTAAGTAGGACTGCTGAGCTCTTCGCTCCTTAGCAATCAATGTCAAGGTGAAGAATGTGCACGTATTCTGTAGCTGTTGAGTGGTGCTGTATAGAGTGTTTGTGATTGTTGAGTGGTGCTGTATAGAGTGTTTGTGATTGTTGGGGAGCCTGGCAACAGCTGTCGTCTCTCTGTGAAGAGTCCTGGGCAAGTGAGCAGCACATGCTGAACTGTCTCTTTCCGATGGGTACAGTTGTGGCAAGTAGACTCATGTGTGGGGTTTAATTTGTTTAAGTGCTTGTTGAGTCTGGTGTGTTCTTTCTTAGTTGGAAGATTGTGCTCTATTCCACACAATGTATGTTATTAATGTTGTCATTTTTTATGGGATGGACCATTGTTTATACAAAGCACGTCCAGTGCCCATCAGTTCAGCCATTCCTCTTTGAAGTTGTTTTGAAGTATTCGTTAGGGATATAACAATAATGCATGTTTCTTGGAGTGTTTGTTTGAACCATGCATGCTCCAAGTTTTGCTAGTCTGTCTGCTTTATCGTTGCCTGGTATGTCTGTGTGTCCTGGTATCTACTGCAAAGTGACTATGGTGTCGTATTCTGTCAGCAAGTTGTTAACTGCATTGGCCTGCTGTGCTATTTCTTTATTTTCTGTGTGAATGTTAAAGAGAATGAATGAACCACAACTGGAACATTATGGATGTTATTGAGAAAAAGTGAACTACTAATGGTAAGAGCGGGAATGTTACTGAGAAAAAAAGTGAACTACTAACGGTAAGAGCGGGAATGTTACTGAGAAAAAGTGAACTAATAATGGTAAGTTAATGGGAATGTTACTGAGAAAAAGTGAACTATTATCGCTCTAAATGAATGTTACACGTGAAGGGCGAAACTCATTTTTGCTACCATTAATACACTCAAGCTTTTTTCATTTTGCTACCATTAATTATTCAGACGATAAACATGGTTACTGGTGGATTCAGAAATATCGGCAGGGTGATGACAGCATGTGTAGTTTTTTGAAGAAGATTCTGGAATATGTAAACAACATATCAACATAATATCGGCGAAGTGATAGCTATAGAGTTGACAACGTTAGCAAAGATTTCTTACCATACACAGTTCCGTCTCAGACCTAACGGTCTTTTATATTTGGACATACGCCCTAATATAACCGACTAGGTTGAACGGGACGCGCCTCGCCAAAACGAGGCAAAACCTTATTAAGAAAAAAACAAAACAAACGTAAGCGAAAATGAGAAAAATGCTCTCAGGTTGTTAAAGATAGTGTTGTCGACTCAATGTGATGACTTGAACTCGAATCGGACTTAAGTCAACTAATATCTTAATTCGTACTGATAACTGGTAGATCGGGACATGTACGTGTAAGTTGTGTGGGTGGATTAATGTCTTTGGGACTGGAGAGATTTGAAGTCAGTGTAACGCATTATGGACCTATCCAAGTCAGTGTAACGTCTTATGGACCTATCCAAGTCTGTGTATTATTATAGGATCTTACCGGATATAGGAGAGTCCTCTTGGTTACGTGGTTTGAGCGCTTTCCTCTCGCGGTAAATTTATCAGGTTCGCGATAAAAACCTGGTATCGTCACACTCCAGTCTACCTAGCTGTAAATGGGTACTGTCTACGCTATTGAATTAGGGAAGGCAGAGGCAGCAAGAAAGGGAACTCATCATCATCAGTTGCCATCTCCACAACGAAGATTGGCTGTAATGGATCTCCAACACCTTCTGTCTCTTGTCTTGGTGGTGCACTCTGACAGACTCTTTCCTGTCCATCTCTTGATGTTATCTTCCCACTTATAGCGCTGTCTTCCCCTAGCACGTTTGCCTTCAACTCTGCCTTCTGTTATGGTCTTCTGCAAGGTGTTATGTCTTTTTAAATAGCCAAAGTATTTTAACTGCCAAATTTTGATCCCATTCATTAGTTTTCTTTTCATAATAAGTTTTCTTTGACCTCTTTATTTGTTTTCTTCTCTGTCTATCGTCTATTTTGCTAATTATCATAGTTCTTCTTTCTCAATCTTAATGTCCAATCCATATTCACGACTTATGCTGTTTACTTGCTTCACTAGTTCTTGTAAATCCTGTTCACCTTCAGCTAACAACAGGGTATCATCTGCATATCTAAGGTTGTTTATTGACCTTCCACTGGTGTTCAGTCCTGGCATTTCCTGTACCTGTTTGAAAATATTTTCTTTATATAGATTAAATAGGCAGGGGAATAGCACGCAACCTTGTCTGGCACACTTTTTATTCTATATATGTTGAATAATTCCTTCCAGATCTTACTGTAGGAGTTTGCTCCCAATAAATGTTAATGAGAATTCTTATGTCTTTTCCATCAATACCTATGTCTTCGAGGCATTCAATTATTTTCTCGTGGTGAACTCTGCCAAAAGCCTTCTTATAGTCAATGAAGCATATGTACATACGTTTTTGGACCTCTGTATATTTTTCTGCTAATATTCTTAGGCAAAATATTGCTTCTCTTGTTCCGCTATTCCATCTAACACCAAACTGTTCTTCTTGGACTTCACTGTCTACTTTACTTTTTATTCTCCTGTGTATGATTTTGAGCATTATTGTAATTGCATGACTCATCAGGTTGGTTGTTCTGAAGTCTGAACATTCTGTTGCGTTAGGTTTTTTGGGCAATGTTATAAAGACTGATGTCTTCACGTCATGTGGTTTATATCCTGTAAATGCCAGTTGCATAGATCTGTGATTGTATCTTTACCACCACTCTCCAGGGGAACTAGCCACCCATAAACATACAAGCTGGACCTAGTATGGTGATGTCTCAACAACGTCATTCCACGACGGCAAATTGTGCTATGGGACTTCCATTACCTTTTACCAAATATGGAAGAGCCAATGAAAACAAGACAAAACAGCTTTCAGAGCACATCTATATCCTGAAAAGGTGGAGACGTTTTCCACAAAGTTGACATATATAATATTTCTCCCAAATCGTATCATTCTCTAACAACAATCCCCAAAGTTATTTGATACTCTGGCGTTATAATCAAATTGTATGCACAGTTTTATCATTTTGTTTTGTCTTCTCTCAATTCAAGTCTCATATCCAATGTTTTTTGTATTTCCGTTAATCCAAAACTTAATTCGAACGTTTTCTGTATGTCTTTCAACACAAAGCTTATCTCCAAGTGTGTTTCGGCGACTCCCAATCCAAATATTATGTCCACATTTGTTTTGATGTCACATAGAACAAAAACCTGCAGTGTCTCTATGCCTATTAATCCAAATTGTACGTCTAACCTTGACCTTCATCATCAACATTTTCCTTCGCGTTCCTTATGGAACATGTAGCCACCACTGTGGCTGGTCCCGTTGCGGGGAGCCTGCGCCAAGAACCTACATGTCCCTGCAGCAATGGTTTCTGTAGCCATATGTGTTACATGATACAGTTGCCAGTCTCATGCACAACCAGATATTACTTCCCTTGTACGACATGCCTGAGGATTAAAAGTGCTGTCCAGAAATACACAAATAAAAAACACAATAACATCAACAGGTAGTGACGTCACAGATACTGCCGCAGGGGAGTGAAGTGTTAGAGACTTCACTATACTCAGTCCAGCATCGAGAGGTGTGGTGACCAGTTCTTTTCCACGGTGCCTTTTCCTTCCCTAACTCAAAGAGAAGAGTCAGGCACCCATTTACAGCTAGGTAGACTGAAGGGTGTCTGTATCCTGATCCAAATCCGGCATCTTTGCCGCCAGTGACCAGCGCTCTAACCATTCTGCCAATCGAACGTTCACAAAAAACATTGAGTACGTGTTATTTATTTACCTTATTTGCTTGAAGTGCTTGCTTATTTGTCTACTTTCTTTCAGTTGTTTGTAGAAGGGTAAATCTGTGGAAGATATTTATTGTTGTTAGAAGCATAGTTGTGGTCAATCTGAATATGTCACATTTTTTTGTCACTAGCAGTCCATAACTGACAGTTTCCACCTATCAACAAATTCCAATGACAGTCAAGAGAAAAGTCATCGTATAGAAAACTAAATTAATGATTTTAGCATGATAATTCTAAGCAGAAAAATATAAATGTCTTTGTTCTTCAGCATCAAGTACGCGGTTTCACTAATCAGGATTAAAGAAAATCTTTACCGCATTCTCGCGCGCTTGTCACCGCCCGGATATAGCAACCATCTTGTGTATACACCGCAGCGAAACCAGCCACGTTAATCTACGGGTTGTATCATTTTAATGTGATTTTTCATGTGTGTCGCTTACTTTTTGCATTCTCTCTTTTCTGTTTTTGTTCGTTTATCTGAAACGATATCTTGAAACCCGCAATGCACCGTTCATCAGCGTTGCAGAAATATTTGTTCCACAATTTTGTTCTTTCTTCTGACAACTAATTTCTTTTTAAAGACAAAAAAAAAAAAAGTACTGTCTAAAGGAATCTGAGGGGACACAGACAGAATAGTACTATGACTCCCTGAAGTATGTCGTAAGAGGCAGCTAATATGAGGTTGTGCCTCAAACTGGCAACACAAACTGTTGCAGAAACCGTAGCCCATTAATGCTTACGTCATCAGGTTTCCTGCACTTTTGGCGCCATGCTTCACATGGAGAGAAGAGTGAAATAAGGAATATCGTGATCATGGTTATAAAAGTAACCGGGACTTTCAACGTTCTTGAAAATTTTACCAGGACACACTGCTAAAGAGCGAGAATGTCCCGAAATACCCGGAAAGAATGATAACCCTACTTTATAAGCAATTGCTATCACCAAACCCCTCCATCACCAAACCCCTCCAGCACCAAAACCATGTATGGAGATTCAATTCGATTGTTAAAGACATGCACCGTTCACTACCTGGCACAAGGAAAAATGAAAGAAAACTCGTAACCTAGGAGATCGGAAAAGTCAAGTATAATCAACAGTATGCCGCACAAAGAGCAATTTTATATGTACAGCATTCGTTCAATATTAACTACGTAGTGACGTCAGTTTACAGGTCGTACTCTCACTATAATATCCACCATGAGTGTCTGTAGTGCTGTAAAGCTATGAGTCCCCATCTCGTAGGCATGATTCTCTAAAACAAAAAGGGTGAAGAATTCCGTTATACGCCCATTGAGGCATATTGTGTATATGGTGTTAGGCCACAATGTCCAAATGTCTCAGTATGTTCTCTTTTATCCTTCTTTGTCTCTATTTGCTTCAATCAATCCTGCTGTCGCAATATATACCAGATTTACTCGTCTCGTGACATACCAAAAGAGAGTGGACTACTTCTTGTTATCATGACTAGTACGTTTTTTAGGACATCCTCATTACTCCTTTTTATCTGCTCATGGTATTCTTAACATTGGTCATTAAAGCCATATCTTTATAAACTCAATGAATTTTAATGCTTATCTAATTGTCCACGACCCACTTTCATAAGTCAGGATTGGTTCCATATCACACTGAAGTACCCTCCTTCTTACTTCCTTTGACAAAGTGTTGCTTCCAAAAACAGTTTTCATATACATGCAAAAGTACATAATGTACACCTGAGTATCTAAATATTGTTTAATTTCATTAAATAATGGAGGAAACCTTGAGTCCTGTGAACAGTAAATAAATAAACAAAGGTAATTAACAGGTACTCGTTGGACATAAAGGATGACACTAGACAACAGAAAAGAAAATATAAGTGATAGGCTTACCGGGAATCGAACCTAGGACCAACCAAACGGCGCCATCGCCTTGCTGTGACAGTACCTCGTGAAAGGACGCTCAATCAATTTTGCACCGCAAAAAAAAAATGCATTATTGATTAGTAACATCAGTAATGGCAAAATATGAGAACCTAGAACCTAGATGGCCTTCCCGACCCAGCATTTGTTGGAACACACATTGCCAGTGCCTGCAGAATATTTATGTCTGGAATATTGATAGTATGAGGACTGAATTCGTTACGGCCATAATTGAGTTACAGAAGAGACAGTGACATATCGACTCTCAGTAACTTCAGACGACTCTGCAGCAACCAGAATAACTGTTTCTATGGTTGAACATATAACGAAGTAGTTGGTTTGTGTTCAGAAGCCATCTTGATACCGAATTGTGTACACGAAAACACACTAGTATGGCACTCAGCGAGCTCCGTGTGAGACGCAGCAAACACTGTAAACGCGCTGATAGACACGACACAAGAGTAACTTAAAAGTCAGGCGCCGGAGGCGGACAGTCTGGGCTCATGATTCTTTAATGACAGCTAGGCATGGCTCTATGAATCATGCTCACACTATAATCTTATTGTTGCCAGTTGTTTTTAACCATCCCTTTCTTGTTGCCAGTTAATATCACAGAACTTGCCAAGGTTAAATGCGCATAAGATTCTTGTGTACACGATGCTATTAACAGTTGGACAATTTGTTTCGTAACTTTTGTTTGAAATTGTGTTTATGTTTGTGTGTTTAAACATAATTTGTTGCCACCTTTTGTCGGGGCGCAAGAATGGGATGCCTGCTGATAAGGAAGGTTGTATGTCCGTGTCTGTTTTTGTGTGTGTGAGGATAGAAAAGATTATATTTGTATGGATTTGTTTTGTATTAATATAAGTGTTTTTTTTTTCAAATGTGGAATCGTGTGACGGCATTGCCTCCCCTGCTTTGCATAGGTGGTCCACCAGTGGCCAAAACTCAAAGGTATCTAATATGGGCTTCAAAGGTATCTACCTTCGCACAAGATTACTCTTGGCAGGTACGTAAATAGAAGAAACAAAACGCTTCTATCTCCAGGGAGTCTTCACAAGATATTCAGAATAAGCGAGAACAATACTGCTTTGGCTGAGTATGTTAACTCTGGAATTCTGCCGACGCTTTTGTGAAGCACTTATTACTTTCAGCTCGTTTAAGCCCCCACCCCTGATTTACTCAGCGGAATTCTATTATTCTAGTATAGCTCTGTTTAGAGTGTGTGTAGTAATTTGACTGAGACAAACATGCAGTAACTTTTAAATGATTAAATCGAAGTTAAATTTGTAACATTACAAATAACAAAATGTAATAATCACTTTAGGTTTTAACAGTTGGAAAATAATTTGAATAGTTATGGATCAAGAAAAGTTATAATCATGGTCTTTAAGGATCGTAAAGTTGAAGTGGCAGCATATTTTGAACTTAGCTGCCAATGACGGTTCTGCTCCTTCTTATGAGTTGGTTCTTTTTACTCTGCTCACGCTCGTCCCTGATCAACGTTGTCGGGGGTAGCTCGTTTCCCAGAAGTGTCAAGGAGAGTCTACCACGTGGGTCCTTCGTCTTAAAGCTTAGGCCAAGATTCCCTTCTTGTTCCATAGATAGTGCTTTCTGCTGGTACCACCAATAACTATGGTAAAGGAATAGAACGAAATGCTCTTCAGAGTATGGCGTTTTCCACCCCATAGTTATGGGTTCCTATCTTCCCATACCACAATCCCAATTACTCAGACTTTACCCTTGATGAGAATTAAATTTAATCCCTCGGGATAAAACTTTCTTTACATTTAAATAGAATAGCTTTCATAGTTACTTTATATTTAAACGAAAAGGTTAATAATACAGATAGAGTCTGTTTACATATACATCTCCACTGATTGAAAAGTGTTCACAATATAAATTGAATTTGTTTTCATTTATGTTTTACACTGATTGAAAAGTTTGAAACTTCCATTACTTTAAAATGAATATTTTCACATAGACATTTACACTGGTTTAAGCTTGAATACTTACATTAATTTTAAAGTGACTATGTTTATAGGGACATTTACACTGCTTTGAAAATGTAAGTATTATATTTAGAATGTACATCATTTCTTTCACTTTTCCCTCCCTGCTCAATAGGAACCTGGGACTACTTTATGCTTTTAGTTCTCTTAACGAAACTAGCAATAAATCAATCACCAGCCCATGCAGTGGTGGTTCAGGAATCATCATTCTATACGCTAAGGTTGCCAGCCTCAAATGACGTTGACATCCACAAGCAAGTTTCACATTTAAAATTCACATGGTAATATATACATAGTTATATGTAAGTTCACATGTTAGTAATAAAATATGAAATATAAATCACAACTTACGCCAATCCTGGCTCACAGACTTTGCGCAGATGAATAAAAGAGACTTGAATCGGCCTCTTACATGCGTCTGGGGTGTCGTTAATTTAATAAGTCCCCTGTCTGACTTCGTGTGTTGTCCTTCAGTTTCCTCAGTCCCGGTTTCCTTATTTAAAATGTTAGAGATTTCCTGGGCTATATTGTTAGTCCTGATAAATACTCCAATAAATGGTGTCCGGTATTTTAAGAAGGAATTTTGAATTATCATTCTTTACTGTAGCAGTCTGGTGTCTTGGCGAGCAATTTCTCAAGTGAAATAGCTTGAGAATATAGTCAGACTATATTCCCTGCTTTCCCACGCTTTCGTTTGTTATGAGCTATGAAAAAACTCCAATTATACTCAAACAGGCGGGTTATGGGGTAATTTCAAAATATTCCGACATCGGATAATTTTGAACGTAAGGCAGAGGTCAGCTCTCCCATATAGGGTAATAAGATGTCCGATACCCTTGTGTATAAACGTAAAGACAGATCGGTAATCTCATACAACAGCAGGTTCAAAATGTAACCATCATTACTTTATCAGAAAGTACTCTTGTCATAACAAGTAGGACAGGAAACGCTTATGTCATAAGTTTCGGCCGTGGACACGAGATCTTGTGCTAATCTTAGCCAAGCTGTGCCGCCCCCTTGCGACTGCGAATAATTATCTCAGCAAATCTGGGTACCGTCAAGCAAATGGGATTATTATCACCTACAGGGAGTGTCAAGCAATTCGACAATACTCAAATATCTGCTACTTAGCAGAAATATAACGAAGAAAGAAAGAAAAGTGCGATATTGACAGCACATCACAAAAATCAGTACCACAAATGTACCGATACTGCCGGAGTGAAACAAAGATCGATAGGGGCCGCCCCGTTTTGTCGCAAATTGAACTGTCAAAAATGTATAAAAAGGTAGTCTCATAGTAGATATTGCCGTAGGGAAGTGACGTGTTAAAAACTTCCTTATACTATGTCCAGCTATAAGGGCTTGCGTGGCCATTCCCTTCCTCGCTGCCTTTGTCTTCCTTAACTCTCTAGCAGAATCAGGTATCCATTTACATCTGGGTAGTCTCGAGCGTGACGCTACCATATTTCGATGCGGGAACCTGATACCTTCACCACGAGAGGCAAGCGTTCTAACGACTAAACCACATTGACGCGCCTACAAAAATGTATATGATAATTTAAAATGGCTTGGACAATAACAACTTCGGGTGCCGGGCATCTAAGCTTATGGGCACATGCCCCTTCCTATATCTCCATTATTCACGCTCTCTATCCGTTCCGTTGGTGATCTCTGCCTACGCCGTAGTGACAAGCTATCAGTTATCTTGACTCTATGTCGTCTACAACTTTTTTCCTTCTATTTTTCCTGCAGCTACGATGTTTTCGAGAGCTCCTCTTCTCATCACAGGTCCAATGAAGGCTGATTGTCGTCTCATTATGTTTGTTATTATATTTTGTTTTTCCTTAGTTCAACACAAACAATCTAGGTTATCTTAGTTATCCATTAGATTCTTAACAATCTTCTCCAAAAAACCGCACCACAGTTGTTCATGTGAATGTTATCTGTAATCGTACATGTCTGTGTGGCCTCTCTGTGTATGCATGCTTCTGTGTAATGTCTACGTGTCTCTTCTTTTCTGTCTAATGTCTCTACTTTCCCGCGTTATTCTATATGTCTTGTCTACACGTCTCCTGTTCCACATGTAATTCTATATGTCTTGTCTATACGTCTCTACTTTTCCGCATTTTTCTATATGTCTTGTCAATACGTTTCCACTTCCCCGCGTAATTCTATGTGTCTCATGTTTATGTTTCTGCTTTCCTGCGTAATTCTATCATCATCATCTCAACCCGTAACCCGTCATGGGTCGTAAGGGTACCATGGTGGAAGCATCAGCAGACAGGGTCGGCCACTGCTCTTTATCCCCAGCAATGCGCACATGTGGAAAAAACCGTGCCCTGCCCATTCTTTGATGTTATCAGCCCAGGATTTTCTTTGCCTTCCTCTTCTCCGTTTACCTTCAACTGTTCCCTGAATGATCGTTTTTGAAAGGGAGTCATGACGAGTTACATGCCCAAACCAGGCAAACTTTCGACGTTTCACTACTGACAAAAGTGGTTCTTGGTGGCCTGCATACGTTTTTATTTTCTCTCTAAGATAGACATTTGTATTGTGCTCTTTATAGCAAATGCGCAAAATTCGTCCTTAACATTTATACTCGAAAGCCTGAATCCTTCGCTCCATATCTGCAGTAAGTGTCCAGCCCTCACACCCATACAAGAGAATAGATAATACACGTGATTTTTATAATTTGATCTTCACCGGAAAACTGATGTTACTTTTCTAGATCACATTCAGCCTTGTCATGGCAGCTGAGGCCATCTCAAGTCTTGTCTTGATTTCTTTACTTGATCTTCCATCACTACATATAGTGGACCCCAGATATTTAAAAGTGTTCACTTCTTCTAGCGTTCGCCCATTTAACGTAATGTTGGTCGGAACATATTTCTTATGGCTATTCACCAATATCTTGCTTTTTTCTATATTAATTTCCATCCCATATGTTCTTGTTACTTTCTCCAGTCTAGAGGTAAGGTCTTGAAGTTCTGATTCTGTTCCAGCTATCAGATCGATATCATCAGCAAAACGTAGATTGCAAAGAGGTCGGCCTCCAATCGATATGGTTGTTTAATAATCGTAGAGAGCCTGTTGCATAATATGTTCTAGATATATATTAAAGAGCACTGGGGACAGGATACATCCCTGACGAACTCCTACAGTTGTTTTGAAAAATTCTCCAATGTCATTGCTTGCAAAAACAGCACTGCTTGCGTCCTTGTATGGTGCTTCAATGATATCTATGATGTTGGTATCTGATAGGGTGGATTTAGGCTGACTTGAAGTACCACCCCTATCGACACCGGGTAAATTATAGTTGTATTGTAGGGTGTCCTATCTGGTTTTTATTGTTGCCGTGTGTAAAGTAGTTGGATAGTCCACAGAGTACAGCACAGGCAAAATGACATGCAAAGTCATAGAAATGGTAAACTGTCACGTGACGTTTATATACCATTTTATTGCACACCACAATGACAGTCACGTTACATACGTCATAAGACATCACAGTTCAACAATTGTAGCATTCAGAAATAATATTGGTGCCAACTGATATTCATGTAAGATCCAATCCTCATCAGTCATAGCGTAAACAACAGTTCAAGGTTCACAGTGTCATAAAGTTATTATTCATTAATCTGTCTGAATAATATGGCACAGAGCTGGATGCATTAATATTCATTACTATCAATAGTGTAACAGTGTCAGCTGCATTTCATCAGTACACATACATAATAATCATTACTCCTCTCCTGATGCTGGCAGATCAGGTGTAATAAATAAGTCCGTTATCGTTTGCACGAGAAATAGCATTGAGGAGTACAGGTCGAACTGACCTTTATCACCTTCCTAAGTCTAACCCTTTGACTTAGGCTTAATCGCTGGCATAGCGAATCCTGGAAAACAGACAATAGTCTTGTTGGTCTAAAGCGACCCATATATGTAAATTGTTCAGGTATAAAGATACCGGTGGCGAAATCCTAATCAAAGTACCTCTCCATTTTGAATCACACAAGCGAGCAGAGAGCAACGAAATGTCGAACTTCTAGATGGTATCGTAAAGTTCAATAAAGAGGTATTACCTTTTTTCGGAATCAACCACAAAACATATGCCTCCAGGCGGCTTGAATAATACTGGGAAAAGTCTAGTTAGATAACTAACTCACAAAAGACTATGGACTTCCCTATCAAAATCACAAGACGCAGATGCGTCCGCTCTCTACTCAGTACATCTTCTCAATCAATGCTGGGCGGAAGACCAAACTCAACTCCAAGTTCAGACATGCGCAGAAAAACCTACACCTGAGTAAAATTCAACGAGACGATGGTTGAAGACCTTCTAGAAAGATTTTGTAAGAAATCTTGCCTTATATGGACAGCAAACGAATCCTCAACACTGGTTTCAGACATTCCAACAACAGTTGACCGATACTACCAAATAAGGAGAATGATCACACTTCGTTCAAAAAATATGGACCGAACGTGTCTCGTCACAAGAGGAAGTAACCTCATATCAAATGGTAATCTAACTTATCCAGAGTTATGTAGCTTTGACCGAATTAAATTAAAGTGTACATTTCAGTCAATCTAATTATACAATGTCCTTAGCAAAAAATGATCATACAATGACTTTAGAAAAAATGATCATACAATGACATTAGAAAAAATGATCATACAATGACTTTAGAAAAAATGATCTGTGCGTAACAGTATCAAAATTGAATTTTCTCATTATTTGCCATAAGCTTTCATGCCAGACTCGATCGAAGGCTTTTGTGAAATCGATGAAGTTATGGTATAAATCGCGTTGATGCTGGAGATGTTTTTCGATCAGTAATCTAATATTGAAGATTTGTTCTAAGGTACTTCTTTTTGGTCTAAAGCCAGCCTGTTCCTCGGACAAGACTTCTTCTGATTTCTGTTTTATTCTGTTCAAAAGTATCCTTAACATCACTTTACTTGGATGACTAATAAGGCTAATGGTTCTGTAATTCTTGCACATTTTTAGATTTCCTTTCTTTGGAAGCGGTATTACTAATGACTGTGTCCATTCTTTTGGCCATGTTTTTTGTACTCCATATCGTCTGGCAAATTGTTGTCATGATTTTTACTATATCTGGTCCTCCATATTTCAAGAGCTCTGCTGGGATATTATCCACACCCGGTGACTTCCCTCCTTTTATCGAACATATAGCCTCTTCCACTTCTTCCCGTAATATTGCTGCCTTTCCGAGTTCCCTGTTTCACTTAATGTTGTTTAATATGCTATAGTCAGGGTCGAGTTTACAGTTATATAATTCTTTACAATATTATGTCCACCTTCTCATTACAGCTGTTTCTTCATTGAGCAGAGCCCCACTGCTATCTTCTATGACAGTTACCCTGGGCTGTTGGGGTTTTGATAGTCTTCTTAATGTGTCGAAAGCTGCCTTGCTGTTACCTTTTATTAGCCCCGTATTAATGGACTCACATTGATCAGCTACCCATTTTTCTTTGGCCTGTTTCATTTTCTTTCTAATATTTTTATTCACCATACTGTATTGCCATGCTGCTTCAGGTACCTCTTTCTTAACCTTTTTCATTTCTCGCCGTGTATCACATAACTTCAGAATGTCATCTGTAACCCATGGTTTGTTTATTTTCTTTCTTTTACCAAGTATTTCTGTTGCTGATTCAATGAGCACGTCTTTCATTTTCTCTGTGATTGAGTTTATATCATCCTCCAGAAAGTTGAGAGCTGCAAATTTTCCTCCAACAGTTGCCTCAAAGATTCCCACGATTTCTGGATCTTTCAGTTTGTCTAAATTGAATCTTAACTGAGAACATCTGTTTTGATTACAGTTCTTTTTGAGTTTAAGCTTGAGCGTCATCAATACCATGTCGTGATCACTACCAATGTCGGCGCCAGGAAAAGTCCTAGTCTTGGCTTTATTAATACTGGACTTGAATTTTTTGGATACAAGAATAAAATCAATTTGGCCATGTATCTCAGTTTTGGACATGCCACGTTGTTCTTCTTGATAACTTATGTGGAAATAGTGTCTTTGCAAGGGTTAGTTTAAAGTTGCTGGCAAATTCTAGTAGCCTTAGTCCTAGATCGTTGGTTTCTCCTGTCCCAAATTTCCCCCACTGTGCCAGCCCACTGACCGTATGCATCTGGCCCTATTTTAGCATGCCAATCACCTAGAACGATGAGAAGACCTTTCTTTGGAATTTTCTTAATTGTTTCATCCAGATTTTCATAAAATGTATCAATTGTATAATCCTCATAGTCAGTAGTGGGGGCATATGCCTGTATGATGGAGATGTTCTTTGGATGTGCTGCAATACGTATGGTGATTAGCCTGCTATTTACTGGGGTGCAGCTGATGACAGAGTTCAATCTATCTTTATGTACAGTAAAACCTACTCCATGCTGATGTTTGGACTCATCTCCACTAAACCAAATTTTGTGACCATCATCCGTTATTGATTGACCTAATCCTGCCCATCTGACTTCTGCTAGGCCCAGGATGTCCCACGAGTATCTAACAAGTTCATGTGTTAGTTCTCTGACTTTTCCACAAGCATATAGAGTGCGTACATTTCAAGTTCCAACAACAAAACTTTCTCTAGGAAGTTTAAAAATAGGTGTTTGTACCCCATTCGCTGACTTAACACTCTCAAGGGGCAATGAGAGCGCGGTCGTTGTTAATCCAGGCCTCGGCCGATCCGGCATATTATTACTGAGTTGACTTTCAATAATAGCATTTCAGTGGGCAAGAGGTTTGCTTGGCGGTGCCCATCTCCTCTCCAAGTATCCTTGCAGGTACGTACAAAAATGTACCTGGAGCAATCTGGAGTAATTCTATATGTCTTGTTTATACGTCTCTACTTTCCAGCGTAATTCTATATGTCCTGTCTAATGTCTCTACTTTCTCGCGTAATTCTACTTGTATATGTCTAGTCTATAATTCTGTACTTTCCCGCGTAATTCTAAATGTCTTGGTTATATGTCTTAAAGGTTCTGTCTAATGCATTTATGTCTCCCTTGCTTCTAGGTCTATTTAATGTCTATATGTATCTACTTTCCCGTGCAGTTATATTTGTCTTATCTATATCTCTACGCTCTATATCATTTATATCTCTATATCATGTGTTGTGATCTGTTCAGGGGAAATATAGTGAGATCCATGGAAGACATATCATAGGCAATATTTATTGGTGGACACGATATAAACAAACTGACGTATGCTGGACGGGTCTTAATATAAAAAAGTGAAATATTGTTTGTGGAAATTATTAATACAATTTTGACTGAAAGAATAAATAAAGGTCTTGTCCTACATAGCAAAACGATAGAGGAAAAAAAATCGTCTCCAACAATGCACCATCAAATTATTTGGGATTTTTGGAAATAGGTCACTGGACTAGACTCAAATACTGTAGCATATTAATAACACCATAAAACAGATGCATCTCACAGGTCAACGAACGAACGAACGAACTTTATTTTCAAACGGTTGAGAATAGGGCATGCAGGCATATCTGTCATTCTGCCCTTCCTTTCTCTCATCGTTTATACTGAATTCATTTATTCTCACATACACTTGACATATCAATTTAATGGAATTCAACATTGTAAAAGTAAAATAATAGCATACTCACATTGACAGTTTCTAATTATAATCATGAAATAAAATATGTTGAAAAGTACAAATTAATTATGACCATGAAATAAAATATGTTGAAAAGTACAAATTAATTATGACCATGAAATAAAATATGTTGAAAAGTACAAATTAATTATTGCCAAGGGGGAAGAGTATATACAAAGGTAAACATAGTCCCATTGCAGAAATTGCCGCAGTGGAGTGAAGTGTTAGAGACTACATTATGCTAGGTACAGCTTTCAGAAGTGGGATGTCTAGTTCCCTGTCTTGCTGCCTGTGCGTTCCCGTATCCTAGAGCAGAGTCAGGTACCAACTGGGTATATTGGAGCGTGCAGGTAACAGATTTTGATCCAGGAACTGTGTAGTGGTGTTGATGGTATTGTATGATGTTGATATTACTAAATGTAATTGTATGAGGCCAGCTGTGAAGGCTCCTGAGATAAAATGTAGTTGAGAATTGTCAGAAGGCCTTTCTTGCTACCACTACGACCTCACACTTAATTTTTTTTTAATGAATGTGGCTACGTAAAGTGTCTAGGGTTATGATATGTAGTGTGGTGTAATAGATTATAGATATACCCACAGATATTTAACAAAACTAATAATATTTAACAAATATTACAACACACTGAACTAACTCAGTAGTGTAAAATTTTTTGATAGAATTATATTACATTTATTTTGTTCTGTGTCAATTTTTTAGGTTGACCAGAACTTAAAAGGATTTAGAGATTATGAAAAGAAATGCATGGAATATTATATCATAAATGCAATAGTGTACATATATATGTACTATACTAGTTAGTTTTATTAAAATGTTCTAGTAGTCATCTACTTGGGAGGATATTTAATGTTTGTGCTGTTGGGGTGGCCTCATCACACCTGTCTATATTGACTACACAGTGTCCAGAAAATGGTGGGAATTTTTATGGGGTTATTAGTAACTAAAGGGCTTTGGTGAATGTCCAGCAGACCAGAGGCTCACTCATCTTATATTTGTAGCTCTGGTGCTGAAAACTGATGGTCCCACCTCTCCGTGCTGGCGGGCAATAATGGTGGTCTCTGTCACAAGTACTGCACAGATACACTCGAGTAAAGTCACCAACTGAATAGTCACTGCTTTGTTGACAACAGAAACTCGCAGCTCTGCAATCAAAGTATGGGCCATGTGTCAAAATCTATTCTCTACCCACGTCTGGACACAACACTGACACAACAACCACATCATACAGACAGGTCAGATCTCTCTGACCAAACAGCACATTTACCATGGTGGTTTTACATCAGATAGATCCTCCCAGACCATAGATTCTGAAAAATATTTATTAGTTGTCTGCCCTAAAAGAGGATAGGTAATATGTTTCATTATTCCCAACACTTGATCTGTCTTGCTTAACCCTTGCTGGAGTTTATGTACATTGTTGGTCCCTAGACCCTGACTAGGGCGGGGGGTCTAGAGCAAATCCCTACTTGTTTGTAAGGCTAGATTTTGATATGGCAGTATCAAATCACTCGAACATGAACAATATTCAAAATATACAAAGAAATAATTTCAATCTTACCAGATTATGAATAAATAACACAGAATTGCTAGCAAAACTCAGCTGAGCTGCTGGCTATAGTATGGCGTCCCTAAATTTATTACACTTTCTTTCATATGGAAATCACCACACTTTAAAATCTGTGTCTATCACTGAACAACTATTGAAGAATGGCCCCACTTTCGCGTCTGAGCGCTAATGATATGATTGTCTGTGGCCAATCACTGCCTAGGTTTATTTTAAATTTCAAATTTCCTCCCATAAAGTCATTTCAGTCATGCTTCAGTCAAGTATGGATGGTTATCTGTTAGTCTGTCCGTCTCTACTTGTGTTTCTACAAAATGTACTCGATTTTTGAACCAACCTTTCTCTCCCCTCCAAAATTTTGTCGTTAAAAGTTATATTTAGACACAGCTACCACCCAAAAACCCTCTCTTCCATACTACGTAGATTTGAACACCTGCGTTTCGAGGTCGTGTTTTTTTGTGCAATTAGCGACACTTTTAGATTCCATACAGTCTGTCGAGGATGTGAACAACACTGTCTTTTGTCATTATCTTCAATATTATCTATCCGTCTGTAAAATTAAGAACATATTAGTTCACTGCTCAGAATAGGCCATCCGGCCAGCTAATTTTTATATTCCTAACATTAATATTAAGAAAAAAGTACTTTTTAAATTTTGTAATATTCCAAACATCTGCGTTTAGCCGCTGAATTCAAATCAAGGCCTTGGTATTGCAAAAGCGTCCAATAAATGACTGTGGCGTATTATATCTAAGGTCCCTTCTGTCGAGTTGCTTACTTTTTATGTCAACTTGGGAAACGTGACTTTTCTCCGTTTCCCCCCCCCAATTGCGTCTCCTTAGCCTTTCTAGTCTCACGCAATCGTTCCAGTCATATTTTTTTCCTTTTTGATCCGCCGTTCCCCTCCTGTTTAGCAAGTCAATTATTATGGAGGATGATGACCCGCGGTCTAGGCGATCATGTACTATTCGCAGCCTACGCATTATGTTTTTATCCTTAAATGTTATCTTTGGAGATATTTTACCGTTGTATCTCTGTCAATTTCACTACAAACTGTGCCGGGAAAGGATGTCGCTAGTAACCGCACAGCCAATCGAGCACTCTCGGACAGTTAGTTTGTTAAGGTTTTTTTTTTTTGGAAAGGTTTTTTTTTGTAGAAATTTATTTTTTAAAGTTTTGTTTTTGTTGTTAACAGTTTTTGTGGCAAAGATTTTCTTACAGGATGGGGTAACCGGCCTCCATGCCCAACTCTCCTGAGTGGCATTTTACGACATGCCTCGTAGGTTACAGTGTTGATATTCTGCGCTCCTGTTCCGTGTCCCGGTTACACACGACATCTAGTAGACGAGCACACAAACTCCTAGGGACCACAGAGATGTGAATTTACAGAAGAATGTTAAAAACGCCAAACACAGCTAAGAATTCCAAACATGTAACTTTGATGCGTGTCGTATTATTTAAAGTTCCGGAGAAAGTCTCCGTGGCCAAAGTATACACTAGGGGATAGTCAAACAACACGAATCAGCATAACTGCAGTGAGCTGACAAACACCTCCTTCACAATTCACAAATACGCAATTTATTATACTTGACTCAAAGCTCCATGAAATCAGTTCTCGCCCAAAGGCAACTGCAGTAAAAAGTAGTTGTTCAGTCCGTTCACTGTCAAAAGCTGGTCAATGGCAATCATACAAACTTTATTTCTCATAGTCCAATGGACATCTTCATGAATAGATATACATTTCCTGAATATAATAAACCAGAGACACCTCAACTAAGTATATTGATGTCCTGGTGATGAAATGGTGCAGGAAAAACACAGTATACTGCAGTAGCTCTATACACATACGTCCGCTCACATTCAAACACAAGCCGCATCTCTTCTTGCAGACGATCACCTCACTTCTGCTTAAAAATGTTCTCGTCTGCCTCGACACCATATCGGCATGACGTCACTTCCTTTATTAATAAGTAAGTCCGTATAAAATTATCAGAAAAGGAGCCCTGTCGAGCCAACTATTATACCGACATAATCGTTATGAATTTTAATCATAACACACTTATTATTAAGAATAAGAAGACGCTGGTGATGGATTGGCCATTCACTTAGGAAACCTGTTGATAACATTACAAGGTAGTTCTTGTTCTGGAGTCTGCAGGGTAAGAGAGGTGGAGTTAGACAGACAAACACATATAGAAGAGAACTGACAAATGAAATGACGTGGATAACAAAGACACGGAAAGGTCTTGAACGGATGATACGGAGCAGGTGGATCTGGTATACATTTATTGAGGATCTATGCATTTTTGGGCAACTGAAAGGTAATGATGATGATAGTTATGATGACGAAGGAGGTGGAGAGTGAATGGTCATGCATGAAAAGTAAAAAGTAAAGCCACGAAGTTTATTTAAAAAGGTTAAAAATTTAGGCACACAGAGCAGTCTAACAATTAATTAGATGTTTGCACATTGCGTCCAGGCATTTATATCTTGATTTACGTATAAAGACTGCTCACTTTTTTTAAATACATAACCGCAATTGTAAATGGCATCAGTTCACTTTCGCACATACATACAACATTCTGAAGTATTTCTTTATCACATACATGAATAATATACAGTATTACTGTCACAAAACGTTTTGTGCATGCATTTTTGCGCCCTTCTCTCTCTCACTCATCGTCCTATTATTTGACATATTTTATACACCTAAATTTTTTGCCTAGCCGCTCCAAGACTTATTTACCTTTCACAATATGAATCATAGCATGACAAAGCTAATTGAACAGGTCAGCGGATAATACTTTTATCACTTAAGTCGTCTAGCCACCTTTGATGCAGACAGTAATCGTGAAGAGGAATAGAATCAGACAGGCAAGTAACCACCTGGGTTCGCAGTCTGTCTGCCGAAGAAAGCCGTCTGGCGGATGTACGAAAACACAGATGATAAAGAGATAATCGCTTCCGCTGGGCCATTTCTGCAGCAATAATACAGATAACCCATCTGGCGAGATTATGGCAGGAAAGGCATTTAGACAGGAAATGAGTTCACATATGTGTTTGGGACTTTGCATACAGGGAAATTAAAAGTATTACGGACATATCTAAAAGAGGTCACGCGTTTAAATTTTAAAAAGTGATCAATTTTAAATAGACGGGGATATAAATGATTTAACACCCCGACCCACCTAGTTCTAAAGAGATTGCATTGGTTTAATTTAAGAAACGGAATAGACATTGGATTTCATTGGCAAATTCGTCGGAAATCAACGTGCTGTGTCAATACATCTGTGCCAGGAGATTGCGTTTCCAAAAGTTACTGGGGGGGGGGGGGGGGGGTAAACATTTATTTTACCAAGTGAATGTGGCCTGTCTGTACTTGCTAAGTGGTTATACAAGTCAGAAGACGCTGGCAACCTCAGCGTATGAAAATAGTATGCTAATAAACCACTACAGCAAGCGCTGGTGTTTGTTGTATGCTAATTTGCTCTGAAAAGCGAAAGCAGCAGCAACCCCAGTCTCTGAATGGAGCAGTGATGAGTGATGATTACATCCCATGTGCATCAAGTGTATCGTGTCATCTTGAGATATGTAAATTGAAAATTTTAGTTCTTGCACAAATCATTGCACTCGCGCTGTCCAAGCACATATTTTCCACTTAGAATACCCAGAAGAATAGCGGGGGTTATGATAATGATGAAGTGTATGTTCACAACAACCAACAGACAGATAAACAAGTTAATTTAATCCACAATACTTTACAACACTGTGACACTCACATACATAGAACACTCTATAAGACTATCTTAAATGAGGCAAGTGTTAACGTTTAACAATATATGTATTAATTCCTTCAAATATTAGATATCCTGATTCAACTACAAAGTGAACCAGGAATCACAATCAAATGTAATCACAAGTTGTATGTACACAATTTATAGATAGAATCTTTGTATTGACATATATTATTATTGCAATCTGTGTGTAAGTTGTGCTGTAGTACTATGAGGTAATACTGGCTTTTCAAGCTAAGTTGTTGTTTGTCATCATGACTTCAAGTGTCTGTTTCTGGTAGAACTAATATTGGAAAGGTTCACAGTTTCTTTTTTATTTGAAACAAATAAATGTCCCTCTTGATTTAAGGTAAAGTCACTTTTAAAGGGGGGTATACACAAGATTGAGCTGCTCTGGCCACGGAATCTTAACTTCTGTGTGGGCGGCAGGAAACAGTCTCCACTGCTCGCTTGCTTCACCGTTTCCTTGAGAAACAACCCTGGTTGATATCTGGACCAAGGAGTATGCTACCAGCCTCTGGATTCAGCAAAACTCAGACCAGGTGCTGCTTCAATACGTTATTACCACGGTCCCTGAAACAAGAAGGTTGTACCTCCTACTTCAGAACTAATTTATAATCTATTTCCACACTGAAGCACAATACATAACAAACACTGAGTTCAGCGCGGTAGGCCAACTGTTAGCTTCTCATGTAACACATTCACCAGTATTCCTCTCCCTAATGGTTACAACGCCTCTGCAATTTCAGCTGTAATTCCTTATATACAATAAGATAGGTGTCATAGTACTATTTGGCAATCCCATATATGCCTATGCAGTTATACTCCTCTCCGACAAGTTTTGTTCCTGGTGGAGCAATATCTAGGCTTTTCCTCATGGTTGCTACTGAACTACACACAGACAGACATAATTTATCAATTCACATTCAATTTTTCATCTAAAAGATATCAAATATGTCAAGCTTACCACAATTTCAAGGAAATATTAAACAAATACGTTGACTGGCGATGAGTTATGGCACAATTCCGATCTGCCTCTATCCCAGGCTTTCATTTGAAAAATATGAACTGCTTCTCAACGCACTTGCTTCTACACAGTTTAATTTCACAAAGTGGCACTGAACCGACGCTCATAATTGACTATATCAACTGGTCTAGCCAATAAGACCATGTTTACCAAAGCATTTGAAAAAAAAGTACCCTTCCTACCGTTTCCCATAACAACCAAAATAGTATTTGCAGTCGACTAATCATGTTTCGCCTTACATATAATTCCAGCCAATCAAATCGGATTTAACGTGGTGGCCTCATTTCCGCTAAAGCGGTATCCAAACATGAGCCTGTGCTGTCACACAGCACCCCTATAATATTTTGGCTATAATTTGTTAATTATTAGACTATTTGCTTAACACCTAACATATTCTTTGTCAGCAAGTCCTAAGGCACCCAAATATATAAGTTTTAATGGAGCTAAGTGGCTGCGTTCAAAATATGTATTTTCTTCTAGGATAGTCGTGCTGTTACCACCTCCTCACTTCCATACTATGGGGTGTCTTCTGTACTGTCAGGCTAATTCAGGATTTCAGACGTAAAACAGTAGAATGTCATGTTTCCTAATAAGCATTAAACATGTTTTTTAAAACCTAACCGTGTATTGGTAGTGTTTTTTTGTCACTGTTTATTTGAAAAAAAGTTAGTGCTTCATGTCTTATGCGTGGGATTGGCGTTACTATTAATCGCGAGACTGTGGTAGTATTGCATGCGTTCCTCCGTTCAGCCCTCTCTCTCTCTCTCTCTCTCTTTCTCTCTCTCTAAGTCCGTCCGTCTTTTAGTTACGCAGTGTATAAAATGAAATTAATGGAATATTAATCTAGGTCATTACGCAGTGTGTTTATCTCAAGGTTTTCTAAGAAATACAGTACACGTTTTATTGTTTTGTTGAAACGCGTATAGTTATTGCAGTAGGCTTTACTAGTAAACGTGAAAGCGTTACAATTATGCAGACGGAGCAAAAAAAAGGGGGGTTTTTATTGTTCAGCCATTACGGAGGTATACACGCTGGCATATGCCATTTAGAAAGCACTGGTCTTTCACCATTCTTCTTTCCTTTTATTGAATTAATTCGTTAGGATTTACATTTACTTTTTAATTTAGATATGTGGATTTAGAATGTTTCACGACAAGTGCCCTAATCACAAAAGAATTGACGAAACCTCGGCTGCAGGACTCACTTAGATCAGCTAAGATTTTATTAAAGGAAACAGCAAAAGGACAATTTCTATAAATCCTCATCCAAGTCTCCGTGAAGACAATTTTATATACATATGAAATTCAGCATCATTCTATCGTTATTTTAACCTGTTAAAAACTAAAAGATTACTAAATTTGTTACACGTTATTTTAAAACAAAACAATCATTGTTGATTCAGTTATTATAGGTATGAAAGCAAACGTATGAGCAAGACTCTTTAATATATATACATCTAGACATATATTTACATCTATAGAGCAAATACTTATAACGGACTAAAACCATTGCTTAATTCTTCACGAAAGGCGACGGATCCGATATAAGTTAATAGTGCTCTGCCCTACGCAGCATTGTTCTTGACTTCTGAAAACATCTGGTGAAAACTCCTTTGAGATAGAAGCAGCATTATCCTTCTATCTTCAACTCTGCCAAGACTAATCTTCTGGGAAGGTATGCACCTTTGAAGACCCATATTAGATACTCTTGAGTGTTGGCCACTGGTGGACTATTACTCTAGAGCTAAGGGGAGGCAATCCGTGACAATTACTATGACGGCGGATTTTGTTTACGTGGCGAGATAATTGAGGAAGAGATTATAGGAAACCGCCAGTGGGGCACACAACAACGAAACAATAGACTGAGCGCCATGAAATTTAATAAGAGGAAACGTGACGGGTTGCAAAGAAAAATAAATTCATGACAAGGAGTGCACAAATTCTCTTATCAGGCGACCAATCACAAGCCATCGTTTATCTTATCACTTAACATAATGTTTACAACGAAGATTCTGTTGCGACAGCCCGCTCACATTTCAAAGATTGACAGGGCCTGGCCTCGCTAGAAAGCACTCGGATGTTGTATTGCAAGGTGGAAGGCGAGTTATTGGACGAAGAGCGGAACTATAGGACTTAGCCTAGGAAATGTCATCATCATCATCATCATCATCAGTTGCCATCTCCACAACGAAGGTTGGCTGTAAAGGATCTCCAACGTCTTCTGTCTCTTGTCTTGATGGTGCACTCTGATAGACTCTTTCCTGTCCATCTCTTGATGTTGTCTTCCCACTTATAGCGCTGTCTTCCCCTTGCACGTTTGCCTTCAACTCTCCCTTCTGTTATGGTCTTCTGCAAGGTGTTATGCCTTTTTATGTGGCCAAAGTATGTTAGCTGTCGAACTTTGACCTCCCTCATTAGTTCTCTTTTCATACCTAGATTTTCTAGGACCTCCTTATTTGTTTTCATCTCTTTCCATGAGATACGCCCCATTCTTCTATATATCCACATTTCAAGAGCCTCAATTCTTTCTTCCAACTGCTTATTCATCGTCCATGTTTCTGCACCATACAGAAATGCAGAATATATATAACACTTTATGATTCTCAGTTTTAATTTGTGAGATAACTGTTTGGATGTCAGTATATGTTTCATGTTGTTGAATGTAGCTTTGGCCATTCCTATTCTCTTCTTGATTTCTGTTTCACATCTGCCATCTTCTGTTATTATATGACCGAGATATACGTAGCTCTTGACTTGTTCCAGGATTTCCCCATTTACGCTTATCTTTAATGTGGGTTTATCGTCTGTTTTGCTAATTATCATAGTTTTTGTTTTCTCTATATTATTGTCGAGTCCATATTCATGACTTATACTGTTCACTTGCTTCACTAGTTCTTGTAACTCCTGTTCGCTTTCAGCTAACAACACGGTATCATCTGCATATCTAAGGTTGTTTATTAACCTTCCACTGATGTTCAGTCCTGGTATTTCCTGTATCTGTTTGAAAATTTTTTCGGTGTATAAATTAAATAGGCAGGGGGACAGCACACAACCTTGTCTGACACCTCTTTTTATGTCTATGTATGGTGAATAATTCCTTCCAGATCTTACTGTGGCAGTTTGCTCCCAATAAAGGTTACTGAGTATTCTTATATCTTTTCCATCAATACCTATGTCTTCGAGGCATTCAATTATTTTCTCATGATGGACTCTGTCAAAAGCCTTCTTATAGTCAATGAAGCACATATACATACTTTTTTGGACCTCTGTATATTTTTCTGCTAATATTCTTAGGCAAACTATTGCCTCTCTTGTTCCACTGTTCCGTCTAAAACCAAACTGTTCTTCCTGGATTTCGCTGTCTACTTTACATTTTATTCTTTCCTGTATGATTTTGAGCAGTATCTTAATTGCATGACTCATCAGGCTGATTGTTCTGAAGTCTGAACATAAGTTTTACAACAGTCGCATGCGGAAGTTCCCGAAGCCTAGCCTGTTCCATAATTTTACTATGGTATAGATTACAATTTCATTCCAGTGGAATTTAAATTATATATGTAGTTTTAAAAGAATTCACGAAGAGCAAAAATGTCCGTAAATTGTATAAATATTATTAACACTTATTCTTTTTCATCATTTAAGATTGTTTTTTGCACTTAGCCTCATAGGTAATTTTTTTCTCCATTACTTCTATTCGTTAATGGTTAATCAAAACAAAGATTTTTCTTTAATGACGTGTAACGTAAACAAGAAATTTACTGTTATATACGTCACCTCCATCTAGATTATTAGATCGTCACTACAGACTGACAAGGGCACACACTTTCATGCTCATTATATTCAAAACTATCATGAACGCCACATAACATACCATCATTTATGAGAATTAAAAACAGTGTGATCAGTTATGAAGAAGCAATAATGAGGAATAACTAAAAAGAAAGCCAACTATTGATATTAGATGTGAAACCTGTAAGTCCTGCAGAAATCTGTCTACACATTTAGTGTTTGGGATCTAATAAGAAAGACTCTAGAAAAGTACGTCCGGATAGCATAATTCACAAGGTGGGACATGACACACTTCCTAAGTTATAAGGAATAAAATCCACGCCCGCGTATGTACACGCCTGTGGCGCAATATTTTATTCACCTCTTTATCAAGTTCAAACACGCACAAGTTGATTCACATAAATCTATATATCAAGTTCAACTTACTTAAAAGCTTGTCGCCCAAGTCAAGTTAAAGATCTCAAAAGTTGATTCGTCTCTTTAGATATATCAAGTTAAATCACTCGAAAGCTTATAGCCAAAAGCAAGTTCAGTCAATCATCAGTACATGAAGAGACTTCATCTACTCAAACCGTGTACTGCACATCGTATATTCAATCAATCAAGCTTCATAGCAAAAAACACAATTGTTACCAGAAGATCATATTGTGAAGACCTCCTGTCTAATCAGGGCCTTTTCGAGATCAGACAGCAGACAGTTTCCTGAGACAAATGTCAACTGTTTTTCTACGCTAGAGAGATTTCCAAATGTTTAGGATCATTACATCTTACAAGTTCGCACTACTACACGTGCGACAATTTCAGCTATAAGTACTTGCCTTGGATATAAGCCCCACGGTGAAACAGACATTAAACAGTCGGCGCATACCTGTGTATAATCATACAGTGAAAGAAATTAATTTGAAAGACTTTTGAACAGTGTAGATTTATCATCTGTGTGATAACACTTAATATATTCCATCATCACTCCACTATTTACCTAGTTTCACTAACATATTTAATTAACTACATTTTTACATGTCATATGTGAATTGTCTTTTCGCAATCGTCCTTTTTACTTTCTACTAACCTTATAAGTGTAAATATTTAACTAATAAACCTAGAGCCGTGTTGATCATTAATTCATTATTTAATTGTATCACTCGTGCTGTCTGTACTTACACTTGTACCTATAGGCAAAATCCTTTACTCTGGAGGTTGGGGGCTCTTTCTTTATCGAGATCTTAGGGTATAAATTAATGTGGTCGGGATACTTAACACTCTTCATGATTTATTAGAAAACACTATCTAGTGGAGTCCATTCACATCTTCTTCTTTTCTTTATATCGACTAGATCTCTTTCTTTTTTAACGAGCCGATTTCTGGAGACCGTTTTGACAACATTCCACAGGCCATCCCCACCGATGCGACAATTGGTGTCCCGCCCAATATAAATATACGACAGACGGTCAAACACTTCGATATTTGCTGAGGGAGACTGAGTACCTATGGGTTTGCCCGGAGTCAGTGATGTTGATCTTAACAATAACAGTACCAACATATATTGCTACTTTCTTATGTAAGCAAATAATTTTTTTTTAAAGTAAATCAATAAATATGATTACAGTACTTAAGATACGAGAAACATACACAATGATAATTTCAACCAACTTAAATTGTCCCGTCTAGTTACGGAAAGTCGGGGGGGGGGGGGGGGGGGGGGGGGGGTGGGGGGGGTCTCTCTCGCCGCAATGTGAAACAAATTGCTACACAAACCAGCCCCACAAGAGCACCAGCATGATTTAGTGAAGGTTTCCTGCAAGGAGATCAGCTTCTGTAGTGTCACCATAACAAACAAATAAGAGATATAATACAGTACGGAATAACTTGCTTGGAAGAAGAAGATACCAGTACACAGACGGCAGCGGTGGAAAATGTTATCTACAATTGTAGATCGTGCCGGCCAATAATTGTTGCCAACAACTAGAAATTACCCATCGAGAAGAAAATGTCCATCACACACGCCACTGATTCCAACATATTCGCAAAACGTAATAAAATACGAAAAAAAAAATTGTATGAAATACTTATAAGCGATTTTTGTTGTTGCGTGAGGACATTAGATGATTAGTTTCAATTATTTGGCAAGTGAAATGTTCACAGAGGATTGTACAATGGGCGGGTGAGATCAAAACGTAATGAAAATTAAAAATACAAATGACTTGCCACGTTGTACGTTATTACAATCCGTTGACACTCGTTAATAGAAACTGCCGTCAAACGAAATCGTTAAAACAAATGTTTGCTGTTGGTATGAGTAATGTTATAATTGAAATTATACGGGGAATGATGATCACGTGTTAAATGGGCGTGATGTGAAAAACATAAAAACACGGAAAACAAGTAAACGCAGAAAAACAGAAAAATACAGAAAAACAGAAAATGCAGGAAAAAGACCCACCGGAAACGTTGTAAAATGCAGAAAAAAAGACAATAAGAAAGAGCTAAAAGTAGAAAAAACATCAACACAGAAAAACAATGAAAACTGAGTAAAACACAGAAAAACAATGAAAACTGAGTAAAACACAGAAAAACAATGAAAACTGAGTAAAACACAGAAAAACAATGAAAACTGAGTAAAACACAGAAAAACAATGAAAACTGAGTAAAACACAGAAAAACAATGAAAACTGAGTAAAACACAGAAAAACAATGAAAACTGAGTAAAACACAGAAAAACAATGAAAACTGAGTAAAACACAGAAAAACAATGAAAACTGAGTAAAACACAGAAAAACAATGAAAACTGAGTAAAACACAGAAAAACAATGAAAACTGAGTAAAACACAGAAAAAGACAACAAAATATTAGAAAAACACTGCAAAATAAAAAACACACAGAAAAACACAGGGAAAGACGTATAAAACAGGCAATGTCTTTGGTTTATGAGTTATACTACAACTAGCAATAACCCGCCAAAATTGGCAGGTTTTTAATTATAGTATGTTGTTTCTGTTACACGTATTACATTGCTGCTTCTTCTATAGTCTCGCTAGCTCGCTGTGAATGACGCGATCGTCTCTTCCTTTTAGCCATCTTATTATTTTGATCCATAATAATAAGTCTGCAATACTTTAAATTAAAATGTTATCTTGAAGAAACAATCAGAAACTTACATTTTAAGGTTATTTTTAAGAAAAATGATGAGTTAAATCCGTTTCCCGAATGAAACTGGACAGAAGAGTATCTTGATTGTCTTTTGATTTAATGCACGCCGTCACACTTTTCTATTTTCGCGAGAGTACATATAAGGGGAAACAATACAATTATTGTCTAACTTTCAACCACGTTTCACACCCTTAGCTGTGGTTGAACTTTAAAGTACTCTCTCGAAAATAGAAAAGGTGCGCAAATGACGGAGTGCAAAATGTGACTGACCGACCGACCCAACGAAGTACTTACGGCGGGAATTATGGTATTGGATGTTGTGTGTAATTACTAGTGTCGATTGGTTCTGTATTATATTTTCCCTCTTCTCCAGCAGTTTATTTTAAACGTTCATCGACCTTGCCATATAAAAAAAAATTATCTAGGATCCATCTAGTCTCTATGAATGGGTTCTTCTTTTTATTTCAAATTTTGTCTTCACACTTTAAAATAAAGAAAAAAACCTGATTAACACGAGAAACGGAGCCATTTACAATAATCACGTAAAGCCAATCTGGCATGTAAAGATTTAGGAAAGGATCTGAAAGATTGCCGGATTTTGTCCCCTCTTGTAAAGTGCATACAATTAAGCATCGTTACAACTGGCAATGGCTTCTATCATTTCCAAAAATAAAGTCAAGGAATTAATTAGATTAGAAAGTCGGCAGGAAGGAATATTACAGACGATTGGTTCTCCTGTTAACAAGGAAGGTCGTTTGTTCTGGAAGTTTGATTAAGTATCTTAGACAGTATTCATTATGTCAGACCTTGGGGTAAATCTTTTCATGTATTTTAAACAGTATTTTTATTTAAAAAAAAGTGTTTTTCTCCTAGTGTTTCTATGTAGGTCATCGGAGTTCATAGTTTTTCTTGTTTCTTCTCTTTTATTTTTATTTTTCTTCTTCTTCCTCTTCAAGTACCAAGGTGGTAGCATATACGATCATGTATCTCCACAACTTCCTGTGTCCATTACTATTTATCAATTCCGACGTTAACTTCTTTCCACGCCATGATGTCAAACTATCTATTATCTTCTTTCTTTTATCGTCCCATATCTCTTTTTTCTTCAATCTTTCCTGTTGTCACAATACATTCCAGCTTCCTTCTTCTAATAATATCTCCAGAGAATGTGGATCGCTTCCTTCTGACACGAGGAATAAGTTTCCTTTATGTACTGGCCTCTTGTAGGACATCCTCAGTACTCTTTTCAGCTGTCCATAGTAACGTTTTTGAGTGAAATGTTTACGTACCTGTAATTTCACATATTTGTTAGTGTCAGGAACCAATCTACTATGGTTGCACCATTGTAGTGGGGATTTATAATAACTATTATAAGCTCGTTCATCTAGAAGTACGATGACCACACAACAATGGCTGACGTAAGTAATCAACACCTTCTACAGGTACTTCTCTTTAATAACTATGCACAACACAATCAGGCCTCACACGGCCAACAAATGCATGAATACAATATAATAATGTTCTTCTTCTTCTTGCGATCGCATCTTTGATGTTTACACCGTCAGACGAGTTCTCGTGATGAATTCGACTGTTGTTTGAAGTTCCTCTTTAGCTCCATATAGCTTTGAGTTTAGTGTTGAGTCATTGGGCCAGTATATCTTTCTTAACTGGTCATACAGAGGACAATCCTGTAGAACATGCTCAGCAGTTTGTTCGTTTAATCCACATGTGCACAGTGGTGAAGCAGACAATCGTAGCTTGTGCATGTGTTTATTCAGTTTGTTATGCCCTGTCCTGAGGCGAAAAATAGTTATCTGTCCCTGCCGGTCAAGAGTGTGGTAGTCGTCGCTGGGTTGGTTCTGTTCTCTTCTGATAGTCTGGATAGCTCTATTTTTCTCAAAGTATGTGTCTTCATTATCTTCTTGTTTACATTCTCCTCCCTTTTTTGCAAGTTTATCTGCCTTTTCATTTCCGGGTACACCACAATGAGATGGTACCCACTGAAGTATGGTTCTCTTTTTTGCAGCTACCTTGTTTAGTTCATTTCTCAGATGCGGGAGTTTACCACCCTTGAGAGCTTGCAGGACAGACAGTCCATCTGTGAAGATGACTACCTGGTGGCAGTCAGAGTTGGTGTTATAAATCATATTTGCAGCTTGCTCTAGAGCTTGAACCTCAGCTGTATAGTTGGAACAGAATTTACCAGTGGGAATGTGCCTAGTCTCATAGTGTTGTCAGGATATGAGATAAAGATACCGGCACCTCCATTCCTAACAGCATTTGTTGCTGATCCATCTGTATAGGCATGTATCCATGATTGATCGGGATAGCTTTCTTGGATCATACTCAATGTAGCAGTTCGTTTTTGCAGATCATTATACTCACATCCACTTGTGAGACCACTGACTGATGTATTAATTTGGAGGGCACTGCTGGCCTGCTCCCATGGTACAGGGTATAGGGTGGGCTTCAGTGGTGTTGTCTTCATAGATAGGTCTTCTTGATTCATTCATATTCATAACCCTCCACTCCCAAAGGAGCATAGGCCTTCAACAAACACATGCCAAGTCCTCCTGTCCCGTGCCATCATCTCAAGTTCTTTCCATGTTCTCCTCATCATTTTCACCTCTGTTTCCAACTCTCTTCTCCATGTACTTCTTGATGCCTCAAAGCTGGGGGTTCTACGCTTTAATGCTATCAACGTCCCCCAATGTGTGTCATCCATCGCCATCGTCCTCTTCTTATTGGGTGTTCGTCTAGCTCCCGTCATCAGTTCCACGTTGGTAACCCTTTTTTAATCCCTCTATTCTACGCAAGCACCCATTTATGAAAGTCTGTAGCTTTTTGGTTGTTGTCTTTGTTGTTCTCCATGTCTCCGAGCCACACAAACAGGACAATGTCTGTTGAAGATTCTTATTTTCGTGTTGGATCATTTCTCCCGCAGCTTCCCAATGCATGAAAGCTCTCTGATATTGGTGTAGTTTTCATGGCTCCTGTAAGATATGTGTAGATTCTGAGAGCTTGAATTTGTTTCTTCAAGCACCTTGTCCAAATTCTGTCAGATGTGATCTTAGCAGCTGATGACCATGCTCGAGTGTTTTCAGTCCTAAACCACGGTCTAAGTGTGCCAAGTCAGCAAAATCCAGATCATCCACTGCCATTATCCAATTCCATTCTTTGTGATTTCGATTCTCATAACCCAATTATTGCTCCCAGTTCCCCGATCCCGAAACGGTACTGTCCTGCTAAAGTTTTTTCTGACAAAGCTATTTAGCCATCTAGTCGTCTTCGTTGGCATACTGTTGTACTTTTCCTTCTGGATGCATTTTCTTTTCTGTGGGACAATATCCAGCTTATTCCATATTGGTAAGCCTTTGGTCACCTTGTCCAATGTCTGCACCCCATGCTGCTGAGCTAAACTCTAAGTGTGGTCTTATTAATATAAATGAATTTCGTTCATGTCCCCAATACCTGTTTTCTGAATGCTTGCCTTCGGGCTTTTCCTTCAGCATTTTCAATATGCTTATTCAGCAAATCACCCCAAGATACAATGACAATGTAACAACTTACACTCAGAAAAAAAAAACTGCAATGACTATCGCTCACCTTAAGCGACAAAACTGTGACAATGGTACACTCAACTCATTGACAACTTATAAATCTACGGCCTGTAGCAAATACAACCTAGACACTACACTGTACTAGAATAACAACTTAATAATCCATCAGGACCCACATATGGCAAGCACTTATAACAAATAGTCCATAACATGAACTTCCCAGCTAACTTGCTGGCAAAGGGAAAAAATATCCGTCCTTCCTGGACAAAAGGCTAGATTCCAACTGACCACCTTCGCGCCTGACTTCCCGGCTTCCGGTTGTCATATGACTCGCCGGTTTTGGCTATACCCGGCTTTGCCCGGATGACTTTTCGTACAGAAGATGCACTGCGAAATAGCGCCGTGACAGATAGTATAATGGAACGAAACCAAATTCACGTATTTGTTAGTATAGTCTTCTTCTTCCATCCTTAGCCACCAACCGGCAAAGCAGTATGTGGCCAGTACGCCTAGTGGCGTCTTAGGGCAACAACAAATTGATCAATCTATCGCTGTTTCCACCACGCTTAGTGGCGTCTTTGTGGAACAGAAACAGACCAAACAATCTATCGTTGTTTCCGTAATCAGATTGGTTGGCAAGCAGGTGATCAGCCCACTGTGCGAAGTTTTTACGGGATGGGGTAAACAGCCCCATGCCCAACCCTCCTTAGTCGCTTTTTACGACATGCGTGGTAGGGTGCAGTGTTACTATTCTTTGCTCCCCTTTCGGGCCCCGGCAACACACGGGTGTATTAGTATAGTGGAACAAAAACAAACCAAAATTCCACATAATGTAAATGAAAAGATATTTTGCAACGAACTCAAAGAAAACCTGTTATGACAACACACGGTCTTGTCTGACCTGTTAAAAATTGGGTTAAGTAAACCTGACGTAGTTCCCGGGGGTTTCTCAAGAGACACAGACAGTATATGATTACTGCAACCTCAGGCACGTCTTACAAGGTGACTAATATGAGGTTGTACATGGGGCTGACAACCTCATCCTGTAAAAAAGTTGTCACAAACTACCGCTGCAATAACATGTGGATGTTTGGTGCAGGCTTCCAGCAATGGGACCAACTACCCTGGTGGCACCATGCTCCGTGAGGAATGTACAGGAAAGTAATGATGATGATGATGGCGGTGGTGATGCTCATGATAAGGACAGTTTAGTTTCATCAATCGACATTCACTATGACCTTCAGCTGTCCTAAGTGCAGACTGGCTCTCTACCATGTGTTTATGTGTATACATCTGGGCATCGGTAACGGAAGATGTGATGAAGACAACTTTTAATGTCGGTTTTACAAGAAAGTTAAGAATACCACGGGCAGCGGGAAAAAATGAATGAGAATGTCCCGAAAGAAGCCAGCATGTGAAGGAAATTTGAACTGTTATTAGAAGGAAGCAATCTGTTATCTGTGGAGGAGATAAACTGGAATGTTTTGTAAAAAAACAGGAGAGAGTGAAGGTAAAATAGGAGGACAACAGAGAAGATACTGGGAAGTTTGACTTTGTGACAAATGGTCAATAAAAGAAATGATAACCAGCCCTGGAGACATGAAGTTGTGGTGAGACATGATCACCTACGCCAGGCTACTGGTACTTGAAGACAACCATCATAGTGATAATCTCGTTGTCACGCCATATTTATGGATCATACAGTAAGACAGACGTTTACATCAATGAATGTCATCAACATTCCGCTAATTCTCTTCTCTATAATTAGTTAGGTTAACAAATAAAGATACAGTAGAACTCCATTTATCCGAACCCCATGGGACCGAGCATCGTTCGGATAATCAAATGTTCGGATAATTGGGTTACATGATGTATCGAGTACATGTACACATATTTCTAAAAATAATTAACAATCACAAGGAAAATACACTATAAAACATATTTACTTGTACTGTAATAATAATACCCACACTGTATTAGATCACTGTATCACCAAAATCTTTCATTACACTGCAGTGCATGTTCTACTTGTACAGCATTAATTATTTTTGTTAAGAAAGAGAAATGTTATCAAAATAACATTACAAACGATTCAAAACCAGGCGCAACTTACGTATACATGTACTTGCACAGATGTAGCCCACTATTTAAAATATAGAGGAATCCTCTTTTGCACCAAACTGGATAGTCTCCTTTTGGCTGCTAAGTCCCGCATTCTCTTCAACAGCAGAAGCTGTGTAGGACAGCTGTCATCTTCTTGCTCGTACCAAGCCATCGCTGTTTCTAGTGCTATAAAGGCCTCTTCAGGACTTGGTCGACGTTTTGGGTTTTCTTCATAATCTACAAGTACATCATGTACTTCTGAGGAGTCTTCATCATCGGTCACTACATGTATTTGGTTTTCTTCTTGCACAAAAGACAAAATTTCTTCGTCATTCAAAAACTGAAAACCAGAATCATTATCATCTTCTAGCCACATGTGTGCATCATCTTTGTCACAGTCCGAAAATCCGGGCATTGCTTGAAACAGTTCCACAACTTCATTTATACAATCATCATTTGTGTCCACTGCAGTAGTTTTTCATTTCCTCCTTTTTTCCCAAGCAATCTATTCCAAGCCTTGTTGAGATTATCTTGTGACAGGGTGGTCCAAGCATCAGCTAACATATAGCAGCAGTCTTTGAGATTAAGCTTTTTGGAAAACGTCACCACACTTTCTTCATCTTCAGCCAACAATAAACGACGCATGACTTCCTTCTTGTACATCTTTTTAAGCTTTGCTATAACACCCTGATCCATTGGTTGAATCAGTGCTGTTACATTGGGAGGCAGAAAAATTACTTTAAAATTTGCATCAACTGCATTCAATGTATCCGTCTCTGGGTGAGATGGTGCATTGTCCAGTAGAAAAATTACTTTTCCAGTTTTCTTTTCTTGTTCTTTCAACCTCTTCACATTTGGGATGAACTGATTTGTATACCAATCAAGAAATATTTCACTATTCATCCAAGCACTCTTCTGTGCTTTGTAGCACAATGGGAGACATGTCACATTCTTTAAACAACGTGGTTTTTTGGCTTTGCCGATCATTAGCACCGGTAACCGATGACTTCCACTGGCATTCGCGGCTACCAAAATTGTTACTCTCTCTTTGCACTTTTTAAACCCAGGGGCAGCTGCTTCGCGCTGAGATGCAAGTGATTTTTGAGGCAATGATTTCCAGTATAAGCCAGTCTCATCGGCATTATACACATCATCTAGTAAATAACCTTCTTCTTCCAAAAAAGCCAAGAATGTTTCTTTAAAATTTTTCAGCGGCAGTTGCATCGGTAGATAAAGATTCCCCTTGAATCTCCAATTCTCGTATGCCATGACGAGATTTAGAGTTTCTTAACCATCCCTGGCTAGCCTTAAAGTCAGGAGGACCGTCAAATTGATTGTTGAACTGAAGTGCCTTTTCACACAATAGAGAGCCAGACATAGGTTCCCCTTTGCTTCTTCTTTGCACAAACCATATATACAAAGCCTCTTCCAATTTCAAATCATTCGCATTTCTCATGGTTTTATGTTTCTTCGACCCATTTTCACTATCCAATTTCGATGCAAAACTCATAATTTTATCCTTGTTACTTTTGACGTCAGAGACGGTAGCTTTCCCAACATTGAAAATCCTCGCAAATGAAGACACAGTTTCACCTTTTCCTAGTCTCTTGATAATTTCTGTTTTCGTTTCAATTGACAAAACATTGCGGTTCCTTTTATATGCTTTAGGCCTACTGGAAGATGCCAGATCGCACAGAAAAATACGTGTACACCAAAAGTATTCTGCTGTAGTAGCAGACACAATTATTTTAAGTTGAACTGTCTGTTTAGCCAGTGTTCTGCCTAGAATGCACACGTACACTGGATTGGTAAACCAGATATTAACTGACTTTATGATCTAACTGACTTCCTGTACATAAGCGATCGTCCATTAGCCCATGTCATTGTCTACAAATTGTTCGCACACATTTGAAGCTTGCCGCATCAAAAGATTCAAAACTGTAGTCTAACGTGACTGGTGGCGCCTGATTTTTTTTTTTCTGGAAAAAGTGTTCGGATAATTGGATGTTCGGATAATTGGGGTTCGGATAAATGGAGTTCTACTGTAGTGGGAGTTTTACCAGAACACAGAAATGGCAAACCTTGTGGCCACAGGGTTTCCTTTAATGGGAACAATTTCATGGCAACAGTAAGGACAAGAAGGTGTTAATCAAAAGTTGCCAAAAGTGAAAGGTGTTTTGCATTTGAACTTTCACTCTAATATAAACGACGGGCATTATGCCTATGTTGACAGAAGTGTGACTCGTCAAAACGACGGAAAACTCGTATTTTAAACATAATTTATCTGCTCATGGAATCATTTAGACTGTCTAATAAGCCTTGATTCAAGAGACTGATATTTACAAATTAATCCATATTAATTGACAACGCCATGCTACCATGGTAGACAGTGAAAGAAATGGCACAAGTAAATAGAGGAAGTTTGAATAATGTAATCGTTTGCTAGTGAAAAAGAAAGCACAGGGATAGTCCTGTCAAAGTGGTGCGGTAGACGTGTAGAATTTCGGGAAACAGAGGACGATTGAAGGAGCTAACAAGGAAACTAACTGAGCCACATTACAAGAACGTGCACATGAAATGATCAGAAATTAATAGGAGAAAAAATAATGTGATGCCGAGTATGTTTCTGCTGGGATGGAAGCATCAATGGAATATGGAACTCATTTAAGAAGGTGGGTTAAACGAAGATTGGTCGTGTATGACTTGCTAGACAAGAGAAGAAGACGCTGGAGATGGGCAGGACACATACTGAGGACACCTGTTGATAGCAATACCTGGCAGTCCTTGTCCTGGGAGTCCCGGGATATAAGAAGCAGACGTAGATCAGACTATACATAGAGAAGAGAGCTGGAGACAGAAATAACAATAGAGAGGAAGAAATGGAAAGACCTTGAGCTGATGGCACGTGACATGAGGACTTGGCATACGTTTGATGAAAGCCTATGTGGCGCCGAAGGATAATGATGATGCTTATGATGATGCTGATGATGATGTATTGCTAGGACAAATAACAAAAAGCTGACAACATTACGACTACAGGCTCTTTGCCAGGGACAACAACAAAAAACAGTCTAGAAAAGAAAAAATAAAACCGATCTTAATACATAAAAATACAAACAAAGTGATACGACCAATAAATTGGAACCGTTGTCGTCAACTTGGTAAAACCAACTGAGAAATGCCAGACAAACGCCTGTAAGATAATAATGCAGAAATTCTAAGACAAACCTAATATAGCCTGGCGGTTCGGCGAACTAGAACGGACAATACAGTGGAAACAAGCGATCTCAGGACGATACTTGGAGTATAACGCACCGATCAAGCAACAAATAACAGAGCGTGAAACATAATATAGTCTAAGGGTCATTTGACAGCTTACTCGTAAAGCCCCAGTGTAAGTACAGGGGGCCTGTAAGGCAGACACAGAAAAATTGGGCTAGTGCTGTTTCGGTAACAGTATTTGATACGAGGTGACTAATATGAGGTGACTAATATGAGGTGATTAATATGAGGTGACTAATACGATGTGACTAATATGAGGTGATTAATATGAGGTGACTAATATGAGGCGAATAATATGAGGTGACTAATATGAGGTGACTAATATAAGGTGATTAATATGAGGTGACTAATATGAGGTGACTAATATGAGGTGATTAATATGAGGTGACTAATATGAGGTGACTAATATGAGGTGACTAATATGAGGTGATTAATATGAGGTGACTAATATGAGGTGATTAATATGAAGTGACTAATTTGAGGTGACTAATGTGAGGTGACTAATTTGAGGTGACTAATATGAGGTGATTAATATGAGGTGACTAATATGAGGTGACTAATATGAGGTGACTAATATGAGGTGACTAATATGAGGTGATTAATATGAGGTGATTAATATGAGGTGACTAATATGAGGTGACTAATATGAGGTGACTAATATGAGGTGACTAATATGAGGTGACTAATATGAGGTGACTAATATGAGGTGACTAATATGAGGTGACTAATATGAGGTGACTAATATGAGGTGACTAATATGAGGTGACTAATATGAGGTGACTAATATGAGGTGATTAATATGAGGTGACTAATATGAGGTGACTAATATGAGGTGACTAATATGAGGTGATTAATATTCTTCTTCTTTTTTGATCCATAGCCACCAACCGTCAAAGCAGTCAGCGGCCATCACGCCTGGTGGCGTCTTGTATGGCAACAACAAATTGATTCCACTTTGCACGGTCGGTGGCCATCCTTCGTACAGTGCCACAACTCTGGTTCATTCTTTGCATCTCAGCCTCCACAGTTCTCCGCCAAGTTGTTTTTGGTCAGCTTCTATTTCGTTTTCCTTCAAGGGTCCATAGCATAGCTGTTCTTGTGATGGCATCGGGGTCTCTTCTGAGGACATGGCCAACCCAGCTCCAGCGTCTGCCAGCTATGATGGTGTGCTGGCTTTAGACCAAAAAGAAGTACCTCAGAACAAATCTTCAATATTAGATTACTGATCGAAAAACATCTCTAGCATCAACGCGATTTATACCATGGCTTCGTCGATTTCACAAAAGCCTTCGATCGAGTCTGGCATGAAGGCTTATGGCAGGTAATGAGAAAATTCAATTTTGATACCAACATCATAGATATCATTGAAGTACTATACAAGGACGCAAGCAGTGCTGTTTTTGCAAGCAATGACATTGGAGAATTTTTCAAAACAACTGTAGGAGTTCGTCAGGGATGTATCCTGTCTCCAGTGCTCTTTAATATATATCTAGAACATATTATGCAGGAGGCTCTCTACGATTATAAAACAACCATATCGATTGGAGGCCGACCTCTTTGCAATCTACGTTTTGCTAATGATATCGATCTTATAGGTGGAACAGAATCAGAACTTCAAGACCTTACCTCTAAACTGGAGAAAGTAAAAAGAACGTATGGGATGGAAATTAATATAGAAAAAAGCAAGATTTTGGTGAATAGCCATAAGAAACATGTTCCGACCAACATTACGTTAAATGGGAAAAAGTTAGAAGAAGTTAACACCTTTAATATCTGGGGTCCACTATATGTAGTGATGGAAGATCAAGTAAAGAAATCAAGACAAGACTTGAGATGGCCTCAGCTGCCATGACAAGGCTGAATGTGATCTGGAAAAGTAACATCGGTTATCTGTGAAGATCAAATTATACAAATCACTTGAATTATCTATTCTCTTATATGGGTGTGAGAGCTGGACACTCACTGCAGATACGGAGCGAAGGATTCAGGCTTTCGAGTATAAATGTTATAGAAGAATTTTGCGCATTTGCTATAAAGAGCACAAAACAAATGTCTATGTTAGAGAGAAAATAGGGGACCAGCAATATCACATTAATGTTTAGTAATAGGCTTTCTGATAAGGGACCAGTAATATCACATGAATGTTTAGTAGCAGTGTCGTGAAGTGGTCTGATTCACAACACGTCATTCTGAGTAATTCTGACCAAGACAGTGCGCCATTCTTTATGACAGTATATCCTTGACGAACCAATGGAAACTCGTCATCATGCAGTGTTTACTAAAACGTACTAGCCTAACATGGCGATCTCAATATGTGCAAACCAGGAGAGGATGGAATTTAAATACAGCATTATGAGCAAAGTACCACCTGGAAGAGGTCCCTAATACAATACTAGGAATGTTGCTCTACACGTCTGTGCAGAGACTTCCACGAATAAAAGTATAGGAAGGGAGAAATCTCTAGAGGGAATGCATCGAGACCTCAGGTTAGTCCATAATTTTGCTGTTTAGGTTACGCATAGAATAAAATGGACTTAGGAAAGTAAAAGACACTTAGTTAGAAAGTTAAAGGATAATTCAGAGCGTATTTTAAGCCTTAGATGAATAAAATCGCTCCAGGAATAACGTAGATAAATGAAATCTTAGTTTTCCTGATGTGTACACATAGACAGATTTTGCATACAATTTCGGAACACAAAACACGCTTTGGGTAGTAAGCTCCCTCTGGCGTCCGGCCTTGGGCTATATATAGGTCGTGCCCTAAATAGAAAAGCAGGCCATAAGAATTTCAAAATACAGTGAGCATCAGCGTGTTAAAGCAGATTGCCTTTGCCCTTTGTATCTGAGAGCAGATTGCCTTTGCCCTTTGTATCTGAGAGCAGACTAATAGATACCAATTAACAGCTCGACTGTATGTGCCTGAGGGTAAGAAAGAATATATATATATATATATATATATATATATATATATATATATATATATATATATATATATATATATATATATATATGTATTTCTAGTTAATTAATTCACTTGTGCGTTAAGAAGTGTGTGGATATGTTTGAACTACTGTGTAAATTTCTGGAGGCAAAAAGCCAAGCTTGTGAATACTCAAATAAATTGAGAATGATGGCAAAAGTGTGTCTATAGTTTTAGAAAAGCATTTAAAGAATTATTTCTTGATGGAATGGGACACACACCAGAAACAAAGGAAAGGATGAAAGGAATTGTATTACTGTATTGTTTAATATTACTTAGTATTTTATACAAGACCTAATCATTGTATGGAAGCGGATCATGGACAAATGGCTTTAACTAGGGATTTAGAGGAAAATTGTATTCACAGAGAACTGGATTTGGTTGTTACTGCTATTGTGTCCTGTGCGTCTGCCAGCACCTTGTCTGAAAACTGTCTCACATCCCCTACATCTGTAATAAGGGATAGTGATAGAGAATATAGTGGTTAATCCAATATGTTTCAGGTTATATTATGTCAACCACACACACTTTAAAGAGTCAGCCACTACTGCTGGAACTTGTGGTGCGAGAGCCCTTGTTGTCTATAGGGCCAGTTACCCAGTATCCACGGCCTGGAGAACTTCATGTGACTTTTCCGTCATTGTCAGGAGTGTGACAGATTTCAATACAACAAGATAAGTGGCCAAACAAGGCTACTAGTCAGAGTATCCTGATGATACCACTATATTAAAACCACGATTCTAATAAAGACATTTTATGATGACATTTATTGGGCAATTATAGCCAGTGATAGCCTAAATCAAATGACAGTGATATAACAGTGTTATAAAGAAATAGCAGTCAACAACCAGCTAGTTCAACCAAGAGTGGGACTTGCTACAATTTGAGTGAATTTGCTAATTTAGAACTATTTTCAAAGGTTTATTTATTTAAATGATGTATTTAAAATTTGATTTTCTTGAAGAATTTCCAAACAGAAAAGAAAATCTGTAAAAAAAAAATTGTAAATATTTACCAGCAGACTTACTTAAATTCTTTAAGTTAAGGTACAGTTCTTGTTGGTAGATAGATTAGTTAATACCCCAAGCAGAGTTAATAATAATAATAATAATAATAAAATTAACAGAGGAGGATCTGGGGAGGGGCAAGTAGGAACTTAGAGTAATATATTACCATCTTCTCTAAGAACTTATACAGCTTGATCCTACCTTTGATATCTATACACCCTTACTCTTTTCAGAGAAGGGGGTATTACTTATAAGACGAGACTCTTATCTGGCACTATCCTGGTATCACCTGATACAACTTTATGTCCAGGATATCTTATAATTTCAATAAACATCTACCCTCTCGTGACAAGTAGGCTTTTTGATAGGGGACCAGCAATATCACATGAATGTTTAATAGTAGGCTTGCTGATAGGAGACCAGCAGAAGTAATAATTCCATGTTATACAGGGAGAGAAATGGCGAATACTAATGATAAAAGTCATGGTAACTCTCAGACTCATGGCCATAACTAGACGATCATCCGATGCGATGTTGTTGCAGATATAAGAACAAGGATTAGATCACAGATATTTGATGTAGACTGTAATCGTTAACGGACAAGACATAGCATGGCACAGGCATATATTATCGCTATCTTTTTCCTTCTTCATTCCCGACGGAGCATGGACACACCACAGCCGTTAGCTCCCTTGCGGTAAGCCTACATTACAGCATGTATATACTCTTTTAGTTGTAGCTTCTGTAGCATGTTGTTTGACATAATGAAGTTGAAGACCCATGCAAAACCTCGTATTCATCGCACCTTACGACATGCTTGAAGGATAAGTAGTTCTATTCTATCTTTGTCTCATCACAGACCCGTGGAAACTATACGTGTGACATATAGTGGCACGGAAACTATACGTGTGACATATAGTGGCACAAAACTGGAAAATGTGGCAACAAGATAAAACAGCCTTGGACATGAAAAAACATAAATAAATAAATAATACTTGCCTCAACGATCACTCAGGTTACTGGATGAAGGAAGACAACAAGTTGACATGTAGCTGCTGAATACGCACGCTCTGTAACAGTTTTTATTAAGTTTTTACAATCAGATTTGTTGGGGAATGGAGGAATGGAAACTGGTCCCTCCATTGTACGTGTCATCATGACGTTCTGCATGCCAGGAAGTTTCGTATTTCAGAAGGAATTAGGTTAATACAAGCCAACACATTTGTCTATTTTATTTTCTTCTTCAAGAACATCTATTTCGTTACATGATAATAAACTGGATCAGGGTTTTTTTTCCCCGTTACAGCTGTTAGGTTACGACTTCCAGGCGTGTTCTGATAGATGAGGTAACCTTGTAAATTAATGAGGAAGCAGATGAGTTTAATGGCGCGCAAACGGATATGTCAACAAGGAAGAAAGCAAGCACAAATTAGGTACTGGAAACTTTCCTGATTGACATGGTCGTCTGGAAACATGTGGTTGTCAAGGTGCGAGGAACTGTGCCAAAGTTCGTGTCTTTCTGAACTAGTTTAGTCTTTTATTTCCAGTAACCATTTTTTTTTTCACGTTGCAGATTTCTTCTGTTTGCTATTGCGTTTGTGATGTCATGTTTGACTGAACAAACAAACACTCAAACATGCATGCATACACGCACGCGATGAGATCACAGAGACATAGATAAAGAAAGAGATAGCGAGACGAACGAGAGAGAGAGAAAGAGAGAGAGAGAGAGAGAGAGAGAGAGAGTGTGAGAGAGAGAGAGATAGAGAAGGATCGTTGTATTATTTATTTCTAACCTCTCAATTATCAAGAAGCTAACCAACCGAAATACGTGTGCGATGGGCGTGGCTTTCGATGATCATGTACTTCCGGTCCTGGTGCTGTCTATAAAGTTTCCAATCACAGAATCATTTTGAATAACAGTCAATTCTCAAAAGATAGTCGGCGAACCACAAGGGTTTCAGTGAGTAGTGTTACCATTTCTTTTCTTTTTAATTTGGAAGGTTTGCCTCGTTTTTGGCAAGGCGCGCTCCGTTCAACCTAAACACAATGGCTGTTGATTATATTATGGCGTATGTTCAAATTTAAAAGACCTTGCGGTTTGGCAAGGCAATAGTTAAATGTGCTTAAACATGGCTCAGAAACGTGAAGAAAAAACCCCCCACAAAACTCAAACACTTGATGACTGTTATAAATGGGTGCTAGTGTAGAAGAAAGCCAATGAAACAGTACAGCGGCGGTCACGACAGTGGAACGGATGATTAGAGCTAAGTCCCGGTGGAACGGATGATTAGAGCTAAGTCCCAGTGGAACGGATGATTAGAGCTAAGTTCCAGTGGAACGGATGATTAGAGCTAAGTGCCAGTGGAACGGATGATTAGAGCTAAGTGCCAGTGGAACAAGAGATGAGAAACAACGCGATGTATAGGACAAACTCTGAGGAAACTTGTTGATTGCATTACAAGGCAGAATTTGGTCTGGAATCCTCGGGGTATGAGAAACAGTGTGAGATCGACAAACGACATGGAGAATAGAACTGGCATCAGACAAAGACGTGATTAGGAAGACATGGAGAGGAGAACTGGCATCAGACAAAGAAGTGATTAGGAAGACGTGGAGAGGAGAACTGGCATCAGACAAAGAAGTGATTAGGAAGACATGGAGAGGAGAACTGGCATCAGACAAAGAAGTGATTGGGAAGACATGGAACGGAGAACTGGCATCAGACAAAGAAGTGATTAGGAAGACATGGAGAGGATAACTGGCATCAGACAAAGAAGTGATTAGGAAGACATGGAGAGGAGAAATGGCATCAGACAAAGAAGTGATTAGGAAGACATGGAGAGGAGAACTGGCATCAGACAAAGACGTGATTAGGAAGACATGGAGAGGAGAACTGGCATCAGACAAAGAAGTGATTAGGAAGACATGGAGAGGAGAACTGGCATCAGACAAAGACGTGATTAGGAAGACATGGAGAGGAGAACTGGCATCAGACAAAAAAGTGATTAGGAAGACATGGAGAGGAGAACTGGCATCAGACAAAGAAGTGATTAGGAAGACATGGAGCGGAGAACTGGCATAAGACAAAGACGTGATTAGGAAGACATGGAGAGGAGAACTGGCATCAGACAAAGAAGTGATTAGGAAGACATGGACGACCTTGAGCTGATGGCACGGGAAAGGAGGACTTGACATGAGTTTATTTAAAACTATGCTCGTTGGAGAGCTGAAAAGTACGGAACAAATGAACGAAACAAAGTCTGAACTGTTGACTTGCCTTATTTCATCTTTGAGACCCATCACATTGGGCATCTGGTATGTTCAAAGAGAAATATCAGGGGGACAAAACGTCTGGTAAAGATTTGGCCCTGTACATGACATACACTGAAAATGTCACCTTACAACATTACAAGACAGCCCTTGTTCAGGTAAAGAAATAGAAGGAAATGCAAAGATTCCAAAAGAAGAGAATTGAAGTCACATTTTAATAGGAAAGGAATTTATGTAAATACCTTGAACGGGTGACACAGGCTAGGACTGTCACGTAACCTTCTGAAAGGTTATTCTCCACAGGTATCCAAATGTCATGGACAAAGTAGAAATAGTGCAAAAACCACAATGTTTGGACCTCACGTTGTAGGATGATAAACTCCACTTTATTAGTTTAATTTATTAGAAAAGACACTGAGAATGGTACCGGTGATAATGGCCAAAATATTTAACAGTAACACTAATAATGATGATAATCCAAACTACCATAATTACCGATGTATGTTACGTCGGTCGGTCTCACTTAAAATAGTAACTCGCGCCAGAAAAGAAAGTGTGCAACGCACGGTGTGCAACTTGCGCGGCGTGGGTGTTATATAAAACAAATAGTTTTCTTTCACCAAATTAATAGCGCTCGACAAAGAAAAAGTGCGTAAAAATTGGTGTGCATGAGCCCTCACCAGATGTACAAATCATGAAAACTTGAAAGTTTTTGTTAAAACCACTTATTATCAGGGAACACTCTTTGAAAACAATCCACGCACTTTCACTCGAAATGTTGTCATCACAGAACTTTTAAGTTGAATCTAATATAACATAATTCTCGTCGGGTGTACGTTGGTCACAGCTGAGGAATGCAACCGTATTGAAAAATTGTATTGTTTCCACTATATATACTCTGCCGAAAAAAGTATCAATCAACAAAGAAAAGCGTTCAAATAACGGTGTTCATGAACAGTTTGATTACAATGTATAATGGAAAGAAACCAAAAACACTCTAAGAATATACTTCTATCTGCTCATCCAGGAACGGAAACAGCACACTATAATTAAAAACTCGTCAAGTTTGACGGGTTATTGCTAGTTTATTTCATAATTATTAAAACCGTCCGCTCCCTGTGAAGTATAGACTTATAAGAAGTTTACGCTAAATTCCTGTTTTGTTCCACATGTCCAAGATCTCCATTTTTGTTTATAAGTGTATTTTCAAGTCCCGTCTCATTAGTTTTTTGTTCTTTTTTAGATTTCTTTATTCCATTACTGTGTGGATTCCAGAATAGGGACTATCAAGTAATGCTATTACCTAGTTTCTCAATTTGTGTCCTATCTAACATCAGCGACTTCAGCAAATATAATATGAGAAACACAAGAATTAAGAGGACAACAACGAGAAAAGAGCGAAATATGAATGACAAGTTCTTGCAGGCGAACTGAAAAAACAACAATAAAAAAAGAAACATTTCTTTAGAAAGAACGACTAATATTTATGTGACGGTATTGCCTCCCCTGCTTTGCAGTAGTGGTCCAACAGTGGCCAAAACTCAAGAGTATCTTCTTCTTCTTCGTTCGCCTTCAGACTTCCACATTTATGACTCTAATAAAGGCAGCAGTCAACTCAAGGTTCCCGACATCTCCAAACAGTTTTTCGTTGACAGAAGGAGGTTGTTGCCATATGCTACCCCGTTCATTACTGTAGGTTGGGCAGTACTGCAGCAGGTGTTCGACTGTCATCGGGCTGGTACCGCAGGTGCAGAGATCTGTTGCACCAATTTTGTATTTGTGATACAGATGGTATCTCAATCTGTTGTGCCCAGTGCGCAGTCGAAAAATGATGACCTGTTCTTTTCTGGATAGTTGATGATATGCGTCATTTTTCAAATGTCCCGGGTGCTCTCTTTCCCATTTGGACTTGAATGTAGCCTTTATAGTGGTCTTTGCCGTTGCGTAAGTTGTCTCTATATCATTTTGCTGTAAGGCACCTCCTTCTTTAGCAAGTCTATCTGCCTCTTCATTTCCTGGTATGTTGCAATGGGCTGGTATCCACTGGATAGTGCACTTCTTGAAGCATTCGGCCAGTCTTTCAAGGGAGATTATCAGATCTTTCAATCCTTTAGTTTGGTGGCTCTTCAGCGCTGATATTATTGAGAGGGCATCTGAAAAGATTACTATCTGTTTTTCTGCCTGTGCTTTGCATTCAATAAGAGTTTCAGCTGCCTGTTTCAGGGCTTCTGCTTCAGCACAGAAGTTGTTGCAGTATTTTCCAGTGGCAATTGCCATAGAGTGAATTCTATTCTTTAATTTTATGAGGATGCCGGCACCCCCATTTTCAACTGCATTTGTTGCCGAACCATCAGTATATGCATGTGTCCAAAGCTTCGCTGGAAATCTTTGGTCAATATACTTGGTTGCTATACACTTTCTTTGTGTTTCTGTCTGTGTTCCCTTACCTTCAATGCCTGGAATATCAGATTTTAACTCAGGAAAGCATCTTATTTTCCACAGTGGGATAGTTGAGCTTGTTGGGATTTTCTTTGCAACTGAGCTAGCTAGTATGGTATTATTGTTAATTTTTTCTTTTGCTTGGGCGACAAAGTTAGTTCGCTTGAGCCTGCCTCTTCCTAGCCTATTCATTCTTTGGTACATGGGGTGTCCTTCGAGCCTCTCATGGCGGTTTGCGTTGCACTATGTTGTGCGCCTTGCGGCCCAGTGCATCCGTCTTCAGCATGCATTTGTTCGGGACTGCTTCCCTAGCCTCCGGTTTTCCGTGACCTTGAGAGTATCTAATATGGGCTTCAAATGTGTCTACCTTCGCACAAGATTACTCTTGGCAGATTTGTAGATAGAAGGTTAATGACACTTCTATAACAAGGAGTATTCACAAGATATTCAGAAAAGCGAAAACAATGCTGCACTTGGCTGTGCACGTTAATTCTAGAATCTGCCGACAACTTTTGTGAAGGATTAAGCAATGGTTTATGTCAGCTCGTTTAAGCCCCCACCTGTGATTAACTCAGGTGAATTCTTATTATTCTGGTATAGCTCAGTTTAGAGTGTGTTTAGTACAATGACTGAGATAAACATGCAGTACATTTAGAAATGATTAAATCAAAGTTAAATTTGTATAATTACAAATAACAAAATGTAATAATCACTTTAGGTTTAACAGTTAAATAATGTGAATAGTTATGGATCAAGAAAATATTATCATCATGGTTGTGATGAGGTGTCAATTGTAAAAAAGGAGAAGTTAAAGTGGCAGAATATAGATTGAACTTAGCTGCCAGTGAGGGTTCTGCTCCTTCTGATGGGTTGGTTCTTATTACACTGCTCACACTCGTCGCTGATCAAGGTTAAAGGCGCCGCACGTTCCCAGAACGTCAAGGAGTAACGGCCAAGCTGGTCCTGCGTCTGTCTATAAGACCCTCTTATGATGACGTCTCGCACAACGTCAGTCCACTTCTACCTTCACTTGGTTCCAGAGATAGTACTTTCTGCTGGTAGAACCAATAACTATGATGAAAGAATAGAAGCGAAACGCTCTCCTAAGTATTGCGTTTTCCGACACATAGTTATGTACCCCCTATTTCTATTTCACTATCCCATTTAACTCAGAATTACGCTCGATGAGTATTAAACTTAAGCTCTCGAGAGAAACCTTTCTTTACATTTAAATTGAACAGTTATATATATTGATTTTACATTTAATTGAAAAGTTCAATAATACAGATAGATAAGTTTACTTTTACATTGGTTGAAAATGTAGATATTATACTTAGAATGTACATCATTTCTTTGATCTTTCCGTCCCTGTTCCATATGGAACCTGAGACTATTTATGCATTTAGTTCTCTTTAAGAAACTAGCAATAAAGCAGTCACCGGTCCCTTGCAGTGGTGGTTCATGAAATCATCTTTCTATATTCTGAGGTTGCCAGCCTCAAATGACTTGCACTCCTAGCACTTTTCACACAATAAAATTCACATGGTAGTATATACATAAGTGTTAGTTCACATATTATTAATGAAATATTGAATGTAAAATCACAACTTACGCCAATCTTGACTCACGGGCGTTTTTGCTCAGATGAATAAGTTAAGGCACTGGGTTAGCTTGGGGTCGTTAATTTAGCACTAAAACTCCCTCTTATGACTTTGAGTGTTCAGTTTCCTCAGAGTCCGGTTCCTTATAAAATGGATTTCCTGGGCTGTATTAAGTCTTACGAGGTGTTCCAATATAAATCCGGTCTGATAAATGGAAATCCTTAATTTTCTTTTGGCGAGTCTGGTTGTTCTTGGCAAGCGATTCCTTGAAGTAAATTTTCACAGTGAAATAACACTGAACAAACGTCAGAATATATTCACGGTCTGACCGCGCTGTGTTTTTTATGGAGGTCAAATGATCAGCCAATCTGATTTTAATATTTTGCGTGACTCATCTAGTGCAACATTTCAAACATAACTTTTCTGAAAATGAGCTGTAAACATCCGATAGCCCTGCAGACAAACTCACAAACATGTCGCTAAACTCATACGACAACGTATGTCAGATGTAACACTTATTACTTTCTTACAAAGTAATGTCGTGGACAGGAAATGATTATATCATACGTTTCCGTCCCAAATATGTCGCACAGACGGGTAATCTTGTTATCTGTTGCCTGAGCAAACGAAAACCGACTACTGGCGAGTAATTGTATCACCCGGCCCAGCTTTGAGCAAACAGAATCATGCGAAACTGAACAAACCCAAATTGGTTTTCACCTGCTCTAATCTCAGCAAATCTGTGCCGCATCAATCAAAATGTGGTTATTATCACCTAGAAGGAGTGTCAAAATGATTTGACAATATCAAATATCTGCTACTTAGCAGAAAAAGAAAGAAAGTGCGACAATTGAAAGCACACAGTAAAATCCGTACCAGAAATGTACCGATTACTGCCGTAGTGAAACAGAGATTGGGAAGAAGAAGGGGTCGCCCCAATCCATTCTGTGACAATTCGCAGTAAAGAACGACATCAAAATTAACAAAGACGAAGATGAAACAAAATAAAGAAACATTACGTATCAGAAAATCTCAGGAACCCTTTTTTTAAAGACGATAAACGTGCCGAAACACTTGTCCGAGCAGGAACACTTCTGATGATCAGATTACTGTTTGTTGTAATGCTCTGTAGAGATTTTCTTATCATCGTAGGAAAGGATTGAAACACGGAGGAAATACTATTGTAAATAACGTGGAAAACAAGAATTGTTATATCAAAAGATTTCTGAGTTCCCATCTTTCCAATCATGGTTTGAAAAACATAAATAAATAAACTCAAAACTAATGGCGGTAATTTTCGATTGTGCCCGTGAATATTTTATGTAGCTTAAAAGAATCCCACCCAGAAAAATTTGTTCGAGAAAATGTTCATTCAACTCCAACACTTATGAGCAACGAGAAGAACAGCTCCCATTTCTAACAGAATGCCCAAACAGAACAGGCCATCATACAACAGAATCACTCAAGCAATAATTATTTCAAACATAACACGCGATGAAAAGAAATATAGCGTAAGGATGCATCACTGCCAACAGAACAGGTCATTAGAACAGCTTACGATCAACCGAAACAAAAAAGCGATATCAGTAAAAGACGATTATTCCAAGATGAAACAGAAAAAAAACCACAGGACAGCCTACATTCGACACGGGGCGGAATACATCATGGACAATTACTGTTCTTGATACGTCAGTTTTTTGTTTATAGCTGGTAATACTTTATTAAGAGCAGGAGACTCCCGATCTTTATGGATTAAAGCAACAAATCTCTGTGAATATTCTCTCTCACATTACGTTCCTTTTTATTTTGTGGATTTGTGTAGGTGTGAAGCGTCGCAGGTGCAGTTGATTAAATTCGTTCACATCCGGTGTGGGTTTGTTGAGATACCATGTTGTGTTTGTATAACATCTATCAAGATGATTATTTTGACAAATTAGCATGGTTTATGTCCTCGGGGAGTGAGGTTTCTTGAGTGCGTTGTTGTGGCAAACGTAATTGCAATGTCAGTCGAGTTAAACATTTGTGAGCTGCATGTGATGTTTGCACGAGCAGATGAACTCTTAATTGTCATGACATGTGACTAAAGTAGAAGTTATTATTGGCTAGTATAAGCCTGACGTGTGGAAGGTTAAAAGGTTAGAAAGTTAAAGGAGAGTTGACAGAAGTTTTGGAAGTGAAGGGACTTTCCCAGTGTTACTCTTGTGTATGAGAAGAGCATGTGTCTGTTTTCTGGTTGTTGTTGTGCAAGGATTGTTTCTGATCTCGGAAGTTGTTGCAGTGCCAGAAGTGATGTTAGTATTATTTAAGTACTGATAGGTTGTCGAGATAGAATGGTAGTTTCTTGTGCTTGTTAAGTACCTCATTTATATGACATATATTGTGATTACTGTACATTGTGTAGAAATTGACTTGGTCTTTGAGTTTCATTATTTATTGCTCTGTACTGTGTGGGAACTTGTCCTCTAGACAACTTTGCCGTTGTTGTTAGACGCGATGGTGTCGCTGTTGTCAGGCACAAAGGTACTCCTGTAAGCACTACGTCAATCTATCTTCATTCGTTTGTACTCATTTTTCGTACCTTTTTCTAACGCTTTTATAGGTGATTGTGGTAAGCTGCTATTCTAACCCTGTGTTACTAAAGGAGCAAAACGAGACAGGCCTTTATATTCTCCACTTGATTCAGTGTTATAGTTTATTTACTGAGTCCCTTCTTGCCATATTGGCTACTTCCACCAAGTAGTTCATTTAGCCAGATGGACTTTTTCTGTTGTGGGTGTTCCTGTTTTAAAAAAAAAGAGCTTTCCAGAGTTGTTCTTTTAAAGTGCAGAAGTCAATAAGATACTCACTCACGACAATAAATAAATTGTCTTCCCTATCCCTGGGATTGTGTGCGTCTGATTGAGTTTTCTTCGTTAATTGGTTGTCGTGTGCAAATAAATTGTGGATGTAATTGTAGGGTGTTTGAGTTGTAAACTGTATTTACTCCAGTTACTTGAGAAATGTCTGTTTCTTTGTCTGCCAGTAAGTCACGTGTTAGCAAGTCTGTTTAAATGTCAATCTATATGTCATGCAGCAAGTCTACCTAAATGTCTGTCGGTATGTCTTGTGCTATGCTTTATCAAGTATCCATAAATATGTCTAAATGTCATGTACTAGCAAGTCTGTCTTAATGCCATTTTGTGCTCTTATATCAGAATATGTTACATATTTTAATTGACGTGAGCTCTTTCAGAAGTGACGTTAATAAGAAAAGACGTGTGGCTAAGCCATTCAGAAGTGACGTTAAACAGGAATGACGTGTGATTAAGCCATACATAAATCACTGTAAACAAGAAAGATGCGTGGTTGAGCCATACATCATTGGCGTTAAACAGGAAAGACATGTGGTTAAGCCATTCATAAGTGACGTTAAACAGGAAAGACGTGTGGTTAAGCCATACAGAAGTGACGTTAAATAGGAAAGATGTGTGGTTAAGCCATACATAATTGACGTTAAACATGAAAAACGTGTGGTTGAGCCATAAAGATGGGACGGTAAATAGGAAAGACGTGTGGTTAAGCCATTCAGAAGTGACGCCAGCTACAAAATGAAGGGACGTTAAACAGGAAAGGAGTGTGGTTAAGCCATACAGATGGCACGGTAAATAGGAAAGACGTGTGGTTAAGCCATACAGAAGTGACGCCAGTTACAGAAAGAAGGGACGCTAAACAGGAAAGGCGTGTGGCTAAGCCATACAGTTGGGACGGTACACAGGAAAGACGTGTGGTTAAATCATACAGAAGTGACGCCACCTACAAAAAGAAGGGACGTTAAACAGGAAAGACGTGTGGTTAAGCTATACAGATGGTACGTTATACAGGAAAGACGTGTGGATAAGCCATACAGAAGTGACGCCAGCTACAAAAAAGGGACGTTAAACAGGAAAGACGTGTGGTTAAGCCATACAGAAGTGACGCCAGCTACAAAAAGAAGGGAAGTTAAACAGGAAAGACGTGTGGTTAAGCCATACAGAAGTGACGCCAGCTACATAACAGAGTTTACGTCAATCTATTACAAAAGTGCCTCCAACCTTTTTTTATTTTTTCAGAGACATTAAAGAACCAAAACAAATTGAAAATTAATATTTGATATTGATATATAATATTTAAAAATAGTAAGCGGCATCAACCAGTTTAAAGACGACATTAAATGTGAAAACAAAACACACAAAATGAAGTAACTCTTTGAAAAAAGTCATGATTTTAATACATAGTGTAGTCACAAATGCAATGTCTTGGAATTCTGGTAACGTCCACAATTTTGAGCCTTACTTGAGAGATATTCCGAACTAAAGCCACGAGAAAGGACAAGGAACGATTGACCAAGAACGTGGCTGAAGAGTACCATCCGAACTAGCGACAGCAGTAATAAAGAAAGAAGGAAGATGAGCAAATATGAAGCAAAAGAAACTTCCATTATTGATAATAGACAGAGAAGTACATCTGTTTTGTTTATCTAGCTGTTGGCGTTAGATGACGTTATGCGTTACCAGTGACCCCAGACCGTCATCAAGCTACTGCACACAAAGAGAAGGAAATTAGAAGAAAACACAAATTAAATATTGCAGGAGACAAAAATAATGAGAATTCAAGCAAAATACATTGACCACCCACTTACGAAAAAAAAAGCTACAAAGAACTTGGTGACAACAGAAATGATTGAGGGCACATTAAATGCTGAGGAATACAGAGAGGGCATACAAGCTAATAAGGAAATGTGTGAAGTAATGACATGAACAAAATATAAATTATGCGAAATTTTATCCTCAACAAAGCTATGTATGATACGTGCTGATGCTTATTTATTGATGTGCTGACAAATATAGATGAATATTTAGAAATATCTTTCATCGATGCGCCCACGACGAGTGGACAGTAATATTTGTACGATGTGATGGGAAACAATGGCAAAGAAAACCTATCTGCTGTTGCCCTAAGACGCCACTAGGCGTAATGGCCACTGACTGCTTTGACGGTCGGTGGCTAAGGACGGAAGAAGAAGAAGAAGATGTAAACACACTGACGCCGCGCTGAGATAAAAATGTCAGGTTCCGCTCAAAATGTGGGACATCAGACAGGCAACCGTCAACTTTGTATCTGTAATTCCAAGTTTGTTACTGTTGCTGTTCTCGAAAGTACAAAAATAGAGGCGAAAAAGCCTCAGTTTATGTCACATAAGCCGTGAGAGACAGCGGATTCCCGTATAAAGATGGATTATGAAACCTATATTTATAAATGTTTTTTAACACATCCTTCTCAGGAATAATAATGCTAAGTTGATAAGAACCAGCACTCGCCTGCACGGTACTGCACTTGTCTTCAATAAATACAACTCCAAGCCTTCTCGTCCTGTGCCATCCATTCAAGGTCTGCCATTGTATTTTTATTTGTCACCGTCACATGTGTCTTCAGTACCTTCTCCCGGCTATTTTTTTCTTTCTTCCTTTTTTTTGAGGCCAGAAAGATGGGGGGGGGGGGGGGGGGGGGGGGGGGGGGGGGGGTGGGGGGGGGGGGGGGGGGGGGGGGGGGGGGGGCGGGGGGGGGGGGGGGGGGGGGGGGGGGGGGGGGCGGGGAGGGGGGGAGGGGCTTTCATTATTCTTTTATCCTAGGGAATCTAGAACAAGGACTGCCTTGTAAGGCAATCAACTATATTTCTAAATAGATCTTCTATCCAACTTGAACGCACTCACCTCACAACTTATCCCACTCCCTTTTGACCGATTATGTCCATCCATCAGTTCCACACCGATGGTCCTGTCACAAGCACCAATCTATGAAAGTCTGTATCTTCCTGATTGTCATTTGTGTTGTTCTTTATGTTTCACAGCCATGCAAAGTCTTCTTCTTCTTTGATCCTTAGCCGCCGACCGACAAAGCAGTCAGTGGACATCACGCCTGGTAGCGTCTTGTAGTGCAGCAACAAATTGATTCCACTTTGCTCGGTTGGTGCCCATCCTTCGTACAGTGCCCCAACTCTTTGCATCTCAGCCTCCACAGTCCTCCGCCAAGTTGTTTTTGGTCGGCCTCTTTCGTTTTCTTTCAGGGGTCCATAACATAGCTGTTCTTGTGATGGCATCGGGGGTCTCCTCTGAGGACATGGCCAACCCAACTCCAGCGTCTGCCAGCTATGATGTTAGTGTTGTCCCTGTTTTCCATTCTTGTGCAGATAGTGGTTCTAGTAGTTCTGCTGCTAGCTCAGGGTCTGTCTTAAATAGCTCTGCATTTAAGTTATCATGGCCAGGAGCTTTTCCGTTCTTTAACCCTTTGATTGCTGTGATGATTTCTTCTTTTCGTGGGATGTCTGTATTTACATCTAGATCATTTTTAACCTCAGGAACATTCAACTGTGTCTCTAGTGGTTCCTTGTTCAGAGTTTCTCTGAAATGCTCTGCCCATCTTGTTTCCTGTCCCTCTGCTGTCGTGATGAGATTTCCTTGCTTATCTCTTACTAATGTAATATTGTTTGCACCTCGTTTTCCACTGATGATTTTAGTTATGTTGTGTACTGTGCTTTGTTCATTTCTCAGTGCTGCCTCTTCTGCCTGTCTTGCAAGATCGTCTAGAAAATTCCTTTTGTTGGCCCGGGTTTGATGTTTTACTTCCTTGTCCAGCTGACTGTACTGTTCGCTATATAGTTGCTTTAACCTAGGGGACGTCTCTTCTGTTTTCTTTCTTTTCATTTCCTTCCTCATCGTTATGGTGTTTAATATTTCTGGTGTTATCCAGTCTTGCTTCTTCCTTTTCTGGAAACCCAAGCATGATTTGCTGCTTTCCTTACATACTGTTGAAATGGTGTTGAATTTCAGGTCTTTAGCATCAGACTATGTCTGTTCTGACTTTTGGCAATTTGATATTGTTTTTTTTATATCAGCCGCAAAAGCTTTTCTGGTAAGGGGGTCCTTCAATCTGCTGATGTCAAACCTTTTCTGTGTAGTTACAGTTGGTCCAGCAGTTCTGATTTTCACCTTCAGTTTTGCTACGACTAAATGGTGGTCACTTCCCACATCTGCACCTCTTCTTACCTTCACATCTTGTAATGCATGTCTCCATCTACCATTAATCATCATGTGGTCTATCTGGTTTCTGTCCCGGCCATTTGGTGATTCCCATGTTAATTTGTGAATTTCTTTGTGTGGGAAAAGTGTTCCTCCAATGGCCAGGTTGTTAATGCTACAGAAACTTACTAATTTATCCCCATTTTCGTTTGCTGTTCCGCTACCGTATTTTCCCATTACTCTTTCATTATATATTTTGTATGTTCCAACGTTCGCATTGGGAGACGATAAGATCGTATCTAGGTGTGTCTTCATTTCTTTTTGCAGTTGTTGATAGAATTCATCCTTGACCTCTTCGTCGCTGTCATTGTATTATTGTAGTGTTGGTGAATCTCTCTCTCAATTGTATTCTTATCAGTCTGTTGATGGGTTCCCATTCCAGTAATGACCTATCTATTCCCTTCTGTAGAATAACGGCTACACCTTCATTGTGCTGTCCATTCTCTCTGCTAGAGTCAAGTACTGTTTCTCCTATTGCTGTTTTAACTTTTCCTGTCCATCTGCTCTCGCTTATCCCTAGAATGTGTAACCTACAGTTTCTCATTTCCGCTGTGACCTGTTTTAGTTTTACCGTCTCGTTCATTGTCCCGACATTCCAACTCCGTTGGTGTTGTCACTGTCTTCAGACTTGGGCAAATAGTGGTTCTAGTAGTTCTGCTTCTAGCTCAGAGTCTGTCTTAAATAGCTCTGCATTTAAGTTATCATGGCCAGGAGCTTTTCCATTCTTAAACAATTTATTTACTAATGTAAATTATACATGTTTCTTGCTAAGTGGTTATGTACAAGGCTGGCAAACGCAACATGTGAAAATAGTATATGCATGAACTATTACTGCAAGAACTGGTGATTGTTTCTGACTAGTCGTGCGGGAAACCTGACAGCAGAACGACCCCAGACTCCGACGGGAGTAATGATGAGTAATGAGTGATGATTACATCACATGTGCCGAAGGTGTAACATATTATCTTATGAGAATTATGTACCATTGTTAATTGTAATTCAGGCAAATCATTATTCACGCATTCCAGACACAATTTCCTAGTTAACACCCAGAAGGATTTTGGTGAATTTTCATCATATTCCCTGAGTTACACTGTGTGATCGGGAATTTAATTCTTCTGAGAGTTTAACATTGGTGGGTGGAGCGCATGACAATGGGCCTGTTAGTTTGCGGCGAACAAATGTACTTAGCAGGCATTTGTTTCTTTCTATTTGTCTAAAGTACGTGGTTACAAAGCATGAGACGATTTGTGGTATTCACGCCGCTATTGTGAGGGAAAAGCATCCACCTTAACCGCCTACAGTGGAAGAGAGTGTGGAGAAGGCTTCCGTCATCACAGAATTGATAAACCTCAGCTGTAGGACACATCTGGAGTTAAGTTTTTTGTCACAGGCAACAGCAAAACACAGATACTGATAGCGCGCCAATCTGTGAGGAAAAATTTAATTTACCTTTCACCCCCATTTAATCCTTATTTTAATGTGACAGCGCCATCTTGTCATCGCCATTTTGTCTGTCGTTCTTTACCTTGTTACCACAACATAGCGATTTGGCAAGCATTTTAGCGTTACTCAGTCAGCATCGAAAAATAGAACACTAGTAATGCCGCTGATGGAGTAGCAGCCATTCAGAGAAGAGAAGCGCGCAGGCTGGCCGTGTCCGTTGACATTCTATGTCATTCCTAACCCCTGTCACAAGTGGCGTCATCGGCAGGATTGACAGACAGCACACAGTGAAGCAACTCCTCACTAATTAGAGCAACAACAGCCGAAACAGTAGAACACCCAGTTCAGTGCAAGGCAGGGAACAGGATCACCCAGCTTATCATTGTATTACCTCAACTTTACTAGCGACAAGATGGCGGCACGCAACACACGTGCTGCTAGTAGATTGGATAACGAAGATGTGGCTGAAGTGGATGACCCTGTAGTAGAACTAGAACGTCAACCAGATCGAGTGCGGTACATCATGGTACCTACCCACAAGAAAGTGCGGTGCTTTGGGGAGCGCACAGGCCCTATGGCTGAGGAATATGTCAGAGAGGTGAGAGCTGCATGGAGAGTAGGGATAATGAGCGAAGAGGACCAGGCAGATGTTATTCTTGATAGTGTGACCCCTAGTATCCGCAGGGAGCTGAGGACGATGACCCGGAATGAATGCTACATTCCATTCGTAGGGTGTATGGGGAGTGCCGAAACATCCCAGAGCTAATGGCCGCTCTTTACTCTACCCGGCTAGGTGCAAGGGAGTCTCTTTGGGAATTCTCCCATCGCATCCACGAGGTATTCGAAAATGCTGTAAGAGCACAAAAACAGGAAGATGTCACTCCATTGGAGCCATCCATCCTTCCGGACCAGTTTGCTGCTTGTGTGAGAGTTGATCTGATAAGAAAGTTCGCGACTGAAATGATCATTAAAGAGCTTACAGCATCGTTCATGTCGATGAGAGAATATGCCCTTTGATTTTTAGAGATCGAACCCGCTTCCGGGGCCGGTGTTGCCAGTGTCGAAGTGGCAAGAACAGAGGCTGTGCCAGATACTCATGCATTAAACGCAGAAGTGGAGCGCTGAGGACCCAGGTGGCTCAGTTACAAACTAAGCTTGATGAGATTCCCAGGAGTAGGGGAGACGTACCAGGACAGTTTGTTGTTTTAGATGCAGAAGGCTAGGCCATGTACAGAATCGATGCCCTACAGACACTAATCTAGACCCCTCTGCTGCTAGGAATCAGGCTATAGAAGGGGAGCAGAATGACTCAGAGATAAAGATGGTTGGTGGCCGACCGGAATGTGATGTACTGATAGCAGGAAAGAAAGTCAGGTGTATTCTTGACACGGGGTACTGTTGCTGAGTTATTTGCCGGTTGAAGATCATGCACTGAGTATGGTTACTTTAGTGATCTTTTGTTCATCGTGCTTTGTTATTATTATTACGCGAATTAGGGTGAAGGTGTTCATACAACTCAGTAGCATGGTATGAAGAAGTAATTCATGTAACTTGAACTCAGCAACATTAATGAAGTAATTAATGCCTTCAGGTTGAGTCCGTAATATTTAATCACATGTACACACAGGATGATCATTTCAAATAGGAGCAGAACATAAGTCCGTATAAGTCATGCATAAATTAATCAATAACGTAGACTGCTGGTTTACGTGTCAATGTTTGTTTAAGGATACAATGCAGTATTGTCGTCAGAACATCACAGCTATATGCACGCGCAGCTAGACATGGCTACCTGCCGACAGTGAGACTGCGAGTCTGAATATTCATACGAATTTGACGATTATTCTCCTCCTTCTGAGGATTCTAGTTAAACACTAACCTCCGTAAGTTTCCTCTCATATAGAGTTCTAGGACTGACCCTGGTCCATCATAAATGCACATATAAATGGCTATATCATGCCATTGAATTGGAAGGTTAGAAAAAAACGCAGCTATTCAGCTTGGCGGTCAAGTAACAAAGGGTAGCGTCTCCTAGTTACCGACTGTGACCCAAACAACGCTAGACACGTCATAATCGATCGTGTATGGAGCGTTCAATAATTGAAACATCTATCGCAATATATTAAATGTCTTAACCTTTACAATTGCACGTCTGCTAACCTTTAGCAGACGGCGTTAATATCATATACCGTAACAATTCCCTGTACACCGGGAAAAAAAAAATCGATAGATTTTTTTTCAAGATTTATCCGACTTAACAATTTTTCAAAAAAAAAATTTAACACAATCGTGACATATGGCCGACGATGTTCTGAGTAGAACCGTGTCGCGGTCATGTCAACTAACTATTTGTCATAGTCATCTAACATTAATCATATTATATATCAATATTATGCATATTATTATATCAACTAAATAAAATGTCCAATGTTAATAGTGAATGATAGAATTAAATTAAAGTAAGGTCTGTCGTATTAGTATGTCATATAGGAATTAATTTGACTAATTAAAATTAAATTAATTAATTAAACTAAGAGTTAAATTATTAAGATTCTAATGTAACGCGATGTTATGAGAGAAGAAAAGACAAAATAAGTGAGAAGAAATAGAAAGAAATTCGAATATAAGTTTAACTTAATTGGGTGTGTTAAGTGTTAGTGAATAATAACTATCTAATTTAACTAACTAAATAACGTATAGGTACATTAAAAAAAATATTAATCTAATACTTGTGTGAGATTTATTTTCTCTTTTCATAATTTCTTCTTTTTATATTTCGTTCTCTTTTTTTTTTTTTTGTTCTTTCATTTCATTTTTTTCTCACATTTCATTTTATTGATAATAATTCAATTAAGAAGTTAAGTTAACTAATTAATTAGTATAGGATATGATGATCCATCCGTAGTCCTGATCCTGATGAATTCTTTTAGACAAAGTGTTGAAACGTTTCCGTCGGACAGAAATGTCAATTATCCTAGGATCCAAGAATTAAGTGCACATAGGATAATAAGTTCGACTTGTCGTCAGATATTGTTCCATGATTGTTCAACGAATATTCATATATTGTGTATGGACGTTAGACGAAGTTTCAATGTCAATATGTATACCTTGATTGTCTTTAGTTCAATTCTGTGATGCATATAGTGTTTATAAATATTAAATTGAAGGCAAGGTTAGTTCCCTTATAGTTGATACTTCGTTCTATCCAATGTAGTGATGATTGACGTGTTTTAGGAATGTCAATGTTGATTATTCGTCGTCAATAGGATTACGTGACAACGCATCCGCCACAATATTTTCAGTGCCAGGAATATGTTCAATGGAGAATTCAAATGGCTGCAGGATGATCGCATATCTGGCGAGTTTTGGGCTCTTGTGGTTAGATCGACGCAAAGATGCTACAGCACGTTGGTCAGTCTGTATGGTGAAGGGAGCACCAAGCAAGAACTTTTCTAATTTTGTGATTGCCCATATAAGTGATAAAAGTTCCTTGTCCACTGTGGAATACTTTGTTTCTGCCGGCTTTAGCTTTCTTGAAATATATAAGGTAGGATGTAGAACGCCATCATGGTTCTGGAGCAGGCATGCACCAATGCCGTAGTTACTAGCATCTGTTCGTAAGAAAAATCTTTTGGAAGCATCGGGAAGTCTTAAAATTGGTTCATGCGAGAACAAATTTATAATTTTGTTGAAAGTTTCATTGCATATACCAGTCCATGTCACCTTCACCGGCATGTCTTTTTTTAACAATGAAGACAATACAGCCGTGATGGATGACAAGTTTGGTATGAATCTACTGTAATATTGAACAAGTCCTAACAAACTCCTGACCTGTTTCTTCGTCTGAGGAACTGCTATGTTTAGAATTTTGGAGACTGTACTAGGTAACGTTCGGATATATCCCGATCCAATGATATGTCCCAAAAAGGTTATCTCATTACACGCGATCTGAACCTTTGTAGGTTTAGCAGTTAGATGATAATTCCTTAGAGTGTCGAAAACATATCTAAGTCCCGAAACATGTTCCTCAAACGACGAACTAAACAAGCATATGTCGTCAATATATGTAATAACGTCTGGTCTACCTGATAAAATTTTTCGCATCAGGCGAATGAAGGTAGCTGGCGCATTAACAAGCCCAAAAGGCATCACATTCCACTGGTATAGACCTTGTGGAGTGGAAAATGCGGTGTAGTACTTAGCCTTTTCGGTCAGTGGTATCTGCCAATAACCTTTAGTTAAGTCTATCTTACTAAATATAGTTGCGTTGGATAGACGTGGCAGTAAGTCGTCGATAAGTGGATGTGGTTCGCTGTCAACTATAGTCTTAGCATTTAATTTTCTATAGTCAACACATAGTCTGATGTTATTGTCCTTCTTCCGGACAATCACTAATGGAGAAGAGAATGGCGAATTACTAGTCTCAATGATTCCCAGAGACAACATCTGTTCAAGTTCCTTAGTAGTTTTAGCAAGGAAATGTAAAGGAACCGAATAGGGATGTACACGAATAGGTGTATCATCATTGAGAGTAATGTCATGACTGATAGCTGATGTGCGACCCGGGACGTCGGTCAACACATCTGGATAAGATTGTAATAGATTAGCAATCTGTAGACGCTGTTGCGGTGTAACCGTTGAAGAGATGGTTACATCCCGCCAAGATTCAGTAGGTTGAACTACTGGTACCGGTAACGGTAACTGTACCTCAGGAAAAGAAGATTCTTCTTCCTGGATGACGGATAAGTTGGAATAATAACAAGTAGATACTGTGTTGTCATCTAGTTCATGAAAAATTGACTGTAAGTGTTCAGGACGTGTATGAAATTGCTTGAGCATGTTAATATGAAATATCTTTTTGTGTCCCTTGATATCTAAGACGTAATCAACGTCGGAAATTTTATCAATGACTTTGTAAGGACCATTCCAAGATATCAATAATTTATTGTTATTGTGAGGAAGTAACACATAAGCCTCATCGCCTGGGAATAATTGGCGTAATCGTCGAGACCTATTTTGTAGAGATCGAGCCTTAGCTTTTGCAGCCTCAGAAGAAGCTGTTGCCAACTGGCAAGACTCAATAATGTTCTTCCGAAGATTAATCACATACTCGTAAGATGACTGAGTGTCCTGAGTAATCTCCGCGTCAATTAATAAGTCTTTTATTAGTCCCATAGGACCTCTTGGGGGAGCACCAAAAACTAATTCAAAGGGAGAGAAGCCAGTTTGTTCATGCGGTACCTCCCGATAAGCAAATAGAACAGCTGGGAGTGCTCTGTCCCAGTCATGAGGGTGCTTAACAGTAACCTTATGTAGTAGTTGTTTAAGTGTACGGTTAAGTCTTTCAACCGCACCATTACTCATAGGATGATAAATACTACTTAAATTCCTATCAATGTTCCAAGTTTTCATGACTTCCTTCATGGTGTCAGATATGAACTGTGACCCATGGTCTGATAAAAGTTTTCTAGGAAACCCTATTCTAGAAAAGATGAGATGTAGTGCATCAGCTACATCTGTGGTAGTGGTGGTCTTTAATGGGATAGCTTCTGGCCATCGTGTGCACAAATCAATGCACGTAAGGACGAATCTATGTCCTCTGGCCGATGGTAGCAATGGACCAATAATATCTATGGCCATCTTGTCAAAAGGTCTTACTGAGATATCGCAAGCCTGAATAGGCGCCGTGTGAAAAGCTCCACGTGCTTTCACTTCTTGGCATGTAGTACAGGAACGTACATACTGCGAAATATCTCTTGACACTCCTGGCCAAAAGAATGAAGACAGTACTCGAGATCGTGTTCGAGTATATCCCATATGTCCAGCACAATGTGAGTCATGTGCATGTTGAAGAATGTACCGTCTAAAAGTATACGGGACCATAACTTGTTGTTTCATTTGTGATTTGTCATTAAAACATCTAATCAATATGTCATTTTTAATAACAAACCAATGTTTGTTATTATTACCTGAGGATAGATTGTCAACTTTATCAACCAGCTTAAAAAATTTTTTTTAAAGATTTATCCTCTTTTTGTTTGGTTGCAAATGTTTCCCTGTCAATAGGTGAATTGACTACAAACTCCTCTTGGTTGTCTGCATCCATTTTATTATCACTAAATTTCTCCATGAGTTGAGTCTGCGCTCTAGTCGTCACGGCGTTTCCAGTGCATAGGTTATGTTTCTCCCATTCTATGATCTCATCTGGAGTACAATCTTTACTACCGTGTATACGACCAACCATCAGATCAGCTATAGGCTTTTTTAGCATACATACTTTTACATTCCCTGTGAAAAAGGGGGTTCTAATATGAACAATAGCTGTGGGGTAAAACTCAATAGTTCCACCAAATGTCATGCAGCGTACATATTCTCCTGTCGCACAGCTAGGATGTACCAGCGACTGACGTACACCAATCGTCGTGGATCCTGAATCCCTCAGCACTGAGACGACGGATCCATTAACTAATCCCCTGTTAAAAATTAGTAAGCCTGTTCCATCGTTGACTGCAAGACCTACCTCTGGTGTAATATGTCCGCAGTTAAGCACTGTTTCTTTCGCCTTCTGAAAAATAAGATTGCATTGTTGGCAACTATTTGCCACATTATAATTAATAGCAAAAACATGCAGCAGAAGACTGTGTTGTATTATTGTCAAGTGGGACCTGAGCTATAGGGGTAGTATTATTTGTAACTGCCGCCCCTGTATTATGGTTGTAATGAGATGATCCCCGAGAATGAGATCGATTCCGAGTATAATTGTTAGAATTATCTCGTCGTCCTCTATAGTAACTATTATCTCGATGTCTCGAGCCATGATTATTACCATTCCAGTTATTGTTATTTTTCGGGGTATGTGATCGATTATAATTAGTGTTATGTTGACTATTGTGGTAGTTTGTTTGAGGTGAATAATTTCTATCTCGTGATCTACCTCTGTTGAACTCATTTTTATTGTTGAAATCATTATTATGTCCCTTCTGAAAGTTAACATTGTGATTTCTTTGGAACCTACTTCTGTCTACACTGTGATGTCTTTGTTTGTTATTATGATTGTAGGCCATATTAGACGCCACAGGTAGAGGTTCTCTTAATGAGGAGTTAGAAATGGTTGCATTCGGATGTGCCGAACAGTAGTTTAAAGAAATTTTTTCTAACTCGTCAATAGTACCTGGTTTACGCTCCTGCAAATATGCAAAGAATGGCTGGCTAACCGAAGATAATACCTTATCCCGTAGTAGCAAATCAACTAATTTGTCGTACGATTTGTTGACTTCTGCCAGTTCAACCCATCTATTAAATGTATTGCGTATGTTCGCAATGAATCCTGCAAAATCTTTTGGAGATTCAGGTAAAATTCCCTTAAATTTCAACCTACAGTGTTCCTCGTCCAGGTGAAACCTTCGTAAAAGCAAGGACTTAATAGCACCGTAGTTATTTGCTATTGATGGGTCAGCATTTTGAGAAGCCGTCAATGGTTCTCCAACCAAGAATTCATTTAACTTGAGTACCCATGACTCTTCGGGCAAATGATTTGTTTTGCAAGTCTGTTCAAAACGTGACAGGAACGATGAAAGGTCGTCCACGTTTAAGTTGAAAGTGGGTAATTTAAAGTTGTAGAAATGTTTAGTTTGGCTGGATGACGATCCATTTTGTGCGTTATTATTCTGGTTTGCATCAGCACTTTGTGCTTGTAATCTTGCTGTCTCCAATTTAATACGCGCCAATTCCATTTCTTGTTGTAAAATAATTTCCTCTCGTTTCAATTTATTCTCTTCTTCCTGTTGAGCAATTTCTCTTAATCTATTTTCCTTGGCAATTTGCTTCATCTCACGTTCCTCCTCCTCTTTCTTTAATGCAGCCTTTTGTTCCTCTTCCTCTTTCTTTAATGCAGCCTTTTTCTCTGCTTCTTTTCTTTCACGTTCCTCCATTTCTGCTTTATGTTTTTCCAGTTCTGCCTCAGCAAACTGACGAAGTTCTTGAGATTTATAACCATATTCCTTACCAATTTTAACGAAATGGTCTATAGTAAGCATTTTGACTTTTATCTAGTAAGTAATTATTGATAATTACTGATTAAAATAGTCAATAGTAGCTTCAGAGTAATTATTATACTTACTCAACTTAGGAATATTCAATATAAATAATCACAATAGTACTGAACTCTTATGTCTAAGTTCAACTAATAGACAATATTTTGTAACAATATTGTATCTAAGTACTAACTATATCATAAATAGTTATGATATCTGTTAAATATAATGTAATTACATCACACAATTAATCTTAATATCCAATAATGTTGGGTATGATTCCTAGTAATTATATTGTTCAATGTACTAAGTCACTCTCTTAGTACCAGAAAAGTATATTAAATAATATACAATGGGTCTATTACCTCAAAGGTAGACTATAAGATTATTTTATTTGGTCAATATATATATTATATTATTATGCCCTAGGCATCTCTTATAAATTGTAGTGCTAATTTCTTGGACTATCACTGCATAATTATGCAATGTCCCATATTAACCTTAAATGTCAGAAAAAATTAATTAAATTAAATTACAAGTGTATTATTGAATATAATGTTATATTATTAATGTAGTATTTAATATATATCATGAGTACAAACAAAACAATGATGCAACTAAAGGGTACAAACAATGTCAAGACGCAAACAAGACATTTTCACAATTAAAATGAATTTATGAACTAAATAAAACAAGCGGAAGTGTCACACGGAAAACGAAGGGTCAAAGATTGACCCGAGGTCAACTGAATATGCAAAGTACACAAAAAAAAAATGACTGCAAAAATGATGACATCACAGGACTCATAACGGACGAACATTTAACAATCATCAAATAAATGATAGTAAGAGTAGACTGGACGAAATAGTTAACGAACATGATACAAAACTGAATAAAAATGTGAACTTAGTACAAATAAAATACACCAGTTATCTACGGAACGGCACAGCTAACACAAATCGTCAAACGATAGCAGATCTGGACAGGTAGTCCAATGGCAAACCTCAATGGGGCTTCCAAAAATGCAATCGTTTAACTGCCCTAAGAAACGACCGAAATCAATTCAGGCATCGTGAGAGCCACAGAATCTAATTTCGGTTCATCCTCCCTACCGCCCACTAATTAACAACACATTAAAACAACCCAAAAAATACATGAAACACATTCAGAAAAGACATGCCTATGCAGGCAAAAGGCATGGACTCAGTACTACTGTTTGCAATGACGACAGTTTAAACAGCTAGACTTATCTTTTCCGTTGCTTAGATTAGTGCTAGAGGTCGTCAACAGCTAGGCTAATGCCCCTGACTGTCTGCTCCTGTAGTCCATATCGTGTGTTTGCTTCAATGGCTCATGTTTCCCCTGGTTAGGCTTAGAGAACGACTTTGGTTTCTCCGACAGTTCACCTACACGACTTTCGGTGACGTCACGTTGTTAGGCATTATAATGAGTAAGACGTCATCTTCGACTGGATCATGTGATCGAAACTTGATCGTAAATATTGTGATTAATCTGTGCGTAAGGAACAGAAGTTTGTTTCTTTTTTCTGTCGTTCCCCGCATTCGGCCGCCACTTTGTTGCTGAGTTATTTGCCGGTTGAAGATCATGCACTGAGTATGGTTACTTTAGTGATCTTTTGTTCATCGTGCTTTGTTATTATTATTACGCGAATTAGGGTGAAGGTGTTCATACAACTCAGTAGCATGGTATGAAGAAGTAATTCATGTAACTTGAACTCAGCAACATTAATGAAGTAATTAATGCCTTCAGGTTGAGTCCGTAATATTTAATCACATGTACACACAGGATGATCATTTCAAATAGGAGCAGAACATAAGTCCGTATAAGTCATGCATAAATTAATCAATAACGTAGACTGCTGGTTTACGTGTCAATGTCCGTTTAAGGATACAATGCAGTATTGTCGTCAGAACATCACAGCTATATGCACGCGCAGCTAGACATGGCTACCTGCCGACAGTGAGACTGCGAGTCTGAATATTCATACGAATTTGACGATTATTCTCCTCCTTCTGAGGATTCTAGTTAAACACTAACCTCCGTAAGTTTCCTCTCATATAGAGTTCTAGGACTGACCCTGGTCCATCATAAATGCACATATAAATGGCTATATCATGCCATTGAATTGGAAGGTTAGAAAAAACGCAGCTATTCAGCTTGGCGGTCAAGTAACAAAGGGTAGCGTCTCCTAGTTACCGACTGTGACCCAAACAACGCTAGACACGTCATAATCGATCGTGTATGGAGCGTTCAATAATTGAAACATCTATCGCAATATATTAAATGTCTTAACCTTTACAATTGCACGTCTGCTAACCTTTAGCAGACGGCGTTAATATCATATACCGTAACAGGTACCAAGTTTCAACTGTTACGGAACAGTGCTTTCAACAGCTTTTTGGAGATTTGGCCCTGGATGAAAGTAAATGGGTGCGACTAACTGCTGCCAATGGTGTCACAATTCCATATGCTGGCTATCTAGTGGTTGATGTTAAGATTGGAGAGTGTCATGTCAAGAACTGTGGCATCTATGTCGTTAAAAGTGTCAATGGGCCTGACAAAGCGCCTGGTATAATAGGCAATAACATACTGGCGGAAGTAAAAGCCATTCACCGCTTCCTCAAATGGCAAGCTCCAAGAAAAGGTACACAAGAGGCAAGGTTAGATAGTGTGAAGGTGAGGGCTGCAGGAGGAAGAAAAACCCACATACCAGCTCGCTCGATTGCTACTATACAGGTGAAATGTAGAAGAGGCTCAAGATAAGAGAAAGTGCTTTTTGAATCCTCAAGAGACTTAGACCATAAAGGTCTGTTTATGTCACACACTAACTGTACTCAGCGGAGATTTATGTGAGGTCCAATCAGTAAATCTTGGAGATTAAGACCTTTTTTGGCGAGGGGTACTCAAGTGGGTGAACATTCTGAGGCATGCGCGGACTATGAGAGACACTTCAGTGTTGTTGGAGCTTAGGAGGTGGATATATATGCACAGCCAGGATGCCAAGCCAAGGTCCCTGTTAGCAGCCCAGTTGATTTAAGTGGGTATGAGGGCAGTCAAGATGAAAAGTGCCAACTACAGAAGTTACTACAACAAGATGACAGCCTGTTCGCTAAAGACGAGAATGACGTAGGGTATACAAGTAGAGTATCTCATTCAATTCAGCTGACAGATAATACACCAGTAAAACAACCCTACGGGCGCATTCCTCCAGCTTTATACAAAGAGGTGCAGGACCATCTTCGGGGTCTCCTCGACAAACAAATTATAAGAGAAAGTTCAAGCCCCTGGGCTTCACCTATTGTGCTCGTGAGGAAGAAAGATGGCAAACTGCGATTATGTGTTCAGAGCTGTCAATGCCAAGACCAAAAAGGACGCCTACCCTCTTCCTCGTGTGGAGGAATATTTAGACGCTTTAGGAGGAGCAAAAATATTTTCTTCACTAGATCTAGCAAGTGGCTACTACCAGGTAGCCATGAGGGCAGAGGATCAAGAGAAAACAGCATTCACCACACCATTTGGATTGTATGAGTACGCTAGGATGCCCATGGGACTAGCTAATTCAGCCAGTACTTTTCAGCGACTGATGCAGAGTTCCATGCACGATATGATGTTCCAGCTGATACTGGTTTATCTAGATGACATCCTTGTGTACTCAACCGGCTTTACAGAACCCCTGCAGCGGCTTGAAAGAGTGTTCTAGCGGTTGCAGCAACTAGTCCTGAAGTTTAATGCGGCTAAATGTCATTTCTGCAAGCCAAAAGTGGAATTTTTGGGCCATACGGTATCTGAAGAGGGCATTGGAGCGATGGAGGACAAGATACAGAGATACAAGCTTTTAAAGAGGCATCAATACCCAGAACACAGACAGAGTTACGAGCATTTCTCGGTCTGGCCAGTTATTATCGGAGGTTTGTGCACGAGTTTGCCACTATAGCACGCCCATTGCATGAACTGATAGCTCAGTTAAATGACCAGGATCCACATGGTTTACGGAGGTGGTCTGAGCACCTGGCAGAGGCCCTTGCAGTCTACAACGCTACTCCTCATGCATCAAAGGGTTAATCCCTTTACTACCTTTTGTTTGGAAAGGAGCCGAAAATACCCATTGATTTTATATTGGGCCATGCATTGGGTGAAGAAGAACCAGCTACGGTTGACCAATGGCTTGAAGAGCACATTTCCAGGCTACGAGAGGCGCACGTAAGAGTAGAGGCACAGTTACAGAGGTTGGCTACAGTTAGGAAAGAGAGATGTGACAAGTTGCCGTGTTCTACTATTCCCCTACAAGTGGGAGAATTAGTCAGGAAGAAAATGCACTACGCTGAGAGATCTAAAATTCGTGACAAGTGGTCAGAAGAGGAGTACATTGTTGTTCGTGCTCCCACAATGACAGCAGATCCATATGTCATCCAACGAATAGATAGAGCGAGTCCGATCATTATAGTCACTGGCAACGAACTAAGACGAAGTGAAGACAAAGATGATTCTCCATCTCCAGGCCCAGTAGATACGACGTTAGGCCTACCTGAGGCACCAGCTTTGCCAGATGAGACAGACCCTGGGGAGGACTACAAAGTCTAAACCCTGAACCAGGCTGTTACACCATGCAGCCGCTACAGAGTCCTACAAAGAGACGATCTGAGAGATTACGATTGAAGAGCCAGAGGCAGTGCAGTTGTCGAGACGACAACAAAATCAGGCGGGGAATATGTGACAGCGCCATCTTGTCATCGCCATTTTGTCTGTCGTTCTCCACCTTGTTACCACAACATAGCGATTTGGCAAGCATTTTAGCGTTACTCAGTCAGCATAAAAAATAGAACACTAGTAATGCCGCTGGTGGAGTAGCAGCCAATCAGAGAAGAGAAGCGCTCAGGCTGGCCGCGTCAGTTGAAATTCTATGTCATTCCTAGCCCCTGTCACATTAACTTATTGAACTAGTTGACTATTAAATTTGTTGTATGTTATTTTAAACTAAACAAATAATTGTTTATTCAGTCATTAGAAGTATGAAAGCAAACGTACGACCAAGACTATTCAATAATTATATATATATAGATATATATATATATATATATATATATATATATATATATATATATAGAGAGAGAGAGAGAGAGAGAGAGAGAGAGAGAGAGAGAGAGCCATTAAGTTTAAGAGGGCATTCGTTGGATTACACCAACTGGGGGTTTAACGGGCCAGAACCATTGCTTAAACCCTTCACAAAAGGCGATGGACCAGATAATAAGATTAACAAATTGCTCAGCCCTACGCAGCTTTTGTTCTTGACTTCTGTGAATATCTTGTGAACACTCCCTTAAGGTAGAAGTGTCATTAAGGTAGTAGGCTACCCACAAAAGATTTTAAAAAATAAAAATCCAACAATTTTCATTTTCATGCTTTAAATCATCGTCAACATGTTCTTGTACTAAAAATAATTCATAGAAGCTTAGAGATACTCTGGTATGATAGGAATCAGTGTTTTTCTACACACACCCCCTTGAGTGATTTGCATAGCAACCAATGTTTATAGTTGGTTACCATGTGAATAATGACCCAACATGAAGGTGCGTAATTGTAAAACTGCGAAATTATAATTATACTGAGGCAACAGGAAAAAGATATTTATAACTTTTCCAAGGGGAATCACTCAATGATTTCTTATGAATTTTTCAAAAGTGTGTATCTAGAAAGCTTTGATCGTAAATTTCAGCATTTGTTACATGCATTGTGCATTTTCCCCCACATCAACTCTATTTATTGCTAGTTTTATACTGATTCTGTATAATAGTAGTTAGCAGAGCTTCTTTTTTTCACAATGGGAAATAAGACAAAGTAAGTTCCTTGGAAATCGGTACACCAACAAACCGTTGCCTGAAAATGAGACACCTATTGTCGATAGTGACGCTATAAAGCCTCTGTGCTCCTCAGCAAAGAAAATAAAGGTCCAAGAAAGTGAAGGACAAGCTAAAAATGACAACAGAGGAAATGTGTTTATCCTTATGGATGTAAAACTGCTGTTTGGGTTTTTATGCGCTAACTTTAGATGTGACAAATGTTATCAGTACTCACTGACCTGTGAGATCGTCGAAGAGACTCGGGATGGCTTTTGTCATGAGATCAGTATCAAGTGCACAAACTGTGTCGAATGGAATGCCAATTTCAATACTTCTGATGTTTCATCTCCAGCTACTCACAAACACAAAGAAGTAAATGTGCGAATGGTGGCATTTGTGCGTTCTATTGGGAAAGGCCACAGTGCATTGCAGAATTTTTCGATATACATGAACACAAGTCAACCCGTGGCAAAGAAAGCATACAGGAGAACGCTGCACAGGATCTATTCAGCAAGTAAGGACATTGCAATGGAAAGACCCTAAGAGCATCGAAAAGGGGATTCATAGACACTGTAGCTGCAGTTGAAGGAGACCTTTATTCAACAGGAGCTCATTAAACTTCATTTTGTGAGTTCTTTTTCTGTTTTTCTTCGATTTCTCGGAATTGTCTTTTTAACATAATTGGTAATCTTTGAAACAAGATATCTCTGGATCTGTACATTCAATTGACATGAAAATTAACACAGTTGTTTGTCATATAATCTTACAGATTCTGACCTAAAATGGATACAATTGAATTCAAAGTTTTAGTTTTATGACCATCATGCATATATAATGAGGCACAAATATCAAACATTCCAGAAATATAAATTTTGAAAATTCATTAAAAATTAACCTTTCTGTCAATCTCTGTCATTTTAGGTCATGATCTCACGCTATATATAATGATTTAATTTGCCAAGTTTCAGTCAGATCCTTGTACAAATAACATAGTTATGATGTTTTGAAAAAGGTGTATAATTTGTTCACTACGGCGGCCATATTGGATAGCTAATTTGCATAATTAATGAGGTCATTATGTGGACAAAAATTTTTAGTCCATACTAACACTATACCCATGGTTGTTTGATTCTGAAATGACAATTTGATTTTTTTACCCTATCAAGGTAGCCTACTACCTTAATCTTCTATCTAAGTCTCTGCAAGAGTAATCTTGGTCGCAAGTAGATACCTTGGAAGCCAATATTAGATACTCTTGAGTTTTGGTCACTGTTGGACCACTACTGCAAAGCAGGGAAGGCAATCCGTGACAATTCATTTGACCATTCCTTTTTTCTTTTTTCTCCGATAATTATCTTTCGTTTACGTCTTCATCTAGCGATATTATCTGACCCTCGGTAGGTTACGGTCACCACCACACGTTTAGGCTTGTCCGTATAGCATGTCAGGAATCCTTTGATTGTAATCAGTACTTGAGTATCCAGATGGAACAATAAGATTAAGTCAACATTTGGTCTGCCGTTCTATTGTTTTGAAATACAGGCTACTAGCAGATAAACAAGTATTCTGCTGCAGCCCAGCAAGCAAAGGCGACAAACGAGAAATGTTCTCGATGTAAGAAACATATGTATAATTTGGTAGACATGATTATACAAATTGCTCATCCTTTGCTTGATCGTGATCCTAACAACCTGAACACCAGATATATCACGTAATAAATTCCAGTAAGTCTTTTAACAACCTTAAGCACGATATCTTGTAATAAACAGATGGTCAGTGATGCGTGGCATTATACCATATGATGATAGATGGTACCCGCAGTCTGGTTTTGTGTAGTGTGTAGATGACGTACAGTCAAACAATGATCATGCAAAACAGGGCAATCCACACAAGGACGTCAGTTAACTCACGACGTATAAAGTCAATGATGCTTGTAACAGCTGGTGACGTTTTTCTGTATCATTTATTGTGGACGCCACAGTGACAAAATGTATACGCGAATATGTAGGTACATCAGACAGTCATTATCACAGCAACATAGTCATAACAGCAACGGATGGTAGACAGCATCATAGTAAAGATGATTCACAGGCATGTCAATACATTATAAGGCTGTAATGTAGTCGGGAAAATTCTCCATCCCTTTCTATCTTAGCCAGGAGATAACCAGATGTATGAGATCAGTTCACTCTCCTTAATCTGACTTCAGCAAGACAGACACGTCTTCTGAAGTATAAATAATGTCCTCAAAAAATCCTCTAGATAACAAAAGGTTTGAAACCTAGTTCATGTAGCGAAGTAGCAAGTAATAGTCCTTGGGACATGCATCAACCCGATGCGGTACAATGTAGCAATATGTGAGCTGAGAAAACATCTCGTGATGAAGACTTTCAAAGACAGGCTACGAATCAAATGTCACTCACGAACAGATATCGATAAAGTTAATGTAAATGTAATTTACCTTGCCTTCAGGAAAGAACCACAGAAATAATACGCCTCCCGGCGTGTGGAAATACACTAGAGGTATCATCTCGAATAAACGAAATATCCATAAGAGGACTTCACATTCCTGACAGAATAATTTAGCAGAGACGCTCTCACAGAGACGTCCCTTCGCTATCGAAATCTTCGCTCACTGACTGGTGGTCGGAAACCGTTCGACAAAGACCCAAGACTTAGACATGCGCAGTAAAGCGCGATTTCGAACACAGTTCAGAAAACTTAAGACATAAGGACCTATACTGAGAACCAGCTTAAGAATGATTACCTTATAAGGATAACCCAACAGGTTGCCAACCGTTTTCTGAAAAAAGCGGCCTAGCAAGTCCATACATGGACACGATTCAAGAACGCTTAACAAATTTAACAACCATCGACACCAACGCGAGAAGACAACTGCTTACCATGAAAAGTGACTATAAATTCCACATGATTATTTCCCTTTCATTACAAAATATATATTGTACATAAAACGATGTTGCGAGAATTTCACACGCAACATATCACCACCACCTCCCGATTTAAAAAAAATGTGGAACAAAATTTATTTTTTTTTAATATCCAAGAGCATGCGATAAGCGGCTCAAAACGCACGAATTATGCGCGGATAATTAATTAAATTGCCTAACATGAGGCTAAATATAGAGTGTCTGGTGAGAATATATCTCAACAGAAAAATAAATATGTCTCAAAAAATTATTCATATCGGGGAGGTGTCACCAACACACATCACGCTAACATTTAAACACAATATACGTATGCAAGTTACCATAGACATCATTAAATAGCATAATCTAATATTGTCTTAAAAATGGATGTACAACTCTGATAGAAAAATTTAAATAGTACATTATTTGACATGTAATGACCCTAGTACATAGTGAAATTGAAGTACATGACGATGCAGGACACATCCTCTGACGTTCCGAGGGTAAGTACACAATGTAGAACTCGTCATGCTTGATAATAGTAAGGTAAGTCCTCAGCTCATCAATGACATTCTGAGAAAGTACAAGCAATATAACGCTAATTAACAACTAATATGCTTCATAAGGTACAATACATTATTAATAATTGTGGCTGTTTAGTAAACTTACGGCCCTTATATTAACTACTCAGTCTTCCTCTATCATCTTAAAAAATGAAACAGAAGAAGATGATAACAAAGCACGATAGTATGTGTACATATAAAGTGAGTACAGATGTGCTAATCTATTGTAGTAATATAGGTGTGTTATGACTCTGTAATATATATATAGAAATATAGGACAGAAGTATTAGTTGGAATCATGTGGGCATCTAGACAAAATGTCAGCCATCACATTATCCGCACCACGGATAGCTCGTACCGTGTAGTGAAAAGGTTGAAGAGCAATAGCATATCGAGTGGCTCTCGAACTCTTCAAATTCTTAGTCTGAATAGCTGTAAGAGCTTTTTGATCAGTCTCTAGAATGAAATGTGCGCCCAGGAGGAATCTTTGTAGTTTGAGAATTGACCAAACCATAGCTAACAACTCACGGTCTAAAACCGAGTAGTTCCTCTTTGCCGCATTTAGTTTTCTAGAAATGTACATAACAGGATGCAGAGTATTTGCATATTCTTGCATAAGTGCTGCTCCAATCCCAGTGGATGAAGCATCACTCCGAAGAACAAAAGTCCTATCAAGAGTAGGTAATCTTAGGATGGGAGGAGATGAAAATATATTCTTGATCTGGTCTAAGGAAGATTGGCATTCTTGAGACCAACGGACCAGATTAGGCGAACCTTTCTTCAACAATGTTGAGAGAGGTGCCATGATCGAAGATAAATTTGGAATAAATCTCCCATAAAATTGAATTAAACCTAAGAGACTCCTAACTTGTTTCTTCGTTTTAGGAACAGAGATGTTCAGTATTTTGGAAGTATTGTGGTCTTCTGTCTTCAAGAGACCATGACCAACACGATGACCCAGGAAAGAGATTTCACCAAAACCAACAAAAGCTTTAGAAGGTTTTGCTGTCAAATTATTCTCACGTAGAGTGGACAGTAAGTCATATAAACCTAAATAGTGATCTTCCCAGGTATCACTGAAGAGACAGATATCATCTAAGTATGCGATGACATCTGAACGATGTGAAAGAATTCGACGCATCATGCGAACGAAAGTAGCAGGGGCGTTCATAAGACCGAAAGGCATAACATTCCATTGAAATAGACCCCTAGATGTAGAGAAAAAGCAGTAAGAGGTTTGGCATGCTCTGCTAAAGGCACTTGCCAATAACCTTTAGACAAGTCAAGTTTAGTGAAGAATCTAGAATTAGAAAGTTTAATCAGTAGATCTTCTAACAAAGGCATCGGTTCAGCATCGAACTTTGTGACCTGATTCAACTTGCGATAATCAACGCAAATTCGTATGTTCTTATCTTTCTTCCGGACAATAACCATGGAAGAAGAATATGGTGAAGTTGATGGTTCAATTATATTTAATTGAATCATTTCATCCAATTCCTTTTCCACTTGCGACTGAAAGTGTATATGGATAGGATAAGGCCTAACCCTAATAGGATTACTGTCGGTAAAAATTATGTCATGTTCTATGACATCTGTGTGTCCAGGAATGTCAGTGAGAACATCCTGAAATGTTTGTAACATCGACGAGACTTGTCGATGTTCGTCACCAGAAAGATTAGGAGAAACAGAAACGTTTTTCCAAGATTCCGTGGAATGTAGTGGAACCACTGGAAGAGGAAGATTGACATCCGAGAAGGTAGATTCCTCATCCTGTATGACCGACAGAGATGAGTAATGACCATGAGGTGTAGGAGAATCATCCGTTGCCTGGAAAATAGGCAACAAATAGTCCGGACGTTCGTGAAATTCCGAAAGCATGTTTATGTGGAAAGTTTTATGCTTTCCATCAATATCGACCACATAGTCAACATCGGAAATCCGAGAGACTATTGCATACGGACCTTTCCATGCAATAAGAAGTCTATTTTCCCTACTGGGGAGTAGGACGAATGCTTTGTCACCTGGACAAAGTTGTCGTAGACATCTATTGTTGTTAGCACACTGCTTTGCCTTCTCTTTAGCAATTTCTGATGAAGCAGTTGCTAGCTTACATGCCTCAATGATCTTTTGTCTAAGAGCCATGACATACTCATATGAGGATTGAGTTTCATCGCTAATATCATCGGCAGTGATGAGATCGTGTAATAAAGACATAGGGCCGCGTGGACGCGCGCCAAAGACAAGTTCGAAGGGAGAAAATCCTGTGTGTTCATTTGGGACTTCTCTATAGGCAAAGAGAGCCGAGGGTAAAACCCTGTCCCAATCTTGAGGATGATCTTCAGTTATCTTACCAAGCAAAGTCTTGAGCGTTCTATTCAGACGCTCAACTAACCCATTAGACATAGGATGGTAGATACTACTGAGAGATCGTTTAATATGTAAGGTAGACATTACCTGTGACATAGTGTCAGATATGAGTTGAGTGCCATGGTCTGACAATATTTCTCTGGGGAACCCCAAGCGAGAAAATATCAACCAAAGAGCATCTGCGATATCTGTAGTAGATATGCTCTTAAGAGGGATAGCCTCTGGCCAACGTGTGCACATATCGACACATGTAAGGATAAACTGATGTCCTCTGGCCGACTTGACCTTAAAAGGGCCAATTATATCTATGGCCATTTTCTGAAACGGTCGAATAGGGATGTCAGCAGCCTAGATAGGCGCAGCATGTCGTGGTCCTCTAGATTTGACCTCCAGACATACCTTGCATGATCGGCAGTAAATACGAATGTCCTTGTTAACAAAAGGCCAAAAGAAAGCCGCAAGGACTCTCGACTTCGTACGGGAAAAACCCATATGTCCAGCACATTGCGAGTCATGAGCATGTTGCAATATTTGCACTCTCATGCTCTTGGGAACAAGAATTTGCGAATGTGCCGACGTAGTCGAATCTTGTACCATACGTACAAGTACGCCGTTTCTCATTGCAATCCAAGATTTTCTATTTGTATCCTGATTCGGATCACCTTTTTTCGCAAGAATGAAGAATTTTTTTAAAGAAGGATCTTCTTCTTGCAATTTTATGAAAGAGTCACGAGTGATTACTAAGTGACTATCTTGGCTATCAACTTCATTATCACTATTCAGTGAAGTTTCGGGTGTTTGTGGAGCTTGTGCTCTTGTAACTACTGCATTTGTAGCTTGCATGTTATTATCTTCCCAAGCAGCAATCTGCTGTGGGGTACACTCCCTAACTCCGTGAATACGACCAATAATAAGGTCCGCAATAGGATTAGGTAAGAGACAAGCATGCACATCTCCAGTAAAGAAAGGAGTGGCAATGCGAATTATAGCAGTAGGATATTTTTCTAGAGTGCCGCCAAATGTGACACATTTAATAACCTTTCCTGTAGCACAAGATGGATCTACAAGCGATTGTCTAACACCAATAGTGGTGCATCCGGAATCGAAAAGTAGTGAGACCGGAGTATCATTAACAAGACCCTTATGTAGGATTAAAGAACCCCTCCCGTCATGCGCAACAGCAGCAGGAAGAGCGGGAAGAGGGTGACCACAACTCAAAGTAGTTATGGTACTCGGTTCGAATAAAGTAATGCATTGGGGGCATTTGTTTGCTCTCTCAAAGTCAAAAGCAGAACCAATGACAGCGTCAAAGTTTTTATTATCAACAACGTGATTACAGGCTCCCTGAGTTTCCTGTTGTACAGAATTAGCCTGCTGATATCTCTTTTTTTGTGTTGAGATCTACCGCGACTATTATTACCTCTGAAGTTATCAGAGTTATTATTATCTCTGAAGTTACTGTTGTCTCTATTGTAATTGTTATCCTGGTTCGAATTCCAGTTTCCACGATTACTATCATGTCCACATTGATGCGAACATCTATTTGTTTGGTTTTGAGGTCTTCGGGAGGAATAACCTCTATTACCATATCCTCTTTTGAAATGCCTGTAATTATTAGGGTGATAGTAACGAGCACTATCAGGTTGTCTCCAATTCTTTGAAGAAGAATCACCATGAAATTGATTTCCATGATTTTGAAAGTAATTACCGTTACTCTTTCTATCAAAATTTTGTTGGGATCTACGAGCAAAGTTTTGACCATACGGTGCTGCCGAAGCAACTGGTAGACCTTCTTTCACCTTAGAGTTACTAATGGTTATGTGTGTGTGCGCAGCTACATACTGGCAACAGAAATCTTCCATTTCTTTTATTGTTTTAGGTTTACGTTCATGAAGGAAAGCAAGGAAAGACTCATTGACAGAAGACATGACTTTGTCTCTAAGTATTAAGTCCATAAGTGCTTCATAAGTTTTTCCGTCTTAGATAGTTCAACCCATCGTGAGAAAGTAATGCGTATTCTTGCAATAAACTCGGAGAATTCAACTCCAGTTTCAGGCAACATGTTTTTAAATTGTAGACGATAGCCGTCTTCGTTAAGCTGATATTTCTTTAACAAAGCGGCCCTGACAACCTCATAATTGTTCTTGTCAGGTTCATCCACCATATTTAACATACTTAGAGCTTTACCTGTCAGTATCCCTGATAACTGATAAACATATTTTGCTTTGTCTATGTTATGAGCTTTACATGCTCGTTCAAATCTGTCCAGATAGAACATTATATCATCACTGGAAGGACTAAATGTTGGTAACTTAATCTTAAAAGTATCATTATTAGCCTTATCAGAAGATGAACCCTTGTTTGCATCATTAGCATTACTCATGCTCGTCAATGTCAACTTCTCCAACTCTAAAGCTAAGAGTTTTTCTTAATGTTCCTTTTTTGCTTTCCTGTCATCAGACTCTCTCTGTAATCTTCTTTCCTCAGCCTGAGCCTCTAGTCTTTTATTCTCAGCTTCGTTCTCCAGTCTTTTATTCTCAGCCTCTTTTTCAAGTGTTTTATTTTCAGCCTCTTTTTCAAGTCTTTTATTTTCAGCTTCTAGTTGTAGCTGGAGTTTTCTCTCCTCAGCTTCTGATTCCCTTTTCTGTTTTTCCATTTCCATTTGGAATCTTTTTTCATCCACCTGCATCTGCAGTTTCTTTTGTTCAGCTTCCATTGCTTTATCATATTGAGCAGTTGCAAATTCTTCTAACTTATCACCAGTCTTCCCAAGCAATTTACCCTGCTCAATAAAGTACTCAAGTGTAGACATGTTGTCTAACATATGAGTCCACAACCTGAAATAATTAATTATCTTATTTAAAATTTAATCATAACAAGTCTTAAATAAAGCACTTATTAACTCACAACACTATATTATCATCCCAATCTCTGTGGGAAACAAGTCTTATATCAAAGAACTTGTGTATAGACCTTTTTGAAATATTATCAATCAACTCTTGATCATAGGTGCACTTCTCATTCAATAGTGCACGACACTATTCATCATTCATTTATCATCAGTGTAGTAGTAACCGTACATTAGCATAGCCCATAACTAATTACTATAACTGTAAACAATGACTATGTAAACACAAGCAGAATGTAAACATTGAAAATGTAAACAATGTAAACAATGTAAACAATAACAATGTAAACAATAACAAAGATCAGCAACAATACAAAAACATTCGTAGAAATCAACAAAAAATAAAGCGAAAATTAAAGAAATATCACAAAAATGTGATGATATCTACGAGGAGATAATACAAATACAAGACACCACAGTGTATAAACAAAAATTTTGTAAAGAACTAAATAATAGGAAAGAGTAGACCTACAAATACAATCAAATCAAAACAAAACTAAAGAATGTGAAGAAAATACCGAAAACAACACTGACCATATCGTCACAACTAACAAAAATAGCAATACATATTGCTAACAATTTCCAATTAAGGAAATTGCTCCTAACAGAACGCTATCATAAGACCTCTATGACGTGGTATTTCTTATGACAGTCACCTCCCATCCAGACCCGCGAAATATAAACATATATTTATACAAATAACATATAAACAAATAACATATAACAATAGACAAAAGAATGAGATGATACACAGAAGACTCAGCAGAAGTGTAAGGGCACAGTTTACGTACAAACAGGCCACTTAACGTATAGGCTTCCAATAGTAGAACAGCAGAAAAAACAGATGTCAATCAACGTCCTAAAGAGCGAAGCTCCAACGATGATGGCACATCTGAACTGCTTCCACTGCTAACACGATGGTACTTGAGCTTCTGAAATACTGTATGTTGAGTTGTTTCGGCACTTGACCTTCTAATCCAATAGTAAATTGATGGAAATCGGTACTTGGCCTTCTTCAGAAAACAACCCGTTTCAACCGGCACTTGACCTTCACAAAAAACGACAGCACTGGAACCTTGACAGCAGCAACTTGCTTGACTTGCGATAAAGACAACAGCAGTCCGTGTTATCCGGCAGTATGCAACAACGCCGGGTACTGTCAAATTCCTGTATCAGTCAAAAAATTGCATTTTTGACATTTACCGGGCAACGCCGAGTACTTTGAAAATTTTGAAGATGTTGACTGTCTTGAAGAATGTTGAAGTGTTGACTTGAAGGATGCTGATGAATTCTTGTTGAAAATGAAGTGGGTAAGGGACCCCGTGTTTGCTGGTACCAGAGCAAACCAGCTTATGGCCACCAAATGATGCGTGGCATTATACCATATGATGATGGATGGTACCCGCAGTCTGGTTTTGTGTAGTGTGTAGATGACGTACAGTCAAACAATGATTATGCAAAACAGGGCAATCCACACAAGGACGTCAGTTAACTCACGACGTATAAAGTCAATGATGCTTGTAACAGCTAGTGACGTTTTCTGTATCATTTATTGTGGACGCCACAGTGACAAAATGTATACGCGAATATGTAGGTACATCAGACAGTCATTATCACAGCAACATAGTCATAACAGCAACGGATGGTAGACAGCATCATAGTAAAGATGATTCACAGGCATGTCAATACATTATAAGGCTGTAATGTAGTCGGGAAAATTCTCCATCCCTTTCTATCTTAGCCAGGAGATAACCAGATGTATGAGATCAGTTCACTCTCCTTAATCTGACTTCAGCAAGACAGACACGTCTTCTGAAGTATAAATAATGTCCTCAAAAAATCCTCTAGATAACAAAAGGTTTCAAACCTAGTTCATGTATCGAAGTAGCAAGTAATAGTCCTTGGGACATGCATCAACCCGATGCGGTACAATGTAGCAATATGTGAGCTGAGAAAACATCTCGTGATGAAGACTTTCAAAGACAGGCTACGAATCAAATGTCACTCACGAACAGATATCGATAAAGTTAATGTAAATGTAATTTACCTTGCCTTCAGGAAATAACCACAGAAATAATACGCCTCCCGGCGTGTGGAAATACACTAGAGGTATCATCTCGAATAAACGAAATATCCATAAGAGGACTTCACATTCCTGACAGAATAATTTAGCAGAGACGCTCTCACAGAGACGTCCCTTCGCTATCGAAATCTTCGCTCACTGACTGGTGGGCGGAAACCGTTCGACAAAGACCCAAGACTTAGACATGCGCAGTAAAGCGCGATTTCGAACACAGTTCAGAAAACTTAAGACGTAAGGACCTATACTGAGAACCAGCGTAAGAATGATTACCTTATACGGATAACCCAACAGGTTGCCAACCGTTTTCTGAGAAAAGCGGCCTAGCAAGTCCATACATGGACACGATTCAAGAACGCTTAACAAATTTAACAACCATCGACACCAACGCGAGAAGACAACTGCTTACCATGAAAAGTGACTATAAATTCCACATGATTATTTCCCTTTCATTACAAAATATATATTGTACATAAAACGATGTTGCGAGAATTTCACACGCAACATCAGTTAAGAGATATCATGAGAGCGACGTGCAAAAACGAGGCACACCCTTAAATGTGTCTGGATTATAAAAGTCTTGCAGAAGATATATCAGATGTAATAATTAGGGCAAGGAATATGATATAATGATTTTCGGCATGTTATATAATAAGTGCAACAACTTTTATCATCATGCAGTAATTTTCAGAATGATTGGTGAGGGTAACATACTAAAAAATGGGTCTCCATACCTTGCGGTTGGTTTGAAATTAGAAATGAAACTGAAGTAAAATTATGATTGGGTTTCACCCAACAGAACCACACAAGGTGACATCTGTGCGGAGGAAAAAATTCAGCATTAAAGCTAACACGTTTCGAAGATTTCCTGACTGCATCCGATACCTCCGTTAGAAGATCATATACGGCCAGGATAAGGAGTAGTACTAAGGATTCCATTGGAGGACAGACCAAAAGTACTAGAAGTAGCTGAAAAAATTAAAAACATTGTAAATTTCAGTGTTAATACTTAGCGCCCCAAGTCCGAGAAAACTTCTTCACTAGTCAACAGTTAAGAGCCTAACTCATAGAGGGACGTCTGCATCTTAATCAGCTGTAATACTTACAACAGCCATCTTCTGCAACAAAGTATGGATATATTATTATTCACCCAATTTAGCGGGGTAAGTTGTAACATGTAGATATTATTAACTTTTATATTTGCATATGACATGTATGATTTGCTTATTGATATACAGTTGCATATGGGGCTTCCAACCTCATCATATAAAAGAGCTTGCCACATAAATAACCACTGCAAGAGCTGGTGACTTACCGTAAAATCTCGCGTATAATACGCACTCGTGTATAATACGCATGCTTGATTTAGCCCAACATTTTCTGGTAAAATGGAAATTCGTGTATAATACGCACCATAATTTTTCAAGATTTTATTTTATTAAACATTTGTTAAAAATCTGAAAGAAGATGGAAGATGCTGCGCGATAGTAGTTCTTCGACGAACTGAAAGACCATGTCGCTTCATAAAACGAACTGCCCATCCATATGACGCTTTAAATGTTGTTATGCCTGTACGAGATTTTTTAAGTTCCAGAGGTTTAAGTCGGATTTCAATGCATGAAACACCGATGCCTTGTTGCCTTCTATCCACTACCCACTCCAATAATGTTTTTTTCTAGGTCTGGAAGATCTGGTGGTGACCCACGATTCGCCTTTTTCTTACTAGGCAACACTTGCAGCGCCTCTTTATTTTTTCGCCATAATCGAATGTTGTACTCGTTAATGGAAAAATGTCGACTTGCTGCCCGATTGCCGTTAGATTCTGCATATTTTACCACTAAGAGCTTTTCTGCTGCAGTACAAATTTTTCTCGAATTCATTTTTAGGGCTCAAAATAATCAAATGACAAACTTCACAACCAAGCTTAATATCAAAACAGATTGAAGACCAAGAGTGCGAAATGCGTTTTGCAACAATGTCTGACACATAAGAAAACACATGGCACATTCAATTTTGCGCCATTTTCACTGTCAAATTGTGACAAAAACTTGACAGACTTTCCAATGTAGGTTACCTTCGATATCGAAAATTACGTATTTTTTAGTACTCCCGTATAATACGCACCCGAGTTTTAGCGGGCAAAAATGAGTAAAAATTGTGCGTATTATACGCGAGATTTTACGGTATTCGTGCGGGTTTCCTCACAAGGAACGAATAGTAGAGGTGGTCCCAGGCTCCATAGGGAGCAGAAAGTGGCTGACGATAGCATCATGGCATATATAAATTTATTTATTTGCCAACATTTCTATTTACGATTTGTTATATATATTTGGGGGTCCAACTGACTGTTAGATTAATCTTTAACCTAACCAACTACAAAGTTTCTGATCTAAAATTATAGTAACTAAGTAGTATTGACCAATCATTGTTCTATGTTTTCTCTATTCTAAAGGGCTTGACCGTTCTGACGTACACACTCGACAGCACAGATAGTGACAAATCACAGGTTGCCATAATACATCATAGTACAGTGGATAAATGGTCTTGCAATGTTACATGGGCACTCATGTAGAATAAGTGTATAATGGACTGTCAGTAGCCAAGCACTCAGTATCGCCCATACATATATCATCTGACTTCACTGACTGAGCACGTCAGCTTATAAACAATATTTCAGATGGCTTCTAAACCTAATCTCGTCTAGCGACGATTCTTCAACATAATGTTCAGCACATATTTTTCCATATAATAATATTGAACCGCTAATAACGGGTTCTCATGTGTAGCAGTGATCTCTGGACTAAACAAGCGATAATACGGGCATCCCTTTTCTCTTCTTGAAAGTCACTACATGTTTTGGTTCCAAGATGGCTTCACTCGTGAGCTGTCACTCACGTTTGGATACAGATAATGAATCTGTCCTAAAGTTAGTCATTCATAAAACATTTCATTGCTCTGTAGATTTGATCATGAACAATTGACTGCAATCTACAGGATATAGGGCTGCTAGGAATCGAAGTCGTTTTCATCGAGTCAAATATATTCTCTTAGACATTCAAATCGTAACTATCGAAAATGGTGGCTTCGATCGAGAGTTCATAAGAGTATCTTTGATTACCTTGGTAGAGGAAATATGAAACTGCCATTCCTTGGCAATACGACTAAACACTGGGGTAAAGCATACACGATAGGTTTAGACGACTATCACCTTCCCCACAAATACTGAGATCACTTTTTCCCCGGCGACAGGCCGACATGGAAAACACACAGTCCCTATCAGGACGAAGCCAAATCACACCACACTCTAGCGACACATCCGCCGAATAGCCTTCGACCTCTCTAGAGACAACAGAACATATAGTTCGACTTAGATATGTAAAGATATACAGATATAAGACAGACTCGTCCTACTCAGACAAACAATACACATAAATTCAGGCCATAGATATTCTGAAGCAAGAACAATCTATTATTACCCAAACAACGAATAAATCGCAGTAAAATGGATTTATCCGCGGAGTTTGATCGAAAGAGCCGACACAACTTTCAAGGGAAGTAACTCAATAATGACTTTCCCTTAAGCACTAAAAAATTACCTATGTATAATATTGTAAGATATCAAAGACTGCACGTAACAGTCTTACCACACCTCCCGGGAAAAAAAAAAATGGAACATTTTTTTTTTTTTTTTGAAATACATCTAGGAGCAACGTACAATAGGCTCACAACGCATGAATAATGCGCAGATGAAAATATCAGGAATACCTATAACGCCTAATATGAGGCTAAGTCGACTTATGGAGCGACTGGTGAGAATGTGTCTCATAAACTGAGAGAAATTATTTCTCTACAAGTATATTTTTCCAGGAAGGTGTCATCAAAGTATAATACAATTCTGGCAATTACACAATGCCTAAAAAATTCATATCATCATTTCGCATTAGATATCTTAAATTTATGATTTATGAAGAAAAAAATCATCAAAGCACAGCGGTGAATAAACATCAATGAACCGCTATGTAGTGATACAATCATTATATTATTAAATTACAAATGTGTATCTATCATGATATAGAAAAGGAACTACTATAGAACTAGACATATCAAGAAGTCTAAGCCCTAATAGTTATGTGGAATCATGTGGGCATCTTGACAGAATGTCTGCCATCACATTATCTGATCCACGAATAGCTCGCACAGAGAAATGAAAAGGTTGAAGAGCAATTGCATATCGAGTAGACCTCGAGCTCTTCAAATTCTTACTCTGTATAGCAGTAAGAGCTTTTTGGTCGGTTTCTACTATGAAATGTGCGCCTAGAAGGAATCTCTGTAGTTTGAGGATCGACCAAACCATAGCTAATAGCTCACGGTCTAAAACCGAATAATTCCTTTCTGCCGCATTAAGTTTTCTGGAAATATACATTACAGGATGCAGAGTTCCAGAGTACTCTTGCATTAGTGCCGCTCCAATCCCAGTGGATGAAGCGTCACTACGAAGAACGAATGTCTTATCTTTAGTGGGTAGCACTAAAATAGGTGGTGTTGAAAACAGTGTTTTAATCTTATCCAGAGAGCATTGGCATTCCTGAGACCAGTGGACCACATTAGGCGAACCTTTCTTTAGAAGTGTTGAGAGAGGTGCCATGATAGAGGATAGATTCTGAATGAATCTGCCATAAAATTGAATAAGACCTAACAGACTTCTCACCTGTTTTTTAGTCTTAGGGATTGAGATGTTAAGTATCTTACTAGTATTATGGTCCTCTGTCTTTAGGAAACCATGACCAACTCGGTGGCCTAGGAAAGAAATTTCGCTAAAACCAATATAGGCTTTAGAGGGTTTCGCTGTCAGGTTGTGCTCACGCAAAGTAGACAGCAATTCATCTAACCCCGAATAGTGATCTTCCCAAGTATCGCTGAAAAGACAGATGTCGTCTAGATATGCAATGACATCTGACCGATAAGATAGGATTCGGCGCATCATGCGTACGAATGTAGCTGGTGCGTTCATAAGACCGAAAGGCATAAAATTCCATTGGAACAAACCTCTAGGTGTTGAAAAAGCCGTGAGAGGTTTGGCGCGTTCAGATAAAGGAACTTGCCAATATCCTTTAGACAAATCAAGTTTAGTGAAAAAATGAGATTTGGAGAGTCGAGTAAGTAGCTCTTCCAGTAAAGGCATAGGTTCGGCATCGAACTTAGTTACTTGATTCAATTTTCGATAGTCAACGCAAAGACGTATGTTATTGTCTTTTTTACGCACAATAACCATCGGCGAAGAATATGCAGAGGTGGATGGTTCGATTATTTTCAAATCTATCATCTCATCCAACTCTTTCTCGACCTGTGCTTGAAAATGTATAGGTATAGGATAAGGTCTAATCCTAATAGGAGTATGGTCAGTTAGAACAATGTCATGTTGAATGACATTCGTTTGTCCAGGGATGTCAGTGAGTACATCCTGAAATGTTTGCAACATAGTTGAAACTTGTCGCTGTTCTCCTAGAGACAAATCAGGAGAGACAGTAACGTTCTTCCATGATTCACTGGAATGAAGTGGGATCATTGGAAGAGGAAGATTTACATCTGAAAAACTTGTTTCCTCATCCTGTATCACGGACAGTGATGAGTAATGACCATGTGGTACTGGAGAATTGTCCGTTGCTTGGAAAATGGGTTGCAAATAATCCGGACGTTCATGGAATTCAGTAAGCATATTGATGTGGAAGGTTTTATGCTTCCCATCAATATCGACAATATAGTCGACATCGGAAATTTTCGATATTATATCGTACGGACCTTTCCAAGAAATAAGTAATCTGTTTTCCCTACAAGGTAGTAATACAAATGCTTTGTCACCAGGACAAAGTTGTCGTAAGCATCTCTTCTTATTGGCAAATTGCCTTGCCTTCTGTTTCGCAAATTCAGAAGAAGAAGTTGCTAATTTGCATGCTTCGATAATCTTTTGTCTCAACGCGATGACATATTCGTAGGATGACTTTGTGTCATCGTCAATATTGTCAGATGTTATGAGATCGTGAAGCAACGACATAGGGCCACGCGGACGCGCGCCAAAGACGAGTTCAAAGGGAGAAAATCCCGTATGTTCATTGGGTACCTCTCTGTAAGCGAAGAGGGCCGCAGGTAAAACTCTGTCCCAGTCCTGAGGATGATCCTCAGTTATCTTCCCCAGTAAGTTTTTAAGTGTTCTATTAAGGCGTTCGACCATACCATTAGACATTGGATGGTAGATACTACTTAAAGATCTATCTATCTGCAGAGTAGACATTACTTGAGACATGGTATCTGATATTAGTTGGGTGCCATGGTCTGACAATATCTCTCCGGGGAACCCCAGACGAGAAAATATAAGCCAAAGAGCATCTGCAATATCAGCAGTAGTAATGCTCTTCAGAGGAATAGCCTCTGGCCAACGTGTGCACATATCAACACACGTCAAGATAAACTGATGTCCTCTGGCAGACTTGATCTTAAATGGACCAATTATGTCTATGGCCATTTTTTGGAACGGCCGAATAGGAATGTCCGCCGCCTGAATGGGTGCAGCATGCCGTGGACCTTTGGATTTAACTTCCTGACATACTTTACAAGATCGACAATAAATCCGTATGTCCTTGTTTACCAATGGCCAAAAGAAAGCCGCAAGGACTCTTGACTTAGTACGGGAAAAACCCATGTGTCCAGCACACTGAGAGTCGTGAGCGTGCTGCAAAATTTTAACTCTCAAATTCTTGGGAACCAGGATTTGAGAATGACTTGACGTAATGGAGTCTTGAACCATACGTACAAGTACGCCATTCTTCTTTGTAATCCACGATTTACGACTTGTGTCTTTATTCGGATCACCTTTAGTTGCAAGAATGAAGAATTTCTTCAGAGTGGGATCATCTTCTTGATGTTTTATAAACGAGTCACGAGAAATTACCAAGGGATTATCTTGGTTATGCACTTCATTATTTTCAATAGATGAAGTTTGAGGCATATTAAGAGCCTGAGCTCTAGTGACTACAGCGTTAGCAATCTGCATGTTTTGCCTTTCCCACGTGGAAATTTGTTGCGGAGTGCATTCTTTGACTCCATGAATGCGACCGATGATGAGGTCAGCGATCGGATTCGGAAGAAGACATGCGTGTACATCTCCTGTAAAGAAAGGAGTAGCAATCCTAATGATAGCAGTAGAGTATTTCTCTAATGTGCCGCCAAATGTTACACATTTGACTACTTGTCCAGTGGCACGGGAAGGATCTACGAGTGACTGCCTAACACCAATTGTGGTGCATCCAGAATCAAATAGCACAGAGACTGGATTGTTATTCACTAAACCCTTATGTAAGACAAGAGAACCTCTTCCATCATGCGCGACTGATGCTGGAAGAGCAGGAAGAGGATGGCCACAGCTTAAAGTAGACACTGTGGTTGGCTCAAATAGCGTTTTGCATTGGGGGCACTGAGATGCTCTCCCAAAATCAAAAGCGGCACATGCCATATTACTAGCATCATTATTATCTTTACTCTGTTTATAGGCTTCATTGGACTCTTGTTGTGCAGAGTTTGCCTGAAAATGTGGTTTATGTCTTTTGTATTGAGATCTACCTCGGTTATTATCACCTCTGTAGTTATTGTTACCTCTATTGTAACCCCTATTTGGGTTTGAGTCATAGTTCCCTTGGTTACCATTATCATATTCATTATAATGAGTATCTCTGTAATTATGATCTTGTTGACTCCAAGACGGATAACCCTGATAGTTTCTATAATTACTTCCTCTACGGAAATTCCTATAATTATGACCACCCCTGTGTCGAGAGCTATCAGCTCGTCTCCAGTTCTTTGAAGAAGAACCCTGAAATGATTGGTTACCTTGGTTTTGATAACTATTATGGTTACCTTTTTTATCAAATCTGTTTTGAGGTCCCTGAAATCTGTGTGAATAATTGGGATTGTATGGTGTTGCTGAAGCAACTGGCATACTCTCCTTAATCTTAGTGTTGCCAAAAGTCACGTCGGGGTGTGCAGTGACATATTGGGAACAATATTCTTCCATTTCTTTTAGAGATTTGGGTTTACGCTCATGTATAAATTCAAGGAAAGGTTTGTTCACACATGACATAATCTTATCTCTGAGCAACAAATCCATAAGTCCTTCATACGTTTTTTCTGTTTTGGAAAGCTCAATCCAACGATCAACTGTGAGACGTGCCTTTGCAGTGAATTCTGAGAATTCTACACCCGTCTCAGGCACCATCGTTTTAAATAAAAGGCGATAGCCTTCCTCACTTAGCTGATATTTTTTTATCAAAGCCGCCCTAATGACATCATAATTATCCTTATCTGCTTCTCCTACAAGGCATAATCTAGTCAAAGATTCACCTTTCAAGTTTTCTGATAATTGATTAGCGTATTGTGATTTATCCACATTATGTGTACGACAAGAACGTTCAAATCTATCCAGCCAGAATGTAATATCGTCACTGGACTGATTGAACGGTGGAACCTTAACCTTGTAAGTAGAAGGTTTACCATTACCACTAGATGCCTGATTAACATTACTCATACTTGTCAATCTCAATTTCTCTAACTCAAATTCATGTTCTCTTATTGCTTTTTTCTCTTCAGCATCTAATCTTTTTTGTTCAGCCTCCCTGTCTAATCTTTTTTGTTCAGCTTCCCTGTCTAATCTTTTTTGTTCAGCTTCACTGTCTAATCTTTTTTGTTCCGCAGCAGCTTCTCTTTCTAATTTTTTTTGTTCAGCTTCACTGTCTAATCTTTTTTGTTCCGCAGCAGCTTCTCTTTCTAATTTTTTTTTTTGTTCAGCTTCAAATCTCCTTTCCTCCACCTGCATCTGCAATTTCTTTTGTTCAGCAGCAGCCTCAGCTTCTCTTTCTAATCTTTTCTCTTCCGCCATAGCTTTTCTTTCTTCTGCAGCTAATCTTTTCTCTTCTGCAGCTAATGCTTTGTCATATTGAGCAACTGCCCATTGTTCTAATTGTTGACCAGTCTTATCAAGGGCTTTCCCTTGTGTAATGAAGTATTCTAATGTAGCCATGATGTCTAACAATAATACTAATCACCTGAATCAATAATAATACCACAAGTTCTCAATGACTTGATTAATCAGTATACTATCCCAATATCTGTGGGTCACAAGCCTTTAATAAGGTCTTGTATAATAGTAATAATAATCAGGTACTGGTTTATACCATAATCCAAGTGCAGTGCACAGGCAATTGTGTCTTATGAAATATACCTATATAAAACATATGTCAACCAACAGAATACATAAAGTACAAATAGGACTGACAATACAAGAACGTTTGCAGAAATCAAAATAAATCAAATAGGGAAATCAATGAAAATAATCACTGAATCTGCAAAGAATAACAACACAAATGACGTCACAATATATGAATATAAATTGAGAATAGAACTGAAAGATAGAAAAGGTTAGACCAACAAATTACAAACAAATCAAAACAAAACTAAAGAACAAAGAAATATTACAAAAATAACAATAATTACAGACTTCACAGCTAACACAAAAGCAACAGTTGTCGCAGCAAATTTTCAATCAAGAAAATTGCACCTATAGAAAACGCCCACAACGGACCCTCTATGACGTGGGATATTCTGTTGTGAGGACGCCGCCCAACCTTAAACACAACCCGCTGACATAGAAACTAACATACTATACAAACAAATAACATGTAAACATAAATATATATAAATTATGTGTATGATAGTATGTGTTGCAAAATAGGCTCAGTTTTACAGTAATGGCAAAGTTATTTTTATGAAAACAAACAAACTGCCACTTTATTCAATTAAACATTCTGGCCTTAAATATTAAAGTTCATATATGGAAAACAAGAAGATCCATCGATGAAAATAGGACTTCTTAGTTCACTCATACTGTCTTCCTGTTAACATTGACAAGAATTGATCCAACTGTTCTGTGAAACTCTATAATGTCTAATGTAAAAAATGTCAACAACGCTGACCTACATACTGCATTCACCTGACAGGTCACGTGACGAAGTGTTGACAAAGAGCAAACCAATACTGCAAGTGTGTCGTATCAGCCACAGGAAACGGTCTGGTATCGGTAATCTGTTGACTTCTGAACTTCTGCGAGGTCAAACCCAGAAAGCTGGTCCACCAGTTGATAAGGTTGATAACGTTGGATTTTTATTCCCGTTAATGATATCCACCAAAAGATAGATAAAAGTGGATGGAAGCAGACATCATCATCATCATCAGTTGATAAGATCTCTATGGTGTTGTTTGCTCCACTGTAGTGTATGGAATGTCAACTTGACCTACGCAGTGGTGTGTAGACATGGATTGAGTGTATAATGTGCGAATGATGATAAAGGTTCGTGGTGTTGACAAAAAATGTTCTTTTCTCACACTCATGTATGGCTGGAAGTCATCGACACCAACGACTGTGTACCTTTTCTAAAGTTTAATTGGACGTACACACTCGACAGCACAGATAGTGACAAATCACAGGTTGCCATAATACATCATAGTACAGTGGATAAATGGTCTTGCAATGTTACATGGGCACTCATGTAGAATAAGTGTATAATGGACTGTCAGTAGCCAAGCACTCAGTATCGCCCATACATATATCATCTGACTTCACTGACTGAGCACGTCAGCTTATAAACAATATTTCAGATGGCTTCTAAACCTAATCTCGTCTAGCGACGATTCTTCAACATAATGTTCAGCACATATTTTTCCATATAATAATATTGAACCGCTAATAACGGGTTCTCATGTGTAGCAGTGATCTCTGGACTAAACAAGCGATAATACGGGCATCCCTTTTCTCTTCTTGAAAGTCACTACATGTTTTGGTTCCAAGATGGCTTCACTCGTGAGCTGTCACTCACGTTTGGATACAGATAATGAATCTGTCCTAAAGTTAGTCATTCATAAAACATTTCATTGCTCTGTAGATTTGATCATGAACAATTGACTGCAATCTACAGGATATAGTGCTGCTAGGAATCGAAGTCGTTTTCATCGAGTCAAATATATTCTCTTAGACATTCAAATCGTAACTATCGAAAATGGTGGCTTCGATCGAGAGTTCATAAGAGTATCTTTGATTACCTTGGTAGAGGAAATATGAAACTGCCATTCCTTGGCAATACGACTAAACACTGGGGTAAAGCATACACGATAGGTTTAGACGACTATCACCTTCCCCACAAATACTGAGATCACTTTTTCCCCGGCGACAGGCCGACATGGAAAACACACAGTCCCTATCAGGACGAAGCCAAATCACACCACACTCTAGCGACACATCCGCCGAATAGCCTTCGACCTCTCTAGAGACAACAGAACATATAGTTCGACTTAGATATGTAAAGATATACAGATATAAGACAGACTCGTCCTACTCAGACAAACAATACACATAAATTCAGGCCATAGATATTCTGAAGCAAGAACAATCTATTATTACCCAAACAACGAATAAATCGCAGTAAAATGGATTTATCCGCGGAGTTTGATCGAAAGAGCCGACACAACTTTCAAGGGAAGTAACTCAATAATGACTTTCCCTTAAGCACTAAAAAATTACCTATGTATAATATTGTAAGATATCAAAGACTGCACGTAACACATGGGTTTGTGACTAGTGTTTATTTTATTAACTAGTCATGCTCAAGTACTTAGTGTTTTAATCTTGCTTAAGTACTCTTACTTTAACTCTAATAAGTGGCAGCATCATAGTGCTAAAACAACGTAGTAGGCCATACGGTCACATAATATATATATATACATATTTGTTAACTTATTATCTTGTCCGTCGCCTTTTGTGAAAGGTTTAAGCAATGGTTTAGTCCGTTCAAGTCCCCAATTGGTGTAATCCAACGAAATCCTCTTAAAAGGGATAGCTCTGTTTAGTGTAAATATACGTCAAAGTATTTATATATAGAGATTAAGTATTCTGGCTCATACGTTTGCTTTCATACATATAACTGAATCAACTATTATTGTTTTGTTTTAAAACAACAGGTAACAAATTTTATAGTGAAATAGTCTTTAATAGGTTAAAATAAATATGGGAAGATTAGTGGAATTTTGATAGTTATAACTTTCTCATCCTTGAGACTTAGGTGGAAATTTAACTTTATACTTAAAGTTTAACTGGAATTGTCCCTTTTTTGCTTGTGCCTTTTAGTTAGCACTTAGCTTGTATGAGTGAGTACTGCAGCGGTGGTTCATCAATTCTGTGATGGCAAAAGTCTTCTCCACACTATCTTCCACTGTAGGCGGTTAGGATGGATGCTTTTCTCTCACAATAGCTGCGTTAGTACCACAAATCGTCTGATGGCTTGTAACCACGAACTTGAGACAAATGGAAGAAACAAATGCCTGCTGAGTACATTTGTTCGCTGCAAACTAACAGGCCCACTGTCATGCGCTCCACCCACCAATGTTAACCTCTCAAAAGAATTAAATTCCCGAGCACACAGGGTAACTCAGGGAATATGATGAAAATTCACCCATATCCTTCTGGATGTTAACTAGGAAATTGCGTGTGGAGTGCATGAACAATGATTTTGTCTTAATTACAATTAAAAAAGGTACATAATTCTCACACGATAATGTTACACCTTAGGTACTTGTGATGTAATCATCACTCATCACTGCTTCAGTCGGAGTCTGGTGTCGCTCTGCTGTCGGGTTTCCCGCACGACTAGTCAGAAACAATCACCAGCTCTTGCTGTAATGGTTCATGAATATACTGTTTTCATATGTTGAGGTTACCAGCCTATATATAACCACTAGCAAGAAAACATGTTAAATTCACGTTTGTAATAGAAATTTTTACACTTACCCCATATAATTGGTATACACAATCTGCTGCACTGATTAGAATGGACACAGCACTTTGGTTAGATGCTGTTCGAATCACATTGGTCAGGGAAATTAGAGTTTATTCCTCTGACCACGAGTGTTTCTGCGAAATCACTACCTGGGAAAACTTGAGTTAAAGTCCTGTTATGACTGGTGAATCTGATTCCTAGGTTTCAAGTCTTGTTATATTAAAGTCCTGGCCCCTTAAGTTTTCAGTCTTGTATTTAAATGTGTGGGTTTACTCTTAAGTTTCAGAGTTGCCCAAATACGTTGAACTGTTGCTTATAAGTATGGAATACTAAGTCCAATATCTCTCTGGCTTCTTTGGAGTTGTTCGCTGTTGTTAAGTCCTTTTTCGCGTGGGAGTTAAGTGTTTGGGATTCTCACGTGCGGGTCTAGTTTTTTTTATAGACACGCTTGTGAGCACATCTAAAGTTATGAGATGTGTAATTATTTGCGTGCCTTCGTGCACTATTTTTGAACAAAATAGAACTGGGTATGTTTTCTTTAAAAGAAAAAAATTAAATGGACACGATAAGGGAATCACGAAGTTGGGGAGACAAATAGGTGAGCTGAGACAAATAGGTGAGCTGATCTCACATGCCAATCCTTTAGTTCGCGCGCCTCAGATAAAATGTACTGGATTGAAACGAGAAAAACTATAATCGCGGGTAAAACGGTATCTGGCAGGGCTTCGGCACGGTTGGTTATGGCGTGCCGCTAGTGTGTCCAGGGTTTTTTGCTGAGCATTGTATGAATGGTAACACATTGTACCTTCATGGAAGACATTCTATATATTATTCAAATCTTCGTAATGAAACAACTAGGAATATAAGAACTCGTCACCGTAGAGCTTCCACCGTCCTTGAGATGACGGGGATTAGTGAGTCCGGTCAAATTCGATATGGATTATTTCATCAACGTGCACATGTCTGCCATTATAACCTTTGATGATTTACTGTCTATTACGTCGATGTTCCTGTCTTCAATAAACTGTGATTGATGTGCTACATGGTACCAGCTTACTTGTTTTACCCGTTGGTCCATCTTATGACCCTGACATTACTGTTGTGTTGGTTGCATCACGTTAAACAAATCTAACGGACCCTAGACATTCGCTCAAATATAAAACAACTGTCGGCCACCACCAGTAAGCCCAACATTTCTGACATCAAAATTGTCAGCTGTGCCAGTCAGCAGCACCAACACACAGCACCCCAAACAACGGCGGAAACAGCTGTGCAATGCGATCTCTCTGTGTGTTCTGTGTCTAGGATTTCACTACATTATACTGTACAGTTTCCAGTTCAAATCCAGCTGGGTTTCCGCTGAATGTTCCAATCAAATGCATTGTTTATTCCGGCATCTAAAATAAAACCAATAAAATCTGTCTAGCACTGTTTAGGTGGGAACGTTTTAAATATCGCCTTGCGAGTTTAAAATATTAATTTTAATATCCACGCGTGACCTCTTTATAAGAAGTAATATTGTTGCGACTGCTCCCCTTTGCCTCCCACAATATTGTGACCGTGTTTTCCTGGCGTAATGTCTTCCGCCCAGATGTCTACCCCGACAGATTATCTAATCATCCCCTTTAACTGCGTGCCTCCGCCAGACAGATGTCTGGTCATACAGTGTTGTCTTCTTTCATCGTATGCACAATACAAGCTTTTGTCAACACGATTAGCAGCTTTTCAATGGGGTCAAATGTTGGACCGACACGTTTCCATAGGTGGTCAGACGGATTCAGAGATAAGCGGGTGACTGATCTGATGACTGGGTATTGTTACGATGATACCACAGTTCAGCTGGCGGAACGTAAATACGTCTGAGGAGTGGTAAACTATAATATAAGAATTATTCCCGTAGCAAATACTGCCATAGGGGAGTGGCGTGTTAGAGACTTTCCCCATGCAATGTCCAGCATAAAGAGTAAAATTAATGAAAGATCAAAATGAAATGCCCAACAACATTTGAATAATGAAGAAATATGAAGAAAAGAAGTTTACGGCCGGAGGGCTGAAGGTGTGAGAGATCACAAAAAGGGACAAGGACAGCCATTTCGTCACAGATGTGAGTAATCTTGTAAATTGTGATGTTAACATTTAAGTCTCTTAAAAGTTTCCATTGCAGGCATATCAAAATCTCACTATGCAAGCCTTGTCATTTGCAAATCTTGTCACTAATTCCTTCATATCAATTGCTGATGTTAGGGCATGATTAATTGATATACGGTAGTTGTCAAGCCATCTAGTCACTTTTGCAACAGTCTTGCCGGTATGTTTTTATACGTTTGAGCTTTGAGAAACTGCGTACACCACTTGCCACTGATAGTAGAAGTAGGAGAAGAATTCTTAGAGCAAACGAAACACTAGAAAAACTATTCAGGAAACATACTCAAGAGAGGCATTTGTTTTCTCTGCGTTTTGGTACTAGTTACCAGCAGTCGACGCTCGACAACTGTAGCAGGCGGATCTTGAAAACATTGGAAGAGGCAACCTGAGCAGCTACTCCGCCACCGCCAGGAACATACTGCCACCAAACCACTCGACTCCTAAAGAGAAGGAACAGTCAAGACTTCACTGAGAACCATTATCCAGAGACAACTGCAAAGCTAAGTCAAAACTTAGGACCTCAGTGAATGGACTACTTTTATAAAATCGCCACCTTTCACTTATAACATCCAGTGATAACAATTTCTCTAGAAAAAAATTTAACTGTTTTGGTGATTTAACAATTTTCATTTTTTACCATTGTTTCAACAATATTTCTTAAATAAATCTCTTGTTATTTATGTAAATTTACATCATTAGCTGAGTTAATTACTTGTGAGTGGAATTTATGTCTGTGCCCATTTGACTCATTAAAAAAACACACACACATACACACACAATTATATATATATATATATATATATATATATATATAGATATATATTATATATATATATATATATATATATATATATATATATATATATATATATATATATATTCTTTTTCTTCTTCCATCCTTAGCCACCGACCGACAAAGCAGTCCGTGGCCAGTGCGCCCAGTGGCGCCTTAGGGCAACAAGAAATCAACTGTTGTTCCGTTACGCCTAGTGGCGTTTATTGGTACAACAGAAAATTAATTATTGTTTCCGTAATCAGAGTGACTGGCAAGCGGATGATCAGTCCGCTGTGATATATATATATAGCTATTAAATTAATATTTTGCTGAATCACGGTCAGCTGGAAGCTCATAGAATACGAGTCAAAACATATATTTCTTACAGAAGTAGACAGAGATTACGAAGTTTATAACAAAATTAGATGACTCAGTTGTTATACTTGCCATTCTAAAAGTCGTTGTGAGACTCCCTGAAATAGAAGCACTATTCTTATATTTATATCTCTGCCAAGAGTTATCTTGAGCAAAAGTTTGTGAAAAAGTCATTCCTTGTACTCGAGTTTGGCCATTAGTGGGCCACTACGCCAAGGCAGGGGAGACAATATGTCACACACATACACCCGGATATTATTAAATTGTATTTCCCTCTCATTTCAATGCAGGCTTGAAAACAAGCGCAGCATAGACTTGAAAGTGAAAACTGGACGGTCAAATGTCACTGAAGAAATGTATGTGGCTCCAGCTTGTGTATTTCTGCACTGCAGACTTTGCTTAATGATATACTCATACGCCATCACAAACTCGGGTTCACAGACAGGTACAAGGACGCCGTATGCATAATCTTTGACTAATAACAATCAACATGTAAAGGAAAAGCCCGTTATAGGCTTGAAACTTTTATTTTAAAATGCACTAAAAATAGAAACGTTCTGTATTCCTATTCACAAATTTGTATACGTCACCAAGTTATGTGATCCTGTTCATAATTGTGTGTACAATGTCACCATGTTCTGCGATTCATCCGCAGGTTTAATCTTATAAACATTTAATACTGTATGGCGGGCCTAGGACAGGCCACTCGAGGTTCGTTGAAGTTTTGATAATTTAAAATATGCCAGACACAGAGTCATGTGTAAAATTTCAGGTCATCTTAAACCTAGTGAACCAATATCTCAAAGATTCAAAACATCAAAACAACGCTCATTTCAAATTAAATAACATTGTAAAAAAAAACAAAAGAAAGAAAATGATTTCCGCTGTAATTATCGATCTAGATTGTGGGTAAAACTTGTGAGAATGTAACAGCTTGGAAGAAAGATCTATAGATCATGTGTTGTGAGAATGTAGCCGCTTGGAAGGCAGATCTAAAGATCAGGTGTTGTGAAAATGTAGCAGCTTGGAAGAAAGATCTATAGATCATGTATTGTGAGAATGTAGCAACTTGGAACAAAGATCTATAGATCACGTGTTGTGAAAATGTAGCAGCTTGGAAGAAAGATCTAAAGATCATGTGTTGTGAGAATGTAGCAGCTTGGAACACAGATTTATAGATCACGTGTTGTGAGAATGTAACAGCTTGGAACAAAGATCTATATATCATGTGTTGTGAGAATGTAACAGATTGGAACAAAGATCTATAGATCATATGTTGTGAGAATGTAACAGCTTGGAACAAAGATCTATAAATCACGTGTTGTGAGAATGTAACAGCTTGGAACAAAGATCTATAGATCTCGTGACTCAATGACGTCATGGATCACGTTTGTACAGAGTTTGTGTTCCTTCTACAAAATGAGCTTAGTAAGGTTGGAACATATACACATACACAGATTGTAGCGCCCGCTGTGTGCAAGAATAAAGGTTGGAACATATACACATACACAGATTGTAGCACCCGCTGTGTGCAAGAATAAAGGTTGGAACATATACACATACACAGATTGTAGCGCCCGCTGTGTGCAAGAATAAAGGTTGGAACATATACACATACACAGATTGTAGCGCCCGCTGTGTGCAAGAATAAAGGTTGGAACATATACACATACACAGATTGTAGCGCCCGCTGTGTGCAAGAATAAAGGTTGGAACATATACACATACACAGATTGTAGCGCCCGCTGTGTGCAAGAATAAAGGTTGGAACATATACACATACACAGATTGTAGCGCCCGCTGTGTGCAAGAATAAAGGTTGGAACATATACACATACACAGATTGTAGCGCCCGCTGTGTGCAAGAATAAAGGTTGGAACATATACACATACACAGATTGTAGCGCCCGCTGTGTGCAAGAATAAAGGTTGGAACATATACACATACACAGATTGTAGCGCCCGCTGTGTGCAAGAATAAAGGTTGCAACATATACACATACACAGATTGTAGCGCCCGCTGTGTGCAAGAATAAAGGTTGGAACATATACACATACACAGATTGTAGCGCCCGCTGTGTGCAAGAATAAAGGTTGGAACATATACACATACACAGATTGTAGCGCCCGCTGTGTGCAAGAATAAAGGTTGGAACATATACACATACACAGATTGTAAACGAGTGTAGCGCCCGCTGTGTGCAAGAATAAAGGTTGGAACATATACACATACACAGATTGTAGCGCCCGCTGTGTGCAAGAATAAAGGTTGGAACATATACACATACACAGATTGTAGCGCCCGCTGTGTGCAAGAATAAAGGTTGGAACATATACACATACACAGATTGTAGCGCCCGCTGTGTGCAAGAATAAAGGTTGGAACATATACACATACACAGATTGTAGCGCCCGCTGTGTGCAAGAATAAAGGTTGGAACATATACACATACACAGATTGTAGCGCCCGCTGTGTGCAAGAATAAAGGTTGGAACATATACACATACACAGATTGTAGCGCCCGCTGTGTGCAAGAATAAAGGTTGGAACATATACACATACACAGATTGTAGCGCCCGCTGTGTGCAAGAATAAAGGTTGGAACATATACACATACACAGATTGTAGCGCCCGCTGTGTGCAAGAATAAAGGTTGGAACATATACACATACACAGATTGTAGCGCCCGCTGTGTGCAAGAATAAAGGTTGGAACATATACACATACACAGATTGTAGCGCCCGCTGTGTGCAAGAATAAAGGTTGGAACATATACACATAACAGATTGTAAACGAGTGTAGCGCCCGCTGTATGCAAGAATAAAGGTTGGTGTAGGCTTAAGTCAAGTAAGGAATAAGAATGGTCAACACGGCATTTAATAATATGAAACTGATATGAACATTAAAAAATAATAATAACGTTATAAATTAAACAAGAGAGTTGTCAAATGTTATGTGTGATCTTCATTTTTTTGTATGGAGTAGACACGTCGAAAGTGGATGGAACAGAGAACTGAGGCCCCTGTAATGTGAGTATGTACGCAGGGTGATTGAAAACTCACTTCCTAGTTTGATATCTTCACTACCATCCAAGTCATTTAAATGAAACAAACATTAAAATATAGAAAACTAACCACTATTTTTTATATAAAATGCTCTATGACATTAACATTGCAACTGAACGTGAGATTCGGTCTGTTTAACACATCATTTCATAGCGAGCAGCCATTTTTAAAGTTTCTTGTTTCTTTCGTTTATTGACAATTTTAGATTTTGTTTTTCTGGGAATTAAACACACACAAAAAATTATTTGTGTCACATGACAGTTATTGTCCATTACTTTGGCATGTGTTTCATGTACAGATAGTTCTTTCGTTACGCGTTTTATGCGTTACCTTCAAGTTTATTGCGTTTTTAAATACAAACATGCCTAAAAATTGGATTGCGTAAGTTCGAATTCACGTACATGAAACACGCGTAAACAGAGAACTACATCCTGTGTATCCCCGTGTAGCTTCCAGGGGTCCCCTATGATACAAAAAAGAATAGGTTAACTGCACCTTCAGGCATGTCGTACAAGGTGAATAATAGAAGGTTGGGCACGGGGTAAGCAATCTCATCATGCAGAACACGTTCCTGCAGAAACTACAACTGCAAGAACACGTGACTACTTTATGTAAACTTTCTACGAGGGGGCCAGCTGCTGCAATAGTGGCTCCATGCTCCATAGGGAACCAAAAGGAACATGGTATTCAGTGGATACACGTGAGGAAATACACATTTAATAACAGGAAGTGATTTGTCAACCATCTTGTACATGACTGAAGCAAATCTCGCGGACACTGAAGAAATCTCGTAACAATAGAAGTAGTGAAAGAGGTTACAAAATTTAAAATAAACTGGATTAGATTTGAAAGTGAGGCCATGAGCAAGCGATAGTTGGGTTAGAAATGATGGAAGGTACAAGCAATAGTTGGGTTAGAAATAATGGAAGGCACAAACGATACTTGGGTTGTAAATGATGAGAGGGCACAATTGATACCTGGGTTAAAAATGATGAGAGGTCACAATAGATACTTGGATTTGAAATGAAGTAAATGCACACGTTCTTATATAATCCGACGAATCTCAGTATCGTCCACGCAAAAAAGTACCTACGATTACATTCTAGCTTGAAAACTAACATGCCATATTTATCACACCAAAAATAATATACTTTTGAGTTTATAATTATGTCTTTACGCCTAATTCTATTGATTATTGCCACTCTGTCCATTCACAACATATTATACTTATATTTTTTTAATATTTTTTTTATATTTTATTTTGTTTCTGCGTGTTCAAATGCTTCTTTGACTTTGTGATTGTCTGATTTAAAATATGCTACTCTTCTAGTAAAACGACGGTCTGATAAATAACATAATCATAACCAACTCTTTGCTCTCAATGTCAAACTTGGTCTTCGTTTTCCTTTTGTGTGCTATCAGGATATATCAAACTATATCTTCTTCTTCTTCCTCGTTCGTCCTGAAAAGGACGGTGGTTGCGTTGTGTCTGTTTACGCCGGAGCTGCGATATCTGCGCCTTTTGGCCGACACATCCGACTTCAGCACGGCATTTTTGGGGACCGGGTTTGCCTTCCCTCTTCGATCCCTACTTTCTCAGCCAGACAGCAGTGATGCAGCCTGTTTCCAGGACCACCACGTGGAGGTGAAGTAGGGTCTTGGTCAGCTCTGGTTCGCTGACCCTGACGCAAGCAGTCAAGCTATGGGTCGCTGACTGCATTCTCTATTGCTGCATCTTTGGGTCTCATATCGGCTGGCTCTATGGTGAGTGCCGATTCTGAAACAGCGTAACTTTCTGGATAAATCCGTTTGGATACGACTGTCAAAAGTCAGGAGTAATGTTATTGGTTTCACACCCCAGTGGGCTGATAAAATTGAACAAAATATTGCTGGGTTTTATAAGTCCAGTTAAAATTTACAAGTTAAAATGTTTCTCATGTATCGTTGGCTCACAAATGAAACTGATGACGTACAGCCAAGAAAAAGACAACATTAACCAATCAATAAATGAAGAAAGGACCAAAAGAGACCGCTGGAAGCCCTTGATCAGGTCTGCAGAAATATATATAAAAACATATATGGAAAAATGTTACTATTCTATATAGCTACATATATGCACACAGACGCGGACAAGACGATCTGTTATCCACTCCGTCAGTCCTGATTAAATTTAAAAGGCACACGGTGTCTTTAGCCTATCCCATCACGCGTCGCTTAGCGAGTGCATGTTGGGTTGAGATATGCAACACTTCCCCTCCCGATCAACGATCAAGCGTACAATGTTAATTATTATTCAATTATCCATACGCGCCTTTACATAAATATCGACTGTCGTTAATAGCTATTAAATTGTCGGCGTCTGTTGGTCATCGTATGGTAGTAAATAATGGGCACTTATAATAAATACACAAAATGAAATAAACCGTGAATTCTTTTCTATCACTATCAGTCGCGCCTCGCATATAATCCAGTCAGCTAATTGTCTCTTACTGTGTGAGAAAGCGGGTGGTGAAAATTAACATTATAACTGAACCTCTGGTATGAAATAGCTACGCGTTATTTTATTTCACTAGTTTTAACGCTAGAAAATCACAGTGAATTATAATGGTACGCTAACACTAATTTCTATTACCAGAAAATCAGATACAATCCCCACAAATGCTATTAACACATCTTCCACAGTGGTTCTAGAACTGCGTGCTTAGACTATCCAAACATTCTGAGTGACAACTGATAGCAGGTTTAAGAAAGCTCAGTTTATATATCATTATAGTTCTCTGATCTATAGATGATGTTACTTTTCACGTTACCATGTGTAATCAGAAACATGAGTTCCCCAGATAAAGGCTTTACGGTCGCTCTGTCGGGCGTTCGACCGCTATCAGAGACTTAAATCCGGGTAACGGGGTTCTCGAAGATTTTGCCCGCTTCTGAAGATCAAAGAGCTCGGGGTTTCCCCGCCTTCACTCTGTGTACGAACTTCAAAAGGTACTCGGGGAAAGATTTTTGCCCGCGAGTCTACTTCAAAAGGTCCGGTGTTATTCACGTGCGGTCTGTCAGGTATCCGATGATTGACAGATCAGCTCGCGTGAGAAACTTGATAAACAAACCTCATTTGCTACCTGTTATGACTGGCAGGTCACGAAAGTTTGTAAACCTTTCGTTTGTTTATGTTCAAAGAAAAGAGGCGTGGATGAAAAATAAGCTTGTGTGAGTAAGACAGGCAGAAAAATGCATGGTTTTGCTAGAAAATCATAGCACGCTAACGGGATTACAAAGACTGTCAGATTACCGTAGGCTATATTTCCATTATGCGTCACAATCCAGCGGATATAAATTACCATGTCTGTTCTAACACCTTGTTTCCAGTGGATATATATATATATATATATATATATATATATATATATATATATATATATATATATATATATATATATATGTCTGTTATAACACCTTGTATCCAGTGAGTGGATATAAATTTACCTGCCTGTGATTTTATGCATTCCCTCGAAAGATATTTACATCCTGGTCTATATTTTACTTGAGTTAAACTGTATTTTAGTTTTACCCATTTGTATATTTCTTACAGAACAAACAAACAAACAAACACAAACACTTTAAAGAACGCAAGATTAATCACCAAGACGTAGAATAAAGAAGGACACACAAGCAAGGAAAAAATATCTATGGGCTTGATCCAATAGCAAGCTGTTTCCGCGGATCCGATCATAGTCTACCACGAGCAGTCATAACGTCTAGGTCTGTTTAATCGCAAGAAAGGAGATCATGCTCTTGGATGTCTGTTAGTTCTTCAGTCGGATCTCTGTTAGTTCTTCAGTCGGATCTCTGTTAGTTCTTCAGTCGGATCACTAATATTGATGTTCCCTGAATTTGGGTGAGGCTCAACGTTGATTGAACAAAACTTCACAAAGGTGGTAGCTTTTCTGTTTCATTTTTTGCTTTCTGTAGTCAGACAGACTCATAGATACAGAACCAGAAAGGCAGGCCACAAGACAGACAGAGAGACAGACCGATCGACGGATAGATAGATAGATAGATAGATAGATAGATAGATAGATAGACAGACAGACAGACAGACAGACAGACAGACAGACAGACAGACAGACAGACAGACAGACAGACAGACAGACAGACAGACAGACAGACAGATAGATAGATAGACAGACAGACAGATAGATAGATAGATAGATAGATAGATAGATAGATAGATAGATAGATAGATAGATAGATAGATAGATAGATAGATAGATAGATAGATAGATAGATAGATAGATAGAATTGGTGGGTGGGTGGGTGGGTGAGTGGGTGGGTATGGATGGATGGATGGATAGATAGATAGATAGATAGATAGATAGATAGATAGATAGATAGATAGATAGATAGATAGATAGATAGATAGATAGATAGACGGACGGACGGACGGACGGACGGACGGACGGACGGACGGACGGACGGACAGACAGACAGACAGACAGACAGACAGACAGACAGACAGATAGCTAGATAGATAGATAGATAGATAGATAGATAGATAGATAGATAGATAGATAGATAGATAGATAGATAGATAGATAGATAGATAGATAGATAGATAGATAGATAGATAGATAGATAGATAGATTGTCAGACAATGAGTTAGACAGATAGATGGTCAGACAGTTAAACATATAAAGAGTTAGAGAAGCAGCAAGCTAACAGTCAAAGACCCTAGACAGACGACAGACAAGGGGAAATTTCGGGCAACTCCACGCTTGTAGAACTAAATAAGCTGTCACTATGAGATGGACATCGAAGTTGGCAAACTCTGAAAGTAATAACTTGAGCTCACCTCGCTACCTAAAATCTGGAAATCTCACATGTCAATAAGAACTATAATAAACAAAACAGACAGAAAGAAAGAATGATAGAAGGAAAGAAAGAAAGAAAAAAAGAACAAAAGAAAGAAAGAAACTAAACTGGCGATAATTTTAAAACAAACAATCTAAATATTGAAAAGTAGACATATTCAATCGTTTTGATGATTCGACTATCAGTTAAGTACACAGTCCAGTGACTACGTGTAGTTACCATTGGACTATCAGTTAAGTACCTAGCCCAGTGACTACGTGTAGTTACCATTGGACTCAGTTTAGTACCTAGCCCAGTGACTACGTGTAGTTAACGTTGGACTATCAGTTAAGTACACAGCCCAGTGACTACGTGTAGTTATCGTTCGACTATCAGTTAAGTACCTAGCCCAGTGACTACGTGCAGTTACCGTTGGACTATCAGTTAGGTACCTCATCCAATGACTACGTGTAGTTACCGTTCGACTAGCAGTTAAGTACCTAGTCCAGTGGTGCCGTGAAGTTACCGTTGGACTATCAGTTAAGTACACAGCCCAGTGACTACGTGTAGTTACCGTTCGACTATCAGTTAAGTACCTAGCCCAGTGACTACGTGTAGTTACCATTGGACTATCAGTTAGGTACCTAGTCCAGTGAATACGTGTAGTTACCGTTCGACTACCAGTTAAGTACACAGCCCAGTGACTACGTGTAGTTACCGTTCGGCTATCAGTTAAGTACACAGCCCAGTGACTACGTGTAGTTATCGTTCGATTATCAGTTAAGTACACAGCCCAGTGACTACGGGTAGTTACCGTTCGACTATCAGTTAAGTAGCTAGTCCGGTGGTGCCGTGAAGTTACCGTTGGACTATCAGTTAAGTAGCTAGTCCAGTGGTGCCGTGAAGTTACCGTTGGACTATCAGTTAAGTAGCTAGTCCAGTGGTGCCGTGAAGTTACCGTTGGACTATCAGTTAAGTAGCTAGTCCAGTGTTGCCGTGAAGTTACCGTTGGACTATCAGTTAAGTAGCTAGTCCAGTGTTGCCGTGAAGTTACCGTTAGACTATCAGTTAAGTAGCTAGTCCAGTGTTGCCGTGAAGTTACCGTTGGACTATCAGTTAAGTAGCTAGTCCAGTGTTACCGTGAAGTTACCGTTGGACTATGAGTTAAGTAGCTAGTCCAGTGTTGCCGTGAAGTTACCGTTGGACTATGAGTTAAGTAGCTAGTCCAGTGTTGCCGTGAAGTTACCGTTGGACTATCAGTTAAGTAGCTAGTCCAGTGTTACCGTGAAGTTACCGTTGGACTATCAGTTAAGTAGCTAGTCCAGTGTTGCCGTGAAGTTACCGTTGGACTATCAGTTAAGTAGCTAGTCCAGTGTTGCCGTGAAGTTACCGTTGGACTATCAGTTAAGTAGCTAGTCCAGTGTTGCCGTGAAGTTACCGTTGGACTATCAGTTAAGTAGCTAGTCCAGTGTTGCCGTGAAGTTACCGTTGGACTATCAGTTAAGTACCTAGTCCAGTGTTGCCGTGAAGTTACCGTTGGACTATCAGTTAAGTACCTAGTCCAGTGTTGCCGTGAAGTTACCGTTGGACTTTCAGTTAAGTAGCTAGTCCAGTTGTTGCCGTGAAGTTACCGAAGGTTTCTGAAGAGACAAAGAAAGGCTTGGACCTTCATGCATGTCGTACACGGCCATTAATATAAGACTGAGCATGGAGCTGGTAACCTCATCATGTAAAACAAATTTCCACAGAACCCACTGCTTCAAGAGTATATGATTGCTTGGTGCAGGTTTCCTGCAAGGGGACCAGCTGTAGTGGTGGGTGCATGCTCCGTAAGGAGCGCAAAGGAAAATGCTGATGGTGTCTGGACAGACAAAATTAAGAATAGGACATTGCTCCATCATTGCAAGAGGACATTAAGGCTTTGGTGTGGGCTTTCTGCCTTAGGACCAGCAGCTATTGTGGCTACATGCTCCTTCACTGCAAGAGGACATTAAGGCTTTAGTGTGCGCTTTCTGCAATGGGACCAACAGCTGTTGTGGCTACACGCTCCATAAGGATGACACATGACATGATGACGATGAATCAGCGATGGTTTTAAACTTCAGGAAGTCACTTCATGCAGTCCCGGGACTTATGTTGAGGTGTCAGAAAATATCAACAGTTGTATGGATGACTGGCAGAAATAAAGAAGCTTTATCCTCGAGTTTTATATCCGGTGATTGAGGAGAGTCAATGAGATGAAAGAACCACGGCTCCCTCAGTAAGAGTTTTATATCCGGTGATTGAGGAGAGTCAATGAGATGAAAGAACCACGGCTCCCTCAGTAAGAGTTTTATATCCGGTGATTGAGGAGAGTCAATGAGATGAAAGAACCACGGCACCCTCAGTAAGAGTTTTATATCCAGTGATTGAGGAGAGTCAATGAGATGAAAGAACCACAGCTCCCTCAGTAAGAGTTTTATATCCGGTGATTGAGGAGAGTCAATGAGATGAAAGAACCACGGCTCCCTCAGTAAGAGTTTTATATCCGGTGATTGAGGAGAGTCAATGAAATGAAAGAACCACGGCTCCCTCAGTAAGAGTTTTATGTCCGGTGATTGAGGAGAGTCAATGAGATGAAAGAACCACGGCTCCCTCAGTAAGAGTTTTATATCCGGTGATTGAGGAGAGTCAATGAGATGAAAGAACCACGGCTCCCTCAGTAAGAGTTTTATATGCGGTGATTGAGGAGAGTCAATGAGATGAAAGAACCACAGCTCCCTCAAAAAGAGTTTTATATCCGGTGATTGAGGAGTCAATGAAATGAAAGAACAACGGCTCCCTCAGTAAGAGTTTTATGTCCGGTGATTGAGGAGATTCAATGAGATGAAAGAAAAACAGCTCCATCAGTAAGAGTTTTATATCCGGTGATTGAGGAGAGTCAATGAGATGAAAGAACCACGGCTCCCCCAGTAAGAGTTTTATATCCGGTGATTGAGGAGAGTCAATGAGATGAAAAAACCACGGCTCCCTCAGTAAGAGTTTTATATCCGGTGATTGAGGAGAGTCAATGAAATGAAAGAACCACGGCTCCCTCAGTAAGAGTTTTATGCATGGAGCTGCCAACTTTATCATAGCCACTGAAACCATCGCCTGTTGTGTTACGGCGCGACTGCAAGACGACATATAGAAGTAGGTTCGCAAGGAGAGAGCGACAAAATATTAATACGTTTTGGCCACTTCAGAGATAAGACGAGTTACAAAGTTGAGAAAGAAATATAGTCAACACTATTCAAGACTCCTTTGAGTTTTATATAAAAAATGTAGGCTTCCAAAGAGTAATAACGAAACGTTCTGTAATTCTGTTGTATTATTCGCGTGTAAAACTGACTCCCTGCCAGTATTGACAATATTTATTGTTTGCATTTCTGTTGAAGACTCGGTTGATAGTGAATGGTCTTATTAAACAAATTGGTCTATCAGTAGAGATGTGTTTGCTGTTCAACATAACATTAAAGAAATAACCGATAAATGCAGTACCAGGTAATTGACAGGTTACGTTCTAATTCACAGTTTTGATATCCCCATCTGTTTCTGACTGATGAACGAGGAAATAAATGTCAAAACGGTGAGCAATAACTGAAATTAGACTTATAAGTTGTATTTATTTATTTGTTTATTTCCAGAAACAACATAAAATGACATACAATCTAAAATGACCAATGAACTGACGTTACCAGAAACAACAAACAAAGAAAGAAACAAAAATACTGTCCGCTACCACTACATGAGTTACGTAGATGATCTCACGCTCAGCTGTTATGATAATGTGATGTAGCAGTTATGTAATCACATGTCAGTTCATTGTCTTTGTTGTGACATCTGTTTCATATAAATGACTTGGATAAAAGTTAGGAAATAACAACTTACAAACAGGACGGGATTTTTCAATCACCTTATAAGTTATATACCTATGCGGTGTTATCACATGACCATTAATAAGACAGTTAGAAAGATTAGCGCCTGAGATATGAGATGTCTGAAAATGCAGCTAACAAAACTGGAAAAAAGGTTCTGAAAACGAATTAATTAAATCCTCGGTTACAGAAACATCAGAGAATGTATATACTGAGAGGCAGAGAATCAGTTTGATTTCAAACTTTCTGGTAATGTCTTTCGACCAAGTAGCAGCCCGGACATGCAGCTTCAGACCAGAAGCAACAAAGAACACACAACAACTCAGAAGAGAATATTCGAAATTATATCATAACGAAAGACAAGATGACAAAACGTCAAGTTGCATAGCGTGAGTTGATTCAGAAATCAGTTATCAACACCCCACACCACTCGTCATATCATTATCATCATCACTACCCCTCTACTATCTTTAAGGGGTATGACTGAGTGGTGCAAGTTTTTAAAAAGTGTCAACTACTCCACTTCTTGTAAGTTTTAGAAACACTGATGAATGTTCCTAATCCATCACGTGATTGCTCCAGGAGACCCTGACATGAAAATAGACAAGTTTATTTGAATTATTCTTTGAAATCTGGAAGGCCGAGATCCAGGGAAACACAATATCAAAAGTGATTAACCCAAACAGACAGCTACAAACTCTCTGGTAAGAGAATACTGCTGAATATATTATAGATTTCATCAAAACTTTATGGTTTCTTGTCTCGAGGCTCTGATTAATATCGAAGTAATTTCCTTCCAGTTTTTTACACGTAAGGTTAGATGTCTGAGAGATTGTGTGTGTTTAATGTATTCATTCCTTATGGCTGCAGATTTTACGACATTCATTGGAAGCGTTGGAGCCAATAGTTCTCTGCTTCATTTTATTTAGTTGAAGAATTCTTTGATTTGTCTCGAAAGTGTGTCACTCATTTTCAACTCCACAATGAATATGACTATTTTTTCCTCCATGTGTCTCTTGTTTTTGCCATTAATTTTTTCATACATTTTTCTTTTGATTTTTCGGTCGTTTTATCCTGCAGTGTATTGTTAATGAATGAACTTAAAATGTTCAATATCATTCATAAATTGCATATACTCCATGACGTAAGTCAAATATAGTTCGCGGAAATAAAATTACGGGTGGGTTTAAAATTAAGATAAAAGCACAACTATTTATGATAAATAGATAATTCTACTTACAAATAGTACGACATAAATTTAATTTTCGATACAAATATACACAGGAAAGATAGCTTCGATGAAAATAACTAGATAGGAATGAATAAAGACTAATAAAATGTATGTTATTTATTTTCATGACTCACCATTTGAAATTTTATCATTTGTACGAACTCTCTAACAGTTCAAATTATGGAAATGTTTATTATTTCCTCTTTCACGTGCCGGAAATTAAATTACTTCATTACGTGAACATATCGTGCAGTTAAATAAAGCAGTCTCTTGAAGGTTAACCATTATTAGTCTATTAGCCGTTGAGATTGGCTTGAGGTATATCGCGGCATACATGGAACCGCTGCCAGCGGCTCATCGGAAACAAAGAATGTGTACTAAACATTTAAATTACGTAAGTAGTGGACGCTTTCTAAATTTGATAAAGGACTACAGTACGGTCAGTTTTGTGTGGCAAAATTAATCGTATTCTTCAACCGCCACCTGATGGAAGTAAATTTAATGTTTCTTGTGGTATTTGTGAATTTAGTTATGTCCCGTTCTGGTGTCCAGTGGAACAAGAGACGAGAACGCTGGACAGACAGACAGATATACAAACATCACATGTATGGATTAACACTCAATTTTGTAAAAATAAACATTGCCCAATATTCTAAGACTCAAATCTAAAGCGGCATTTTGGATATAAATCACGTATATGGGGGGAGAGAAGATTTAGGGGCATAATATTTCATAATATGGTGAGGATTATCTGTGATCCACGTGGAGATTGGGCACGCTGTTACATATTTCTCTTGGGTTTACAAGTAAACCTTCGTTGAAGCTGGCAATAATAGTGGCCACTAGTGCCGTCTGATGTTCTAAGATGTGTCTGCTCGTGCTGATATCTGGCCCAGCCTGCTGTTTTTCTTACCACAAACGTTCTCGTATCTTTCTTTATCACAAACTATCTCTCTCTTTCTTTATCCTAAACTGTGTCGGCACTTTCTTATTACAAACTGTCACATTTTTTTGTTTATCATAAACTCTCGCCTCTTTCTTTATCACAGACTTTTCTTTCTTTATCACAGACTGCTTTGTCTCTTACTTTATCACAGAATGTCTCATCTCTTTCTTTATCATAAATTTTCTCGTTTCTTATTTTATCAGAAATTTTCTTTTGTTCCAGAAACTTGGTCGTCTCTGTCTTGTCAGAGACTTCTTCCACATTTTTCCTCAACATAAACGTAGTTACCTTTTTATTATGTTTTATATTATTTCGTAATTTCGCTTTGATAGATTTCTTTCCTTTTTTGTTTATAGATTATTTCTCTTTTATTACGTATTTCATTGTTTGGATGTCATTCTTTATTTCTTAATAATTTCTATTTTTTTTTTACTTTCTTATTGTTACTGTTTTTTTTTCTTTATTCTTCTTAATCATCTGTTTGGACAACGTAATTCCATATTTTTGTTGTACGCTGAATTGTTTGACATACCTGTTCGATTTCAATTATCTTGCATTTGTTTGACGAGCCCCTTTCACCTCAATCTATTCAATCTTCATTATGCTGTCAGTTGCCCATGATCTGCACCAGGGATATATTTTCTTGTGTACTTACATCTTGCAATCATTGCACATCTGTTCATTTCTAGTTACCTGCTTTTTCTTTCATTCGTTGAAAATACATTTTGAAATGATAACTCTTTTTCCTCTTTCATCGTATATATCATCAACCTCTCACACTCTTTCGATAGAGCCTCCGATTGGTAAAATGGTTACACCGCTTGCTTTTGGTGGAAAAGTTACCGCGTTCTTAGTTCGAACACCTGGTAACATCACACTGTAGTCCTCCTAGCTACAAATAGGTATCTGACTCAGCTCTTGAGTTAGGGACGGCACAGGCAGCGAGGACGGGAACTGGTCACACATACTTTATAAAGCTGGACCGTGAATAGTGAAGTCTCTAACACTTGACTCCACTACGGCAGTACCTGTAACTGGACTACTGTTGAAGGGGTAGTTTCTGTTTGTACCGTTTGCTTGTAATATATAAATATTTTTGATTTGAGCAATCATGCTTATGGATGTAATATGTGAATGTGAGTCATCTCATGTTAGAATTCATCTCGATAGATTGAATAACGCTGTTCAAGTTAGAGTCCACAATTATACACGTTTAATTATGAAGAACGATCAAAGACATTCATGGCAATCAAATTATCAGTGCAGTCTCCTAGAATACATTATGTATCGTCAAAAGGTCTAGCCTATATACACGCGATGCCGTCTGGCGGAACACCCGGTAGTGAAAACTAGAGTTCTTATGAAATATATTAATTCTTTATAATTTACTCCCTGCGCTCCTCTTCCAAGGAAGATTAATCATCAGTTGCGATGCTTCGATACTGCATCAGTTAATAAACATTACGACCCTTGGCCAATAGTTGAGGAGAAATCTGCACAATAAACATCTTGGGAGCAATATGGATCACGTCCTGCTTGGACGGAGTCTAATCATAAAAGGGTCAAGAACAACCGTTGTTATGCCTTAGCATAACACCATACTACGTCATAACTATCCATTGACGTCTACACAAAATCGAGTTTATTAATAAAAAATACTTTAGTGCAAAGCACCTTATGTTGGCATCAATCAAATATGCTAGCGCGTAACTTTAAACTGGTAGCAAATTTAAGTGGGGCCAACATATAACATATATATATATATATATATATAATGTCGTAACAACTACCTACTTCTCACCACCGTCACGTGATCTCTATCGATCAATTCCTCTCACTAAGATAAATATATCAGCTCTTCTAGCAGTCAAAATTACTACTTTTTTTTCTGTCCTCTTTAACTTCATTCTTGATGGCGACTGTACGAAAACGAAGCTCATTAATTCAACAAAAACAAAAATTACCCTCGCATTTGTTTTCATAGATGACGCCGTGGACTAGCCTATGACGTCATATTTCACCCAAGCAAGGTCAAAAAAGCTTCTAGAAAACACGACCTTTGATCCCCAGTGTCTTCACAGTCAACAAGAAATCGCTGGAATTTTGCACCACAGCGCTGAGGTCATTTCTGAAACTGTAATGGCGCTACTTTTGTCTCCTGACAATTTTGCAGACGTGAAAGTTGGAGTATGTTTGTTTGCTACGTCTGATTATTTATTATCAAGTATTTTGTCTAGCATAGTTACTATCAGCCTCTTCCACAACTCTGTTCTCAGTCTATTTTATTTTACATTTCATGAACATATGCTGAAACGTTTCTGTTAAGTTACAGGCTAGATATGACAATCTGAGATATTTCTGACAAAACTCAGTTACAAATAATGCGTTAAGCAATAGTGGCAGAGATGAAAACAAAATAAAGAAATAACATGTACCGCTGAATATGCACTAACCTTTACTGTGGCTGTAACCCCACAATATAATGACCAAAATAAAAAGTAACCAAAAATCAAACTGTAGGAATCATTGATATCGCCAAACTATAGCTAACACTACACACAGTAGGTCTGTCTTACAACCAGTGGTTCACTACTGAAAATAAAGTTAACTCAAAATGTGGACAATAACAATGTTAATGATGATGATGGAAAGCACATAGCACTAAACTGACAACCACCAACAGGTTAGGGAATAAAGATGACAGCAAAAGACGAATAGAAATAGAAGCATTTATACAAAACCAGAACCTGTTTAACAAAGAAACACACGATATTGAACAAACTAACATATTTACAATGTTAGTGTTAAGTCCTTTTTGCGCGTGGGATTTAAGTGTGTGAGATCTCACATGTCAACTTGTTTCATTGACATTGGCCCATCCTTTCGACCCACACAAATATATATTCGTGTTATCTGAAAATCAATCGGCAATGAACTACAAGCCCGAAGATACCACAACACTATACCACAATAGGTATCAACAGTTCTATAGGACTCAACAGTTAGTAAGATACTGAGTGGAGGATTCACAGTAAAACACGACAGAAGGAAGACTTAATTTACAACTCAATGTATAAACAAACACGACCAACACAGCTAACATATATTTATGCGTAACTAATTATGCAGGGCTACAATCAAACTACCAGGTCCACCACCGACCTTAAATCCCCACTATAATTAATATAGCAAAACGCTTAAGAAGATAATTCAGCGCAAATTCTTTCACACAGAAGAAACATTAGTTGAATTCCCCACCCAATCCACCCTTATAGAAAAATATTACGAAATTACTGACACTAATTGACGCAACAAAAAGCAATATTTAACAATGATGCGACACAAAGCTGATCAAAAATTGTCTCCGCACAGCAGAAGGAAAAACGTATTATATTAATCTACACGCTAAAAATGTAAAGTAACTACAAGTTACAATAATATTACCAATTATGGGGAAAATAAAATAATAACGATAATCCAAAATAAAGTCAAGGAAACTAACTAATGTAGAATGCGACAAAAATGTTACACACAAAAAATAAAAGATGGAACGGTCACAATAAAAATAAAAAAACAAGAACAGTAATGCAATATGAGAAAATGCAGAAAATTACAATAACTATATAAAACATTAACTTAAGCTCCGCCGGATCTGAGCTGGCTTGATCCAAAAATAAGATGCCCCCGTGTCCCAGGTGACTCGATGATAACCTCACACAGGTAACAATTCGCAATGTCTATGATAGAGAAACGTTATTGAAAAGTTCAGCTGTTCCTCACAGCTCACACGTTGATCAAACGTCACTGGAACACACCACCGAAGAATCATCGAGCACAGCTCAAACATTATCATAACAAATACGAGGTAGTACCATTCTTCACTCTCAATTCTTCAATGTCATTTCTTTATGACGTGCCATGTATTCACGCGTGTCCTCACAGGCAAGAGGACGGCCCACAGCCAAGGACCTCAGATGCAAAACACGTCAGCACACGTGTCCAACAGGTTCAGCAGGGCTTTATACCGGTGACTGGAACTGGGATTCAAAGTGACAGAACATCAAACCATCAAAACCATTGTGAACTGCTGACACACTACAACTAAAATAGCCACCCAAATCCTTGCCGACACGTAAAGTCAGGCAGTACGATCATTACCCCTGACAAGGACTACACGCCTTGAACTACAAACCGCTATTTCTGACAAAAATAAACATGAACACATCAATGTTGACCACACCCCAATTGTCGAAAAAGTCAAACACTTCAACAATAGCTTCTGTCCAGTGATAGGACAACTCAATAAGAACGTGGTTAATGGCAACACTGCAACATTACAACGACACTGGACTTGAAATAACGATATCACAGCGACTTAAAATAATAAACTACCAAACTAGAAACAGTTGTCTGTCAAAATAAAACTGAATAGGTAACTTCTCACTCACAACTTGGCTTGAACTGTCAACAAACTCGTTCTTTTTGACCGGGTCTAACTCACCACAATCCGAGCAAGACGTTTGACTCGCTAAAACAGAAACATGGCTACATCACTGACCAAAACAGAAACATGGCTACATCACTGACCAAAACAAAACTTCGCAGTCGTGATACAGAAAAGTGGAAAATGTCCCTTACCAACAAACTAAAAAAGACACATGCTACTTCAACACAACTTAAATAATTTCCTGCAACTGACACGTTTAACACTGCTCACACAACCTACTGCATGGTGAGTTAATGAAAACGAGTGTAGCATAAACATTTCATAGCTGCCCTAACCTCAGACGGAATAACTAACCTCGTTCTGCAGGACCGCGGACGACTCAAAACAATACATGGTTACTAACCAAATAATTGGTTTGGTTGGACTATCTTCATTGCACACGGACAACTCCAACAGTGCTTCGATCTCCTCCCTTAAATCACCCAAGGAGGATCTCAGCACAGTGCACGAACTCCGTAGCACCGGCGAGAATCCCAATGTGCGTATGTAGGAATCATACATTCTATAAATATATTTGGCGGGTAGGTTTCTAATTTTTAAATTTTGCCAGGGCAACGGCCTGATAGGCCTACTCTTTACGATTTCCAATTGGCGTGAGATTTTTAACGTGCGCAACTTGCACACTGAACCTACCATTTTTTCGCCCTTATCCGAGAAGACTAGGCATCCGAGTTCACTAACCCAGGAGACCGGGGGGAAGTATGACATCATTAGGAATAATGGTTCTGAAAAAAAAATTCCATAAATTATATTACAGCTATTGGGAATCGAACCCAGTACCTCTAGAATTCAAGGCGGACGTCTTGTCTCTTAGCCACTCCGATCCCAACCAAATAATCGACATTGTCCTATCAAGACGAGTGACGGAAGGCATGGTCCCTGGAAAAAGGGAAAGGGGTCGACCTAGACGATGGTAGACCAAGGACATCACAGAGAGTCTGAACTTGTCTTTGGCCGATGCAGGTCGACTTGCCCAGAATCGTGATGCGTTCAGAGCAGCTGTAATGGAGACAACGTTCTGGAAAGAATACGTCACATGATGACCTATCAAGACGACACTGTCCTAACAACAAGACGACACTGTCCTAACAAGACGACACTGTCCTAACAAGACGACACTGTCCTAACAAGACGACACTGACCTAACAAGATGACACTGTCCTAACAAGACGACACTGTCCTAACAAGACGACACTGTCCTAAAAAGACGACATTGTCCTAACAAGACGACATTGTCCTAACAAGATGACATTGTCCTAACAAGATGACACTGTCCTAACAAGACGACATTGTCCTAACAAGACGACATTGTCCTAACAAGATGACACTGTCCTAACAAGATGACACTGTCCTAACAAGACGACATTGTCCTAACAAGACGACATTGTCCTAACAAGACGACACTGTCCTAACAAGATGACACTGTCCTAACAAGACGACATTGTCCTAACAAGACGACATTGTCCTAACAAGATGACATTGTCCTAACAAGATGACACTGTCCTAACAAGATGACACTGTCCTAACAAGATGACATTGTCCTAACAAGACGACATTGTCCTAACAAGACGACATTGTCCTAACTAGACGACATTGTCCTAACAAGATGACATTGTCCTAACAAGATGACACTGTCCTAACAAGATGACACTGTCCTAACAAGACGACACTGTCCTAACAAGACGACACTGTCCTTACAAGACGACACTGTCCTAACAAGACGACACTGTCCTAACAAGACGACATTGTCCTAACAAGATGACACTGTCCTAACAAGACGACACTGTCCTAACAAGACGACATTGTCCTAACAAGACGACATTGTCCTAACAAGATGATATTGTCCTAACAAGACGACACTGTCCTAACAAGATGACACTGTCCTAACAAGACGACATTGTCCTAACAAGACGACATTGTCCTAACAAGACGAAATTGTCCTAACAAGATGACATTGTCCTAACAAGACGACATTGTCCTAACAAGATGACACTATCCTAACAAGATGACCCTGTCCTAACAAGACGACACTGTCCTAACAAGATGACACTGTCCTAACAAGATGACACTGTCCTAACAAGATGACACTATCCTAACAAGATGACACTATCCTAACAAGACGACACTGTCCTAACAAGATGACACTGTCCTAACAAGACGACACTGTCCTAACAAGATGACACTGTCCTAACAAGATGACATTGTCCTAACAAGACGACACTGTCGTAACAAGACGACACTGTCCTGACAAGACGACACAATAAACTGAGTGGAAACAAGCAATGCTAAACACTGGTGACTGAAAGACCATAAAAATGTCAGGTGACGCTACTTCACAAGAATCAAGATGGGGAGGGATTGCTCGTTAATAGCATCCCAGGTATAAGAAAAAAATCACTTACAGAGCCCCGAAAATGTCACAAGAAAAGAAGTCCTTACACGCACACTTTTGTCCCTGACAACAGAAACACCATCGCTGTCACCACTAATCTAACAATAACTACAATAAGAACAACGACACCGTTGTCTTGAGGACAAGTGTCCACATTGTACATAACAATAAATACGTGAACTCTAAGACCAAGTCAGTCTCGACATAATATAACCATAGTTAGTACATGCCATTTAAATGAGGTAATTAAAAGGCACAAGGAACTACCATTCTATCTCGACAACCTACCGGTGCTAAAATATATACTAACATCATTTCTGGGACTATGGCAACTTCCAAGATCAGAAATAACATCGATCCTTGTAACAACAAAATTCACAGGTCAGATACACGATCTTTCCAACTCAAGAGCAACATCAGGACACGTCCGTAACCTTCAACAACTTCTGTCAACTCCCCTTGAACACACTTCCTAACCTTTCCACTTTCCCCTCACACCTGGCTGACTCTGCCAATAATTTAAAAAAAAAAATAAAGTTTTGCCTCGTTTTGGCGAGTCGCGTGTCCCGTTCATCCTAGTCGGTTATATTAGGGCGCATCTCCAAATATAAAAGACCTTTAGGTTTGATTGAAGTGTGGCCAATAATATTTTCTACTTGAGTCACGTGTAATAACAATCAAGAGTTCAACTGCCCGTACATGGAACAGAACATGAACTCACGAAAGTTTCATCTCACATTGTATCCACCTTTGCCCATACAACGCATGTAACAAACCTCGTTCCACCAGGAGCATACAAACTTAGCAACTTCTCATAACCGCATTTTGACATTGTATCTATCTATCTATCTATCTATCTATCTATCTATCTATCTATCTATCTATCTATCTATCTATCTACCTATCTATCTATCTATCTATCTATCTATCTATCTATCTATCTATCTATCTATCTATCTATCTATCTATCTATCTATCTATCTATCTATCTATCTATCTACCAACAATAATATATGGAATAATACTTAACAAATAGCTGCTCATGTACGTGCATGTACAATTACTAGGGTCAAGAAGAAATAGTGTACTAAAATGTACCTGTAGTTTACTTCTTTTTTTTAATACCTTTCCGCTCATATCGTAGCACAGGCGCTCACTTCTGACCGATCCACTCAAGGCCTCCCCAGGTAGTGCCAACACCTTCATGTCTATATCTAGTTCTGCTCTCCACTGGTCTCTCTCCATCTTCCCCACGGTCTCTCTCCATCTTTCCACTGGTCTCTCTCCATCTCTCCACTGGTCTCTCTCCATCTCTCCACTGATCTTTTTCATCTCTCCACTGGTCTCTCTTCATCTCTCCACTGGTCTCTCTCCATCTCTCTACTGGTGTCTCTCTATCTCCACACTGATTATCTCTAGACTGGAATCTCTCCATCTCTCCAATGGTCTCTCTCCATTTCTCCAATGATCTCTCTCCCTCTCTCCAATGGTCTCTCTCCATCTCTCCAATGGTCTCTCTCCATCTCTCCAATGGTCTCTCTCCATCTCTCCAATGGTCCCTCTTCATCTCTCCAATGGTATCTCTCCATCTCTCCAATGGTATCTCTCCATCTCTCCACTTGTCTCTCTCCATCTCTCCACTGGTCTCCCTCCATCTCTCCACTGGTCTCTCTCCATCTCTCCACTGGTCTCTCTCCATCTCTCCACTGGTCTCTCTCCATCTCTCCACTGGTCTCTCTCCATCTCTCCACTGGTCTCTCCCCATCTCTCCACTGGTCTCTCTCCATCTCTCCACTGGTCTCTCTCCATCTCTCCACTGGTCTCTCTCCATCTCTCCACTGGTCCCTCTCCATCTTTCCACGGGTCTCTCTCCATCTCTTCCACTCCGGGGACTCCTTAATAAGCACCGCCCTACAAGACTAGCGAACACCGCTCTCAACCCGTGTCACATCCGTTTCAAGAGTAATTTCCCCCCCCCCCCCCCCACATCCTGTTATTTGCGCCAACCTATCTGGCTCCTTCCACCACCTCCTTCACATAGACAATCCTACCACACCACCTCACATTTCAACTCTCTGTTTCACACACGCTCCCCGTGGACTCCCAGACGGGGGTCTTATGACAAAATGAATGCCAACAGCTCCCTCAGGTATGTAGTATAAGTCTGTGCATGAGGCAGTGGTGGTTCCATGACTTATAAGCAGCTAAAAGGAAAATAATGATGATGACTTCACACACAACAAACACACACAACCACACACACAACCACACACACAACCACTCACACAACCACTCACACAACCACATACACAGCCACACACACAACCACACACACAACCACACACAGCCACACACACAACCACACACACAACCACACTCACAACCACACACAAACAACCCCTCATACACAACCACACACGCACAACCACACGCACAACCACACACAACCACATACACAACCACACACACAACCACACAACCAACCACAAAAACACTACCACACACTCAACCATACACACAACCACTCACACACAACCACACAAAAACAACCACATACACACTACCACACACATAACCTCAAACACACACACACAACCACTCACACACAACCACTCACACACAACCACTCACACACAACCACACACACACTACCACACACATAACGAAACACACAACTACACACACAACCACTCACACACAAACACACATACAACCACACACACGACATTCTGCAACTTTCAGCTTGTGGCTTCTATTGTTTTCTATGTTCTACAACCACACACACGACATTCTGCAACTTTCAGCTTGTGGCTTCTATTATTGTCTATGCCCTACAACCACACTCACGACATTCTGCAACTTTCAGCTTGTGGCTTCTATTGTTTTCTATGTTCTACAACCACACTCACGACATTCTGCAACTTTCAGCTTGTGGCTTCTTTTGTTTTCTATGTTCCGCAACCACACAATAGGAAGGCCGACATTGACTTAACATCGAAATAATGGGATGTACGACAGTACGTGCGCGTGCGTTTTACTAGAATTAATGACAAATGACTGTTTTTTGCTACGACCATAAATGCAAGTCATAAACAAATTAACAAAAACAGCACGGAAAAGAAAGGGAAACTAATCTAAGTATATACATTTTAAAATAATATATATATATTTTTTAAATTATACAGGACGTGAATAGATGTTATCGATGTCACTGCGGAAGTGGCACAGGGGTAGCTGTTAAAACAGATTTTAATGTATTTTACATGTTGACCACTGTCAAGTCACATTTTAATTAAGGGGAGTTAAGTGTTAAAGACTTGAATGTACGGGTCGGATTTTTGTACACGCTAGTAAACACGCTCTGCGTGATGAGAGAATTTTTTAGTTGGGGGTTGTATGCTCAGTAATGTTTAAACTGTTACCTGACTAGTTGTTAGTTTGTTTAAAAATATGATAAAGAAAACTGTTCGAAAGTTCCTAGTGAGATTTTTGGGGTAGGTACGGTTGAGCTGAGCGGTAGTCTCTCTCGGCTAGCCCGCGCATGTGTTATTGGCTGAGCTGTACTGAGCGGGATGGCGGTTAGCGATGTTTTTCGATGTGTGTTCGAGGGGATATTTTTTGTGATGGGAGAGTTTGCTAGATATTGAAGAGATTTTGAGGACATGGATTGTACCGGCCATTATTATTATCATGATTCATATTTTCTGATGGATATTTATTCCCATGGATATTATTGCACTGAGAGTTGCTGATGTGCGTATGTTGACATCTACACATCCATATACCTGTCGGCCATCCGTAAGCCCGACCTAAGCTGATCGTTATTCATCAGCGTATATATTAACTTTGTCTTCCTGTGCCACAAAGAAATAGAGTGGTAACACCACACTTAGTTTTGTTAGCAGTTTAATCTACGCGGTCAATTCTATCTGGGGCCAACATGATGTATTTTTGCACCATTTTTAATTATAAATGATCGCGATATAAAGTTTACGTCACTATGTGATAATGATGTAATAGGTTCTACACTAATGTATGCAGACCGGTAGTTCGAATCCTTTCGTTGTAAGAATCCGTCATCGTAAGACGTGGATGCTATCACTCCCAAGGTATATGAAGTTTTTACAGTTCTCCTACGTGGCTTATGGAACTGCGAAGGTCGCCACTTATGTACAAGAAGAGTCCGAACTTAAGTATTTCAAGTTTAGATGATTTTTATGCAGAGGAATTTTTATGGGAGTAATCAATACTATTTATCTCCATATTCTGGTTTTCACTTCTTGGGTGGTAACCCGTTATCGGCACCTTTAGTATATAGGCCAGATATGAGACGATGTATCACTGACTGTAGGAGATTCAATATATGCATGTAATTTGACATGAACATTTATGATTCTTCGTCAATAAATATGCTGTCATTGTGGACCCATTTAACCATTCGTTTGGAGGCCACTTTATGATTGATAATATCTTGCACAAACCCATACCATTCCAAAAAGATCACATCAGCACGGTGTTCAATATAGAGATCACTTTATAATAATAAGAACCATCCGTAACAGTAGCACATACAACTAGACAGAAATAGCAAGACGTAACATTGCTGAATTATTTAATATATACTTCACAGACAGGCTGGGGGCTATCTAGCAAGATGACGATAACATGTAAGCTGGAAGTAGGTTTAACTATGTTGACGTCAATTTGATTATGTTTACGTAGGCTTATTTATGTTTACGTCAGTTTGATTATGTTTACGTAGGTTTATTTATGTTTACGTCAGTTTGATTATAATTACGTAGGCTTATTTATGTTTACGTCAGTTTGATTATGTTTACGTAGGTTTGTCTGTTTACGTCAGTTTGATTATGTTTACGTAGGCTTATTTATGTTTACGTCAGTTTGATTATGTTTACGTAGGTTTGTCCGTTGACGTCAGTTTGATTATGTTTATGTAGGCTTATTTATGTTTACGTCAGTTTGATTATGTTTACGTAGGTTTGTCTGTGTTTACGTCAGTTTGATTATGTTTACGTAGGCTTGTTTGTGTTTACGTCAGTTTGAATATGTTTACGTAGGCTTATTTATGTTTACGTCAGTTTGATTATGTTTACGTAGGTTTGTCTGTTTACATCAGTTTGATTATGTTTACGTAGGCTTATTTATGTTTACGTCAGTTTGATTATGTTTACGTAGGTTTGTCTGTGTTTACGTCAGTTTGATTATGTTTACGTAGGCTTGTTTGTGTTTACGTCAGTTTGATTATGTTTACATAGGTGTTAAGGTCAAAGGGAAGAAAATCTTAGTATGTTGTGGGACAGATTGAATTTTTGAATTATGGTACTTGCTTGCCGATTAGGAATCGATTTGTTAAAAATATCTTCTCCTAGAGTCATGAGACAGAGTACAAGAAAAGCGTGAAGAACGCTGTTTATCTCTAGTGTTGAGATATATTTATCTTGTAGTGTTTTGAGCCGGGGGTGATTAGCTCTCGCGGCTAAGTGGCATGTATTGTGAGTGGTGTTCTAAAAACAACTGAGTCTCATGACAAGGGTTCACAGGGTGTGCCCTGTGAGTGTGCTGTCAGAAGAGTGTGTTTTTTGGGCGTAGACCGGTGTATTCGCAAGCCCTGTGTTTTCTAAGTGTATGGCGGTGTTTTCCTAAGGGAATGCCTGATCAGGGCTATAGAAATGTGTAAGGCCATAATTAATATAACTGCCGTGTTGTGCAGTCTTTGAGGAGTTTGAGACATGTAGAGATGTGTAAGGCCATAATTAATATAACTGCCGTGTTGTGCAGTCTTTGAGGAGTTTGAGACATGTAGAGATGTGTAAGGCCATAATTAATATAACTGCCGTGTTGTGCAGTCTTTGAGGAGTTTGAGACATATAGAGATTTGTAAGGCCATAATTAATATAACTGCCGTGTTGTGCAGTCTTTGAGGAGTTTGAGACATGTAGAGATTTGTAAGGCCATAATTAATATAACTGCCGTGTTGTGCAGTCTTTGAGGAGTTTGAGACATGTAGAGATTTGTAAGGCCATAATTAATATAACTGCCGTGTTGTGCAGTCTTTGAGGAGTTTGAGACATGTAGAGATTTGTAAGGCCATAATTAATATAAATGCCGTGTTGTGCAGTCTTTGAGGAGTTTGAGACATGTAGAGATTTGTAAGGCCATAATTAATATAACTGCCGTGTTGTGCAGTCTTTGAGGAGTTTGAGACATGTAGAGATTTGTAAGGCCATAATTAATATAACTGCCGTGTTGTGCAGTCTTTGAGGAGTTTGAGACATGTAGAGATTTGTAAGGCCATAATTAATATAACTGCCGTGTTGTGCAGTCTTTGAGGAGTTTGAGACATGTAGAGATTTGTAAGGCCATAATTAACATAACTGCCGTGTTGTGCAGTCTTTGAGGAGTTTGAGACAGGTGGAGAATTTGTATGCCAGATGCATTTGAGTTATCATGAATTGTGTCTTTGTTGATGTCATCGTGACTTCGTTGTGTGTTGTAACGTAATAAACAGTATCGAACTGTTCCAGGCGTTTACAACCTTTATTGACATCCATGACTCGTACGTGAGCTGTGTGGTGAGTGACAGTGCACACAGTATTCAACAATCACGTTTGCAACAGTGGTGATAATAACATTCCTCAATACCAATGACCCACACTCAATGCACAAGCATAAATGATTTATCAACAATATCGACCACCCAGAAAAATATTACCTATTAGCAGTTGGTGGACCAAACCAACGGGTCGTAACATCCACGGAACATTCGCGTTGAAAATTATTACTACGAGAACTCAACGAATTCATAAAATAGCCTTGTGTAGGCGTGGCCTAAATATCATGTGCTTCAGAAATCTTGACCTGGTTAGCGTTTTGCCTGAGTGGCGCAGTTAAGAAAGCACGCACGCCTCATCCGTGCTAGTATTTCATGCCTGTAGACCAAAACAACGTCTGCAGTGGTCACGAAAGTTCAAGTACACTGTAACACTATTTCTACCAACATTTGTACGGGTTGTGACTGATTCCTGCGATAATCGGCTTACCTGTGCCAGTTATCACGATCTCAAGTTCAAGATGTCATGATACACGGTGTGCCGTGTACATCTACGACTACAGAGGAGTCAAGACTTGCGGTGTATGCTGTATATCGGTTCCTGTCATGTGGTGCATTGTTGAGCACACATCATATTGAAGCGAGTACCTGGAGGGAAAAGAAGTTCCTGTGCCTTCCCGCAGTGGAGTGTTTTATCTGAAATCTTTGTGATATCCAGTGTCTTGGCGGAAAGGATCAGGGTCATTTTCAGAAGATAATGATGTTATATTGTGTGAATTGTGTTGCTTCATGTATGCCGTCGAGTCTTCCTGAATTTCACATTACCTATTCTATTGATATCTGTTGTTGTTATTGTCGATATCTATATCGATAGATTATAGGATTTGATGCATGAGTAATTTATGGCTTTACGACATATATAGACTTTCCTGATAATGATATGACTTGAAAAAAGGTACGATAAGAAAAAGGAATTGGTGATACAGAATTGAGAAATAATCTCATTTCTTGACAAATAGTTAGCTTTGTGAGCTGGAAAGGTAATTGTCCAACCTCAATAATATGTATAGGTGATTACATATACAGTGAACTCGATAGATAAGTCACTATGGATCTAGATATTGATAGGGATCCTGATGATATGATGCCTATATTGGAATATTTATTGAAGGAAGCTAGAGATGATGATAATTTTACAGGCCCAGCCCTTGAAGCCGAAGTAATGGACAAATTTTTGATTAATGTGTCAAGAGCCCTAAGATATTTTGCTAGGGACAATTTTCAGTCTCATCCTCATTTAAGAATGGCAGAGGATTTGGCATGGTTATTAACTTACCTTCGTTCATTTGCATACCACTATATGAATGTTAAACATGATCATATAGTAAGAAATATACACACGTTAATTTTCTACGGCATCTCTGACAATCAGGAAAAAAAGTTAGAAGATGAGGAAGTAAGAGTCAACAGACAGGAAAGAAAAAAGTGTTCAAAGAATATTGCTGAAGAGAGTAAACTTCAGAAAAAATTGGCTAAGCTCACAGATGATTTGGATAAATCAAACTCGGAACTTGCTGGGGTGCACGCAAGTTTGAAGTCTGCAGTAAGCGAAATCAAAGAGTTGAAAACTCAGTTGGAAGATAAGAGGCAACTTGAAAAGTCCTATAATAAAACACTTGTTGGTCTATTAAACTATAACATTGTCCTCGGTCGCCAACTTAAAGAAAAGAATGCGGTATTACCAGAAAGGGTTATTGAGCTTATAAATAGCCAGGATAGTGAAACCAAGGCACTACAGATAGAGTTGACACAGAGGAGAACAAATAAAGAAGTCAATGAGGAAAAGAGATTAAAAGAGTTAAAGGCTGAGAAAGAGAAGATGGCTAGAATTGAGAATTTGAATAAGAAGCTTAGTGAAGAAATTTCACATAAACAGGTTGAAATAACAAATCTTAGAAGGAGAGTAGATGGTCTTCTTGATTTTTTCTTAGATAAGAACAGGTGTTCTACTGTGCATGTTGACAGCGATAGACAGAAAATTGTTTTTCAACAAGCCACTACTGCAAAAAGTCCGCCACATACACTTTTTGCTGACAGACAGGTCAGACAAAATGGACAACGATCCTTTCGTGGGAATTATAATTTCACACGAATTTATGACAACATTGCTGTTAATGCTGATTCTTGGCGTCAGAATAACCAAGATAAGTCTACAGAAACAATTGATCAAGAAAAGAAAGGTCATAAAATTCGGGTCAAACCCCTTAAGAGCAAACATTTATCTGCTGATGGAAATTTTCATAGGTTGACAGCAGAAAATAAAACTATTAACACCCGTCCTAAAAAGGAGGACCATAATGTGCAGAGCAATAAAGATACTGTCAGTCCTACTACTTGTCAAACTCAGCTCAGTCAGTTTGACGCAATTAGTAAGCATATTCCAACAGAGAAAAATAAAAACAGTCTTCATAAGAGAAATAACCCTGAGGTCGAAAAGTACAAAGGGAATTCAGCAAATAATAATTTTTGTCCTCAAAGATATAAGAGGGCAATTTAACAGTTCAAACAATTTTGAATGTAAGAATTTTGGAAAAACTAAAGAGTCTTACAGTAATTTTTCTGGAAGAAAAACAAGGCCCATTTGATAGATATATATGTCAAAGGAAAAAGAGTAATAAAAACAATGCTAACTTGATTCATAAAAATAACAATGATCACAATAGAGGAAATGGCAATGTTTTTTTATAAACAGAATAAAGCCCCAAATTTCACTTCACATCGCCAGAGTGACTTTCCTCAGCGGAAGCTTAAGATGTTTTATAAGCAGGGTAATAAGAATAATAATCGTCTATTGAATGGTACTGCTTATTCTAATTTTGATGTCGAGATAGCATCTCGTTGTGTTAAGTGTAAAAGTTTATTACAGAATACAGCAGGGACGACCTCCAGTTATTGTCAGGTTGTTCCTAAGCATCCCATGTTGAGTACCAGTGATGATGGAAGAGTTGATGGTGTCGTGAAGAAACCAGAGGTTCACAGCCACAGAGTTGGGTAATCGTGTGATTGAATTTGCGTTTCCCCTAATTAAATCTCACAAGTGATTAAAAGGGATATTTTCATTTGTATTTATTCACAGCTTTACGGTAAAACTCAGCGCTCCCCATGTTTACGATAGCTGTCAAGAAAGTGGGTCGCCTTCGCGCTCAGGTGTAGCTGTTCAAGCGGAACCTGTCGCCGTGCTAACTACGCAAGGGATATGTTACTTGTTGGCGTGATGACATGTTTACAAGTCCGCTGGAGATTTTTTTTTTTTTTTTTTTTGTTTAAGTTTTTTTTAGAACAGTAAATATTATTGTATTGTATAGCATAGTATTTTATGCGATTGTATTCGAATATCATGTGTTTTCTTATGAAGATGTTCTGATGTCTTATTATTAGATTTTTCTTGTGATTCTTATATTATTGTATTTTGATGAATATTGTACGTGTTATGATTGAAATAATGTGTAACATAACAGTTTGTACCGACTTATTCTTAACCTGATGATGTAAGCGGTGGATTATGATATCTCCACATTTAAGTCATAAGACTATGTATATTTGGTCCATATTATTTATTTTTGTACTACTGTGTTGAACTTGGAATTTTTGCAGATGTGTTTTTTGAGATAATTTTTTTTTTTTTACATGATGAGATTGCCAGCCAATGCACAAACTCATTAGTTTATATGGTGCGGTAGTCACCTTCAGAAAAGTCTTTGATTAACTTTACTCAATTTATTTAAATTTTTGTCTCGAGAGTTGATCCCATAATTGGTTAATATATTAGTACACTCTGATAATAAACAGTAAACATTACAGTTAAATGTAATTTTGGAAACGTTACTTGATTGTATTATTGAAAATTTTGTATTTGAATTTGATAATGTAGTCCGAAACACTGATTTTTCTAGAACGATACCTGAATCTAGACAGATAATTATATTACATACTCTATTTAAATTATGTTGTACTTATATATTTATAACTTTGTATGTAGTTAACAGTATGTTGTCCATGTGATTTTTCTATGACGTATTTTTTAGAAGAAAAAAAAAGAGAAAAAAAAAAGAACGTACGTGTATTGATTGGTGTTTACATAGAGATAGAGATTTTTTTTTAAATGTCAATTAATTTTGTTGGAAATAATTTCTTTATTAGTTTATTAATTATAGCTCTAATTTACTTAAATATGAAATGCTATTCGGTGTAACTTATCGTTGCGAAATATTTTTACATTGTACTTTTTTGGGGAAAATTGATTTTTTGTTTTCAAACATTTAATAATTTTTCTGGTCCCAACGCTTGACTGTGCGTTATGGTTGATTGTGTGCATTGACATTGGTTCTCTAATAAGTTTTTTGTTGTTTGTTGATATTATGATGTATTCTTTATCTATCGCGTGACTATACGTCAGCCAAAACTTTTTGATAGCGTTAACATTTTTTTTTTGCGTGATGTCTAGATCAATTTATTGTTAGTTATGAATAATTTTAACTTAGTTAAATTACTTATTATGCTATATTTAGTTATAGCTTTCTTCTATGTTTTGTATACATATATACATTAATTTTTTTTTTCTTTCTTCGATGCTTTTCTGTTATGATTGTATTTATTGATTACAATACCTTGTTTGATTGAGACTGTTATTAGTATGTATTGTTATTGACTTTCTCTTCATTCGTGTCTTTGCTTTCTGTCTGTCTTTGCTGGTTTTTCTTCATTTCGTTCCATCTTTTCTGTTATCTTTTCGGTATTGGTTAATGTCTTGTTTATGCTCCTATGTGTCATATTCGCTTCACTTGTTTCTATTTGTGCACTTCTTCTTCTTTCGACACTTATACTTTTATTCTTTGTATTGTTAAGTTAATTACATGGTGTGATATAATGTATCCAGATGTAATGGTGGTATTTATTTTATATGTGTAGAGTTGTTTGACTTAATTGTTAACACGTGGTATTTTTTTTCCCCACTCATATTCTGATTTCTTACTTTACTGCATTATAGATCATTCTTCTTTTGCTTGATCTTGTCCTTTCTCTTGCTATTGATTGTTTCCTGTTTTCATTTGGGTCCAATATACGTAACTTGGTTTTGTATTAGATTAATTCTGATGTACTTAGACGATTATGTTGGATGCTCCATTTTCTATTTTTTTCATTTAATGTTGATATTTTATGTAGGTATATTCTTTTCCCTTAACATAAGTTAATTTTTGTAGGTATGTATTAGAGTTTTGCTCTCCCTTGATTTTTTGTTGATGTAACTGTTTTAGAAAAAATGATAGAATCATTTTTTTTCCCCAGGGGCGGTGTAAATGTTAAGGTCAAAGGGAAGAAAATCTTAGTATGTTGTGGGACAGATTGAATTTTTGAATTATGGTACTTGCTTGCCGATTAGGAATCGATTTGTTAAAAATATCTTCTCCTAGAGTCATGAGACAGAGTACAAGAAAAGCGTGAAGAACGCTGTTTATCTCTAGTGTTGAGATATATTTATCTTGTAGTGTTTTGAGCCGGGGGTGATTAGCTCTCGCGGCTAAGTGGCATGTATTGTGAGTGGTGTTCTAAAAACAACTGAGTCTCATGACAAGGGTTCACAGGGTGTGCCCTGTGAGTGTGCTGTCAGAAGAGTGTGTTTTTTGGGCGTAGACCGGTGTGGTCGCAAGCCCTGTGTTTTCTAAGTGTATGGCGGTGTTTTCCTAAGGGAATGCCTGATCAGGGCTATAGAAATGTGTAAGGCCATAATTAATATAACTGCCGTGTTGTGCAGTCTTTGTGGAGTTTGAGACATGTAGAAATATGTAAGGCCATAATTAATATAACTGCCGTGTTGTGCAGTCTTTGAGGAGTTTGAGACATGTAGAGATGTGTAAGGCCATAATTAATATAACTGCCGTGTTGTGCAGTCTTTGAGGAGTTTGAGACATATAGAGATTTGTAAGGCCATAATTAATATAACTGCCGTGTTGTGCAGTCTTTGAGGAGTTTGAGACATGTAGAGATTTGTAAGGCCATAATTAATATAACTGCCGTGTTGTGCAGTCTTTGAGGAGTTTGAGACATGTAGAGATTTGTAAGGCCATAATTAATATAACTGCCGTGTTGTGCAGTCTTTGAGGAGTTTGAGACATGTAGAGATTTGTAAGGCCATAATTAATATAACTGCCGTGTTGTGCAGTCTTTGAGGAGTTTGAGACATGTAGAGATTTGTAAGGCCATAATTAATATAACTGCCGTGTTGTGCAGTCTTTGAGGAGTTTGAGACATGTAGAGATTTGTAAGGCCATAATTAATATAACTGCCGTGTTGTGCAGTCTTTGAGGAGTTTGAGACATGTAGAGATTTGTAAGGCCATAATTAATATAACTGCCGTGTTGTGCAGTCTTTGAGGAGTTTGAGACATGTAGAGATTTGTAAGGCCATAATTAACATAACTGCCGTGTTGTGCAGTCTTTGAGGAGTTTGGGACAGGTGGAGAATTTGTATGCCAGATGCATTTGAGTTATCATGAATTGTGTCTTTGTTGATGTCATCGTGACTTCGTTGTGTGTTGTAACGTAATAAACAGTATCGAACTGTTCCAGGCGTTTACAACCTTTATTGACATCCATGACTCGTACGTGAGCTGTGTGGTGAGTGACAGTGCACACAGTATTCAACAATCACGTTTGCAACAGTGGTGATAATAACATTCCTCAATACCAATGACCCACACTCAATGCACAAGCATAAATGATTTATCAACAATATCGACCACCCAGAAAATAAGACCTATTAGCAATAGGCTTGTTTGTGTTTACGTCAGTTTGATTATGTTTACGTAGGTTTGTCTGTTTACGTCAGTTTGATTATGTTTACGTAGGCTTATTTATGTTTACGTCAGTTTGATTATGTTTACGTAGGTTTGTCTGTTTACGTCAGTTTGATTATGTTTACGTAGGCTTATTTATGTTTACGTCAGTTTGATTATGTTTACGTAGGTTTGTCTGTGTTTACGTCAGATTGATTATGTTTACGTAGGCTTGTTTGTGTTTACGTCAGTTTGATTATGTTTACGTAGGGTTGTTTGTGTTTACGTCAGTTTGATTATGTTTACGTAAGTTTGCTTGTGTTTGCCTAAGTTTTCTTGTGGTTACACAAGATTGCTTTTATTTACATCCGTCTGATTGTGTTTACGTAAGTGTGCTTCTGTTTACATAAGCGTGCTTGTAGTCACGGATTACCTCCCCTGCTTTGCAGTAGTGGTCCAACAATGACCAAAACTCAAGAGTTTCTAAACTAGGTCGACAAAGGTGTTTGACCTTCGCACAAGATTACTCTTGGCAGAGATGTAGATAGAAGTGTAATGGCGCTTCCATCCGAAGGGAGTGTTCACAAGGTAATTCAGAAGTCAAGAACCATGCGGCAAGGGCTCAGCAATTATTAATTTATATCTGTCCGTCGCATTTTGTGAAGGATTTAAGCAATGGTATAGCGCATTCAAGCCCCCAGCTGAGTTAATTCAGTGAATTTCCTCTTATAGTGGCATAGCTCTGTTTAGAGGTAAATATATATATATATATATATATATATATATATATATATATATATATATATATATATATATATATATATATATATATATATATATATATATATATATATATATATATATATATATATATATATATATATATATATATATATATATATATATATATATATATATATATATATATATATATATATATATAATATTCTGGCTCATACGTTTGCTTTCATACATGTAATAATTGAATCAACTATATTTGTTTAGTTTTAAAATAACATGTAACAAATTTAATAGTGAATTAGTCTTTAACAGATTAAAACAAATATTGAAAGATTGGTGAAATTTAAATTAAAGTTTCTTCATAGAGGTTGGGTTTCGCGCTATAAATGTCCTTGTTCTGCTGTTGCCTGTTACCAAAAAACACTTAACTTGAGATGAGTCCTGCAGCTTTGGTTCATCAATGCTGTGATTCTGAGGGAACTTCTCCACACACTCTTCCAATGTAGGCGGTTAGTGGTGATGCTCTTTCCTCACACTAGCGGCGTTAGTATTACAAATCGTCTGATGGCTTGTAACTACGAACCCAAAGTTTTGTGAATACACAATCTCCTCTCGCAGGGTAGAATAGACACGAGCAATTAAGGTTATATGCTCTCGAATCACTTTTGTCTGGGAAATTATAGCAATTCCCTCTTATGACGGGTGTTCTGCGATACACTTGGTCTGGGAAACTGATAATTCATCTTCGACGGGTGTTCTGCGATACACTTGGCCTGGGAAACTATTAATTCCTCTCCGGCGGGTGTTCTGCGATACACTTAGTCTGGGAAACTGTAAGAAGTCTCTTTGACGGGTGATCCAATTCCTAGGTTTCCAATCTTCGTATTATACGTCCTGGTCCCTTACGTTTTTCAGTCTCTGTATTTATAAAGGCGGGTTTACTTTGAAGGTTTTAAGTTTCCTAAATACTTCGATCTGTCACTTATAATATAGGGATTCTGAGTCCGATGTCTCACTGGCTTTTGGGAGGTGCTCATTTGACAATGCGATGCAGTCTCTCTGTTCTGTGTTTCTGACTTTGCTAGATTATATTTCCAGGTTCCAGTTCTGATCACAGATGGTACTTCCGCCCAAATTTCCAATGAAATCCAATGTATATCCCGGCGCTCACTTCAAACCAATGGAATCTCTTTAGGCTATGTGGGTCGGGGTGTTTAATTCAAAAAAACCCCCCCCCCCCCCCCCCCCCCTGTGTTTAACATTTTAAATTTAATATTCCAACGCGTACCCTCTTTACAATAAGACTTAATATTTCCGCTGGCATCTTGTGCACTCTCACAAACAACATGTGACCATGTTTACCTGGCGTAATGTCTTCCGCCAAGATGTCTACCCAGACAGATTATCTGCGATAATCACACACAGGGATGGGCTGGTGAAACTATTATCTCATTATCGCCTGTGTTTTCGTACCTTCTTCAGGCAGTCAAACAAAAGGGTCGTCGGCCACTCAGACAAACAATATGGTTGACCAACGAGGATCGTCTATTATCAAAGGTTGGCTAGGCGACTCAAAGAGATAAACGTACTTCCGATGACCGGTGATAATAACTGGGTATTGTTACGATAATACCCCAGTTCACCTGGCGGAACGTAAATAAGTCTGAGGAGTGGTCACAGTAAATGAATGTAAGGGCAATAAATATGCCAAATAATAGGATGATGATTGAGAAAGTTATAAAAAAGCACGACTGATTCCGTCACACTTGTGTTAACGTAAGTTTGCTCGTGTTTAGATAAGTTTCATGTGCGTTCACATAAGATTGCTTGTATTTACGTTGGTTTGATTGTATTTACACAAGTTTGGTTGTATCTTCGTAAGATTGTTTGTGTTTAAATAAGATTGCTTGTATTTACACAGTATTTCAAACTTGTATTGACCAGAAGAGCCACATAAATCTTCTTTACGGATGTATATTATTTTTTCTCTTATTTATTGTGCAGTTGAATTAGGTCTGACTTTTCAATCTAATTTTTTCCGTACGTATGTCACTTAACTTGTTATCCTTACAAAACTCTCAGCTAGTAATCATCGTTCACCTCTCTGTACGCTAGATAAGAATATCAACAGATACGCAGAAAATAGTATATCAGATTGTACTATCATGGTCAAGACTGAACATTTTGAGGATCTATTATAGGGATCTTTCGATTCGGCGCGGCCATATTCGGATCTGTAATAACTCTATATCAAGAACATAATGAATAAAGCGAGAACAGCCTTTGATAGTCTCAAAAACATCTGGGGTTCTTTCCAGTGCAGCACAAACACCAAATTAAGATTGTGTGAGAACTGTGTACTTTCTGTGCTTCTCTGTGGTGCGGAGTGCTGGCGAGTGACGGAGAGGGAAATGTCCAAACTGTCCTCCTTCCGCACTGTCTGCCTTGGGAAAATTCTCCGAATCTTTTGGCCGAATGCTATCACTGACCAAGAGCTGCTTACTGAGAGTAGCCAAGAGGACATGCACACCGTCCTGGCTGGTAGACTAGAGTTGGGGTGGGTTAGGTTGGCCACGTCCTCAGTGGTTACCCGAAGCCATCACGGGAACAGCTATACTGTGGGCCCCGGGGGGGGGGGGGCGAAAGAGAGGCCTACCGAAAACAACTTGGCGAAGAACTGTGGGGACCGAGATGCAGGGAATGAACCAGAGCTGGGACATTGTACGAAGGATGGCTGCCGACCGAACAAGGTGAAAGCAGTTTGTTGTTGCCTTAAAAGACGCCATAAGGCGTGATGGCCACTGACTGCTTTGATATTCGGCAGCTAAGGATCAAAGAAGAAGAAGTAGTCCGTACGGCAAGGTAAACGTATTAACCTGTACAACAGGGTAAATATATAAATCCTCACAGCAGAGTGAACGTTAAAACCTACGCAACAGAGTAAGCGTATAATCCCATTCGGCAGGGTAAACGTAGACATTCATACAGCAGATTAAACGTATTAACCTATAGGGTAGGTTAAACGCATAATTCCAAACACCAGAGTAAACGTATAGCCCCATTTGTTAAGAGTAAACGTATAAATCTATAGGGCAGGTTAAACGCATAATGCCAGACGCTAGAGTAAACATATAGCCCCATATGTTAGAGTAAACGTATAAATCTATACAGCAGAGTACATGACTGTAGGGTCTCAGACAAATGAGAAAGAGAATTACCTACGTCAAAATCATATCTTCATTGTCGATAAACTAACAAAAAACAGAAGAGATGTTAAGCTAGAACAAGTTAAATCTGTAAAAATACGTACAGAAAAACGGACGTTATAGGATCCATGTTTATTACTGATACCACAGGCACACACACACTATTGTATACTAGACCCAGAACAGGTCACTCGAGGTTCTTTCAAATTGTGATAGTTTAAAAGGTGCCACGATAGAGAGTGGAAGCAAAAGTTCAGCCCCATAGGTCATCTGAAACCAAGTGAATGAAGGTCTCATAAACTTGAAACATCCAAACAACGCTTCATATCAAGTTAAATTAAAGTGTTTAAAAAATTAAATAGAAATACTAAGTTAATGGAAGTAGTTGGTAATGCTCTTGTCAAAATCTATTTGAACAAAACAGTAATAAATGCATACCCAGACACAATTATCTCACCTTTAGCTTACAATGGATTGTAGCCCTTGGCTTACAATGGATTTTAGCCCTTGACTTACAATCCAATATTTTTGTGTTTACCTTGTTCCGGAACACAGGAACTTTAGCGAATACTTAGTTTATTTTCCCCCGCGTGGCTCTGGAGATACACTTGCGTCACATGACTTTCCAGACGATTATGCAAATGGCAACGGATTGCCCGCGCAACATAGTCTTCAGAATCCCAAGTGTTTTGTTATTGATTTTATTCTGCCTGTTTTAGATATGTAACATTGCATGTACATATATATATATATATATATATATATATATATATATATATATATATATATATATATATATATATATATATATATATATATATATATATATATATATATATATATATATATATATATATTTATATTTATATTTATATTTATATTTATATTTATATTTATATTTATACAGGGTGTTTATAAAGTCTCTATGCAGTGAAATTTACGCCCGGGCGAGACTACGTCACCAGAAAAGTGGTTTTCAATTGGGGTTTTTTGTGTAATGCTGCACACGGGATTGTGGAACACAGCATTGGAACACAGAATATTATGACGTAAATTTGCATCATTCGTGACGTAATTTCTAAAATATTTTTCAAATTCACTGCACAACGACTTTATAAACACACTGTATATATATATATATATATATATATATATATATATATATATATATATATATATATATATATATATATATACTTACTTACTTACTTATTTACTTAGTCTTTCCCCTTCTACCGTGAGGTGTAGAGGTTTGGAAGAGAGAGTGCCAGACTATCATATCAGCTGTCTTCCTCCTGGCCTGGTTCCATTCTAGTCCTCGGTCCTTCAAAGACTGTCCAATGTTGTCCTCCCAGCGGACTCTGGGTCGTCCTCAGGGTCTGGATCCTTGGCTCTTTGTTTCCCATGCTTGTCGTGGTATGCGATCTTCTCCCATTCTGCAGACATGGCCAAACCATCTTAATTGGGACTGTTCTACTTGGGTCTGCAGGGGTTAGGATTTAAGGCCTTGACGTATCGTCTGGTTGCGTACCATGTCGAAATATATATATATATATATAGTTTTTGTTTTTTTTCATTTTCGTTAAAAAAAATTTCACATGTATAGATATAGACATAAAAAGAAATACTCTCAGAATCTTGAATGAACCTCTCGAACTATACGGAATACATTTTTAGGAAGGATACTGCCAGTAGTATATATTATGTATAAAAATCCACCCACCCACCCACCCACCCACACCCCCACACCCACACCCCCACACCCACACACACCCCCACACCCACCCACCCACCCACACACCCACACACACACACACACACACACACACACACTAAAGTAGTGGCTTCTTAAATATATTTTTGTGTGGTTTATTTATATTAATACGCTATATTTAATAACAAAGCACAAACACGTCATCTACTTACAGAACAAACTAATCCGAACAGAAAATGTTAGTAATAATTAACGAAAATTGGTAACTGGTAGCCGTTTGTAGGAAGGATGGAAAGCAGGAAGAAAGGAAGGAAAGAAAGGCAGAAAGAGGACATTCGATAACAAAGAAGGAATAGTAGCGATAGGCACTCCAGGGACCATCCATATGAAGCCATCGCCTCGATGTATGAATGAGTTAACCGTGACAGGACCAGCCGAGCACTCCAAAAAAAAAAATGCATCACCAAGGGTTCTCACTTTCACGACACTTCATACAACTATGGATTTTAGAACCCGGAACAATCCAGACTGTTTTATAGACTCCATCACCTACAGAGCTTCCCTATTCGAAAGTAAAGACCAAAGAATACGCAAAGGCCGCAACACGGCATCTAGTTGATCCTTGAAGACTGGAGGAAACCAGTTGATAGTATTACCAGGCAGTTCTTATACTGGGATCTCCAGGGTGATAGGGGGAGACCACTGATACATGGAGAAGAGAACTGGAGACACAGATGAAAGGGATGAAGAATACATGGAAATACCTTGAGCAGATGGCACCGGACACCAGACATCAGACACCGGACACCAGACACCAGACACCAAGATATGGCATCAGTTTGTTGAAGCCTATGGCATCAGTTTGCTGAAGCCTATGACATCAGTTTGTTGAAGCCTATGCTCTATCGGGAATTGAAAGGTGATGAAAGAAGAAGAAGAAGAATAAGGATGGTAGAAGAATATGAATAATGTCAATATTACTAATTGGCTAAGTGAAACTTCCTGTGACAAAAATGAAAAGCAGGCCGACATTTGCGAAAAATACGGAAAAGGCCAGCATTTCACCGTTAAAATTAAATTGAATACTAATTAAAAGGGCACTTTTGTCTTTCAAGTTTGTCATGGTACATTAACCTTTGACCATAAGTCATAATAAGTTTGACGACAAAGATCCAGTGTAGCTGAAATGGCAAAGAATGAAATGATCACAGAAGAATTAGTGTCGTCAACAGAACATGCAACAGAGAGAACATAACATAATTGTGCCATGTTCTTGTGGGTTGCTTGCTGTTAAAGAATAGCATTGGCTGGTCTCAAAAGTATAAGATAGAAACTACAGATGAGTGTAACAGTGACACTGATAAAATAACTGTATCAGCGCATGCGTCAGTAGGGACACAACATTATTATGCCATATTTTGGTGGGTTACTTCGCACGGGCCATAACAGATTGGAACACCATCTCTTCAACAAGCTTAAGATAGGTACTACCAATGTGTGTTACTGCGCCACTGATAAAGTTACTGCTGACCATCTACTTCAAAGATGCCCAACATACGAGCAACAAGGAAAGCACATGAAGCCATCACCAGTAACATTCCTGGAAAAGCTCTATTGAGATAAAAATAGCGTCAAGCTGACCACTGATTTCTTTGGACATATTCAAGTTGACGTCTGAGAGAAGAATCAAAATAAGAAGAAGGAGAAGAAGAAATACACAAAGAGGGAAACCCGAAGTCTGTGAGCAGAAAATAATTCACTAAATTATGTCATTTGTAGACGTTGACAAGGAGAAAGTCAAAAGCATCCGACTTCTCTCTGTGTTCAGAAACGTTCAAGGACGGCCAATCAAAAAACGTTCTGGTAATGGGCACGTTTATTTATCTCCTCTTGTGATACTTAAAGTGTACACAAAGACTGGCAGGAAGAAACAAAGCCTTCGCCATTGAGAGCAATTGGAAACCAATAGATCCACCAGTCTCTGGGCTGAGCTCCGTTTGATCTTGTTTCAAGTGTTGTACGCTTTATAACTCACACACCTCATAATCATATACATAGTCCATATATTCCCACACTATCCTTATCTCATCCTCTGCTCATCGTTCTTTTTCATCACCACTGCTGCCCCCCCCACCCCCCCCCCCCACCACCCAATTTAACACACTACATACAGACATATCACACTCTATAACTCCCCTATTATTACAATACAATTACATGACCCCAACTGCACACTCTTAATTAAATACATCATGTCCTCACACACCCCACCTACTGTCATAGATAGAGAATAGACATCCTCTAAAATCCCCAACCGTTCTTATACACATCTAATATACGTCTTCACAATATCAAGATCTCCACAATCTGACGTCACAAAAGAACAGTGTCAGCTCCCGCCCACCGTGTAACTCTGATCACAAGTTACTTCCAACTTCTAAGATGTCTCGCTCGCTACTCCACCCTCAATAGAAATTGAGACTTACAACATTCCTCAGATTCTCTCTAATTAATCAATATCACTCTCCACTTTGTGAGTACACCTAGACTAAACTGCATCTCTAACACTCCCACTGACCCTCAACTACACACTCGCGTACCACCTGACAGACAGTGTATTTTTACAATGAGATAACACTCTCGCTCGCGCACCTCTTTTCACCCCCTAGTATAGTACAACCCATCTAATTCAAGTACCGTGATAGATCTATTTACGATGGACAACTCACTCCCATATCTAATACTCCCAAAATACCAGATAGTCACCTGAAAAACGTGACGTTACTACCCACACTCGTAACTCATCACGCCACTGTGATCACATATAACGATCGCGCTCTCCGATCATCACTACCCCCTCACATCTCCCTTAAGTCCTCTCGGTTCCCGAAGTCCCCGCGTCTTGTTCAATGAACCCTCTCAGCACTGCTCCACCGCTCCCCCCACTATAACTCCACCCCCGACTGCTCCTTCAGCTTTCTGTCCACCTCAGCCTGCCCATATCATTCCACAATCTCTGCACACCAACACATCCACACCCCCACCCCACAATTCCCCAACCATCTACAACAACACCCCCCACACCCCCACCCATAAGACTCCCTGAGCACCCACTACATATCTGTTAGACCCTCGGAATACTCCCTCTGATATGGCGCCATATCCTGACTATCCACTCTCCTTTTCCAACAATCTCTTCACCCTCTCTTCGCATACCCCCCACCCAACCATCATCGCCATATACACCATATGTATCATACTCTATCATACGACCCCAATAGCTATAGAATCTACCTCCTGTATACGAAGTGGTGCACTGCATATATATTGAGGTCCTTGATTTGCAACACTGTATAGATAGACACCTATCCCATGCGTCTGATCGCATATAGCACAGTAGTCACTAACTACACGACAAACCAGAAGTCACTCCAGAACTCATTTTGTGCTCGAAATCGAACTACAAGCTCCTACGCGCGCCGTGTCTCACTCTCCTTGTGTAACATAGCTACTAACCTCAACCGAATAATGGATAGACGAATTGTATCGCACAAGACCGACATATACTCTTCACACGACAGCGCCTCACGCTCTCTCTTCGCGCTTCACATCCAGCCACAAGCCTCCCGTGACTACCCACCCGCCCCCTCCACCCACCATCTCTCGCTCTCAGTAGAACGCTACGGCTCGCGCGCTCTCTCGCAGATACTCATCATACCCGCGTAGAGAATAGTATATACCCCCTACTACTCCTCTCATAATATTGAATAAGCTCTAACACCTCATCGCTCAGCTAACCTGAGTAGAGTTCATGAGAAGACTGATCACTCAGTAAGATGAGCTAAGATCTAAGAGTGGATTCATATAAGAGAGAGGGGCTGGACTCGCATGAACCAAATCCTCTGCGCATGCAGATTTCGGGGCAAAGGGAAAGATAGCAGGAATAGACAATGCCTCCCGCCATAACTCATCCCCGCCGAGAGCATAGAGAAATAAGAATATCTTGGCGTACCTCCATGTACAATATGCAATAAACACAAAGAAGCTAACATAGGATGATGTATAAGCATGCAAAAAGAATGGACCTTCAATAACAGAAGAGTGAGAATTCAGAGAAAGTGTTGTGCCAGATACTCCAGAGTCTCTTGTTAATTGACTCTGACGACCTCTGACGCCGAAAAGAGCCCCCTATTGGAGCTTTGTCATTTTCTGTACGACTCTAGACATGTCAACTCTAGTCACTATTCATATCATCACCAAAAAATTCGCAGTCATTCTCAAAAGTTCCACTATATAGAGCTCAATTCAGAGTCCGATGCGCGCGCTACACTCATATAATCTCGCGTCGTAGCCACTGCGCCCCACTATAAGTAGAAACGATTAGAAATAAAGAGAAAGCCCCGTGCCTCATAGCTCAGGCTGTAGCCCACCCTTGAGATGGGTGAAAGCAGCAACGAATCCCTGAGACATTGGCATTCTAGTACCCTTAATAGCCAGGCGATCATAAGCACAGTAACAATAGAATGGTCAGTGTGCGATGTCCATCTTGAGTTTACAAAACTTTTGACGTCCGCTGTCTCGTCTGCAGATTCCATGCAGCAATTGCATTCCCACCCCCACAATTTACACACAAGATAGTACTTACTTCCATTTTGTGGTAATAGAGCAAGGTATAGTTTGTGCTAAAGGCACGTGATTGATCGTCCTGTACCCTTGAAGCCAAAGTGGAGAAACTGTTCGACAAGAGGCTCGCTCATCGCAAATACTGTCATGGATCAGAGTCCCAGCACTCTCTGAAATTAGTTTGTATGATTCACGCTACCTCCTGCGCAATACAGGACCTACAGCCAGAGACTTCGTGATAATCGCCTCTCTCACTTGATTATCTGTGTCATAGTTGAGCAGTCACCCCCAGCGAGTCTCAATCACCTCATGAAGACCTTAAATAGCTCAAATGTCTTAGATCCGCGATTCATCGCATTCGCATCTAGTCACTCGAATCCAGAATGCGGGGAGGCGACCACCGACCGACTGACGCATTAATGTGTACGCTGCTACCAATTCGTTTCTTATAATCCTCATGAGATTAACACTTAAAGCGTACAATTAACCATATTCCCTTACAGACACCAACAAATACAGTCGAACAGATGATCACACAGTTGGTACTCACCATCTTTCCTACCCCAATCGCTCAATCGGTCGGTCGATACCTAACAGACTCCTCGAGAAACGTATCGAATGCACATCACAGAGCCTAGCACTTGGGCCTGAGCCGTCCACAAAAAGTATGGATCGCAGTCGGACACGAGAAAATGCGCTTGACCCCGAGTGCGCCCAAGAAAAAAAGACGACGCCAGCCCCAGGCCGAGCCTTGAGTCACGCTCACGCAAAGTGGCTAAGATATCACTAGCTCTTAGGCCTGTAAACTATAGGACATGTGTGACTATGCGAATCCAACCATCCAGCCGCACCGTCCATTTTTTTTCTCAGGATCCTTTACCCCCCCCCCAATCACCCCCCGACCTCAACCTTGAGGAAGTATGAGATAGAAGAAGATAATCCTGGTCAACTTAGAGAACACGCCCTAACATTTAACGCACGCTTCTGAAAACATGCAAGCGCTAGTATTAGCACATAATCTACAAGATGTCCCAGTCTCTGAGAAATACGCTCATACGTCTTACTCTCGCGACTGTCAACGCGCACCTCTGTGTGAACCAAATGATTCCTGAGCACAATGGACAAAAGATCAGAAATCCGCGTCATGTATACAGCCACGGCAATAGACTCCGTGAGCCGCACTATGACAATAACAATGTTTCCTTGTCGACCAAGTGTAGCTCAGTCCTGAGAGATCAGACTGTTAGCGCATGAAAGAATGCTGTATCTCTATGACGATACCCCCTCTTATGTTCTTTCACACCTATGATACGCTGTTCTTCTATCCTACCCTGTAAAATATTCAAGAAATGTACCATTAACTCGCAATGAAACGCAAGATGTGTGCCATCTCAAGATAGGTTATTCCTCCTACAACTCGCTTGCCAATAACACCAACCCTTCATACTGGAGAAACCAGAGCTCCTATTGAAAAGTACGATGAGCAAGATCCGAGTTCCTGAGGTCATAGCTCCACTTCGTCACTAACTTACCTCCACTTTTAACCTATATGCAATATCCGCCACATACTAGACCCTTCGGGGTATGCAAATAGAATGACATCGCCATCCAGGCATACAGAAATCGTCTATATCTGCCTCCAAGACAGCAGATAGTCTTGATCTTTATACAGAATCTTGATAGTATTCCAGCGATTTCTATCTCATGAACATGACTTAGAGACCCTGCTCTTTATCTGTCATCCAAAAATACACACACACCCAAACCCCATGAATGCTGAGTGATCTAGAAGAGACACCATGAACCCTATATCTCTCACCGTCGCTCTGAATGAGATCCAAACACGGTGCACACAAACCATCCGACAAGATAAGACTTCCGGGCCTGTCAGCACCCTAGCTACAAAGGGACAAACGCAGTATCCCAAAAGAAAATTTCTCTCCAGAGAACTATACATTGTCATACCAGCAAAAAAGACCATAACAAATAGCTTCGCACTAGTGGACCACAAGTACTAATACCCCTCACTGTCTTAACCAGATTTATAGATTAGAGACTCGTTGATCCAAACAAATCATCTAGTAGTCAACCCCGCTTGAGCAACCCTCAGATCTAGTTCAATCAAGTTGGACACACCTCCCCGGAGAACAGACCGACTACAAGAATGATATCTCAAATAATATAGATATAAAATCGAAAAAGTGCTTTACAAGACGAATCCGCTTTACCCGCTCACCGTCAGCTACCGCACACGCCGACCAAAACAGATGCCCCCACCCCACACTCAAAGAATCCACAAAAATCCCCCCACGAGCACACCAACAGAACAGCAAGTAAGTCAAAAGATCCAACTCTAATCTGACACAAACTAACGCAATCCCATCTCAACAAAAACAACAACCAACAAGCTACAGACTTTTATAAACGGGTGCTTGCGTAGAATAGAAGGACTGAAATGGTATGACAAAGTCACAAATGTGGAATTGATGACAAGAACCAGACAAGTGCCAGTGGAACAAGAGTTGAGAAGAAGACGCTGGCGATGGATAGGACACACATTGAGGAAACCTGTTGATAGCATTACAAGGCAGTCCTTGTTCTGGAATCCACAGGGAAAGAGAGGCAGAGGTATACTAAAAAACACATGGAGAAGAGAACGAACGAACTTTATTTTCAAAGGGTTGAGAATTGGGCACGCAGGCCCGTCTAACATTCTTCCCTTCCTTTCGCTCATTTATTCTCATATGCATGTTACATATCAATTTCAAGAAATTCAACGTAAAGTAAAATAATAATATAGCACACTCATATTAACATTAATTACTTATAAGCATGACATAACATATGTTGAAAAGTACAAACATCGTCATTAGAACCTACAGTTGATGTTATAAGAAAAGATAATCCGATTAGGGGGGCATGTAATCAGAATTCAGAAAGTATTCAAAAAGTCTATGATTGTATGAATAGGGACTGAGGCTGTTTCTTAGGTTATGTGGAAGACAATTCCAAAGATGAGCAGCAGAGTACGCTAAGCTTTTCTTGAATAAGTCAAGCCTAGGCTTGGGCACTTGCAGTCTGTTAAAGCGTAGACTGCGTCTTTCATTGTAATTGAACATTGGCCACAGATATGCTGGAGCATTGTGTGACAGGATTTTGTGAACAAATTTAGCTTTGTTACACAGAAGGCGCTTTCTTAAGGGCAGTATTCGGAGGTTTTTATAGAAATCTACACACTGTGTTAGGCAGTTGTCAGAGACTAGACGCACTGGAAACAGAGGTGAAAATGATGAGGAAAACATGTAAAGAACTTGAGCGGATGGCACAGGACAGGAAGACTCGGCATGTGTTTGTTGAAGGCCTATGCTCCTTGTGAAGATAAAGGGTATTGGTTGATTGATTGACGTATACAGTATATAACAAAAAGTGTGAGAAATAATCTAAGTGCATGAAAGTTAAACAAAAAAGGATATGAAATGTTTTTGGAACAAACCTTCGTGATGTGGTAACCGTAACCTGACATGTCCTATCATATTTAAAGCAGGGATTCTTAACTTGTATTCCACGGTGTCACGGATTGCCTCACCTGCTTTGCAGTAGTGGTCTAAGAGTGGCCAAAACTCAAGAGTATCTAAATGGGTCGTCAAAGGTGTGTACCTTCGGATTACTCTTAGCAGAGATGTAGATAGAAGCGTTATGGTGCTTTTATCCGAAAGGAGTCTTCACAAGATAATTCAGAAGTCAAGAACCATGCGGTATAGGGCTGAGCAATGGTTAACTTATATCTGTCCGTCGCCATTTCTGAAGGATTTAAGCAATGGTTTTTAGCCCGTTCAAGCCCCCAGCTGAGTTAATTCATCGAATTCCTCTTATAATGGTATAGCTCTGTTTTGAGGTAAATATACGTCTAGGTCTAGATATATATATTAAATATTCTAGCTCATACGTTTGCTTTCATACATGTAATAACTGAATAAACAACTATTGTTTAATTTTAACAACAGGTAACAAATATAAAAATGAATTAGTCTTTAACAGGTTAAATAAGGAGGAAATTACGAAATTTGCTGTAAATACAAGTTTTCATCACGGAGACGTAGGTGAGGATTTATCAATGTCCATTGCTTTCGCCTTTTTAACAATAAAACTTAACTCTAGGTGAGTCCTCTCGCCGTGGTTTTCGTCACTTCTTGGTGATGAGTGTACTTCTCTCACACGAGTGGCGTAGTAATTTCAGTACTTCGAACCGTCTGATAGCTTGTAACCACCAGTAGTCTTGTTCCACGAACTTTTTAGACAAAGTAGAAAACAAATGCCTCAGCTAAGTACATTTGTGGGCTGCCAATTAACAGGCGCATTCTCTCTGTCCACCCACCAATGTTAATCTCTCAGAAGAATTAAATTCCCGAGTACACAGTGTAGCTCAGGGAAGATGAATAAAATTCACCATATTCTTCTGGGTATTAACTGGGAAAATGTGTCTGGACAGCGCGAATAATGAGTTGCCTGAGTTACAATTAACAAAGTGCATATATCTCACAAAATATTATACACTTTAGGCACATGTGATGTAATCATCAGTCATCACTGCTCCATTCGGAGTCTGGGGTCACCTCTGCTGTCGGTTTTCCGCACGACTAGCTAGAAGAAATCACCAGCGCTTGCTGTAGTGGTTTATGAATATACTAGTTTCATATGTTGAGGTTGCCAGCCTCATATATAACCACTTAGCAAGAAAACATGTCAAATTTACATTTGTAACTAATTGTTACAATTACCCCAAAGTTTTGGGAATACACAATCTCCTCGCGCAGGTTAAGATGGACATGAGCAATTTAGGTTATATGCTCTCGAACCACTTGGTCTGGAAATTTTGAATCCCCTATATGACGGGTGAATCTGCGAAACACTTGGCCTGGAAAACTAGGAATTCCTCTTCGACGGGTGTTCTGCGATACACTTGGTCTGGCAAAGTTTTTCTTATGACAGTAGATTCCATTCATTAGGGTTGAGTCTGGGTATTTAAAGTTCTGGTCCCTTAAGTTTGCAGTCTCTGTATTTGTAACGGCGGGCTTACTTTTTAAGGTTTAAGTTTCCCAAATACTTCAATCTGTCACTTATAAGTATGGAATTCTAGATCCGATGCTTCTCTTTCTGGCTTTTTGGGAGTTGCTAGTGTGACGTGCGATGCAGTCTCTGTGTTCGGTGTCTCTGATTTTCGATAGATAATATTTCCCACTTCTCAGTTCCAATCACAGATGGTACTTCCGCCGAAATTTCCAATGAAATTCAATGTTTATTCCGGCTCTCACTTCAATCCAATCGTAAGCTCTTTTGCACTATTTGAGTTGGGGTGTTTTAATTTCAAAATATCCTCCGCGTGCTTTAAAATATTACATTTAATATTCCAACGCGTGACCTTTTTCCAATAATTCATAAGATTTCCGCTTGCATCCAAACAAATATGTGACTAATTTTCTGCCCAGATGCTACCTATCGCCAATATTGTCTCTCCAGACAGATTCTCGGTAATAATCTTACACCGGGTTGGTCACGTAAAACGATTTATCTCGCCCGTGTTTTCGTGCCTTCTTCAGACAGTCAAACAAAAGGGTCGGCGGCCGCTCAGACAAACAATATGGTTGTCAAACGAGGATCGTCTATTATCAAAGGTTGGCTAGGCGACTCAAAGCGATGAAAGTATTACCGATGACCGGTGATAATGACTGGGTTTAAAAGTCCTGATCTTTAGTAATTATATTGATCAAGAACCCCATGCGATGCCCAGGGGTTAATGGTAAGACAAAAAAAAGGATATAACCTGCTTTACCTTAAACATGTCGTAAGAGGTAATTACAGGCATACCTTGCTTCATTGCGCTTCGCGTTATTGCGCTTCGCAGATATTGCGCTTTTTTCAAATTATTCATGTTTATTTATTTGAACGTGACATCTTCTTTCTATAGATTGTGACTCTCCACCAGCAAAAAGTTAACGATTCACTGAAGGCTCAGATGATGAAGATTAGCATTTTTTTTTTAGCAATAAAGTATTTTAAATTTTACAATACACTGTTTTGTTAAGACCTAGCGCTATTGCGCACTTAATAGACATTGTGTAAACATGATTTTAGGCTTTCATGTGCACTGGGAAGCCAAAAAATGGTATTACCCGCTTTATTGCGATATTCGCTTTATTGCGGTGGTCCGGAACCGAACCCGCAATATCTCCGAGTTATACCTGTAATGTGAAATTTTGCACAGGGCGAGCAAACCATAATTTAAATAGATGTTACAAAAGCCACCATTGCATTAACACATGAAGTGTTTCCTACAAGCGGTCCAGCGGCATTTGTGGAGCGTTTTTTGAAAGCAAGGCCCACAGAAGAAGAGAGAAGATAATAATACATACGTGCATCGGTAAATCAGCGTTTGTATTGATACACACATACACTTACATAAGTGCAAATACATACATACGCACATCGGTAAATCTGCGTTTGTATTTGTCGTAAAGTTGTGTGGAAACCCACTGCTTTGTTATATACGCTATGTCGATAGACAAATATGCACAGCCAATCCTCGTTCAAGGAGTCACCAGACTCTGAGACATAATAAATTACACGAAGTCACGGTCACGCAAGATGGCGGCAGACAGAATAAATTAGGCATTAAACACTGTTGGTTCGGAACTCGGTAAAACGAAAAGTACCTAAAGGCAAATAACCAATCAGCTTGCCCCGGAAATTAAAAAGACTAAAACGCCGCGAACCAATCAAAAGGGTTCCTTACGCAGTAGCATTTACCTGCGTCAACCTATATATGTGTGCGCGTTTTATTCAAATACACACACAAACACGAAGACCAGCCAGAACCACAGACTAGAGAAGAGAAAGCTGCCAAGACTGATTCCTGCTTACCTGCATGCCGGCCAGACTTGCTTCACTAAGTCGGGTCAAAATCTGACTTGTATTAATCTTAGAGGGTTTATTCGTGTCATCCAAACTGAGGTCGTATGTTCGGGTCAATCCAGCTGCCTGGAACTTCGCAGGAGCATAGTGGTTGTATCGGTGCTACATCCGTAGTCCCCCTCAGTCTTGGGTGGGCTAAAGGAACGATCATCAACGGGTGTTGTGTGCATCAAATTAAGAAGGACAGAACTGTTTTAAGAGATGAGTACACCTTAGTACCATTTCCGTCGGCAAGTGTGAGCAATTAACTGTCTATGAAGAAAAAGTGATTTAGCGTAGTGAGAGACAAGATTAACAGCACAGCTGATAAATTCTCTATAATTGATTAACAGCACAGCTGATATAATATTTTCCTATAATTGGAAGACTTGTTATATATATATATATATATATATATATATATATATATATATATATATATATATATATATATATATATATATATATATATATATATATATATATATATATATATATATATATATATATATAATATATATATACCATATGTAAACTTACAAATCCATTGCATTCCATCTTCCAACTTTCGAGATCAGATCATTCACAGCCGTAACTAATCTGTGATAACAGTAGTTCTCTCATACACTGGGGCTTCACCATTTTCCTGCAGAAATTATATTTCTGTATTGTCAGTACTATACTGATCCTATATACAATAAAAACCTCCCGCTACAGTATTGATACACATATACACTTACATACGTGCAAATACATACATACGCACATCGGTAAATCAGCGTTTGTATTGAAACACACATACACTTACATACGTGCAAATACATACATACGTACATCGGTAAATCAGCGTTTGTATTGATACACACATACACTTACATACGTGCAAATACATACATACGTACATATGCAAATACGAACATGTATGTATGTGTGTAGGTATGTGAGTGTGTGTGTGCGTGAACGCGTGCGTGCATGCGTGCATAATTGTATCTTGCATGAAAGCATGTATGTATGTATGTATGTATGTATGTATGTATGTATGTATGTATGTATGTATGTATGTATGTATGTATGTATGTATGTATGTATGTATGTATGTATGTATGTATGTGTTATATTCGACATATATATTGCTGGTGATGTTTTGCACACTTTTATTAAGTCTAATCTCAACTGTGCTCTGTCTACTATACCAAACTACTATTGTATTTGATGCTATATTTAGTATCTCACTCCACTACCTGTCAATGTATTTTATGGCAAATAAAGATTCTGATAAAACCCCCGTGTAAAAATCCCATATTGATCTACTTGAAAGGTATTCCACACACATTTTGTAAGTTTTAATAATACTTCTTTTTTTGGTATGTTGTATCATATCATTTCATTACATGCCAATGTCTTTTATAAAGCTTAAAGATTGTTATATATGTGTAACACAAACATTCGTTGTAAAAACACCCACATTGAACTATTTAAGACGTCTTCCACACTTTATGTAATTTCTAATGATTCCCCTATATGGTATGTTGTATTCTATAATGTCATGTCAGTACATATCAATGTATTTTATGGAAAATAAAGATTTTCATTTTTATATGTATGTATGTATGTATGTGTTTTCTCGCTCAATGACCTAGAGATCTTGCAAATCGTCCACTGAGATCTACCGGTATTAAGGGGGGAGGGGGGAATCTACCTCATACCTTCCCGTTGTTTAGCGAACACGTGCTGCTTAGTATAAGCCTGCAACATTCATTATGTGAGACACGAGTACCGGAATTAATTAAATTTGTTAAACATGTTAGTTTAAGAAATGAATTCCAGATGTGGACTTTCCCTTCATTATTCATTCTATTTACATTTCTTCTACGTGCTTCACTTAACTTTATCAGTCTTGTCATAGAATAATATTTCCAAGAACTTGAGTACACGTTCCCACGTCACGACTGAAAACAAATATTAATAAATCTGTTGGAATACCCCCTAAGCCAATAGCAGAACTGGAGTGCAAAATCACAAACTAAATTTATCCGGTGTCTGAGTCTACAATCCAATAAAAAAAAATTAACCTTTCTTGCCATTGAAATGAATAAAAGTGCAACTCATAGAAACAAGTGTAAGGACATCAACTAAATTTGAACGGAGACAAACTAACTTTGGCACCGTCGACATAAAATATTTATGTTTGACTAGAGTGCCCACACTTTTCATTTTGTTATTAAGTAGTGTTGTTGTTATTTGTATTTCGAGTTTTATGACGTCTGTAGTGACGTGGTTAATAATTTGAAGATAGCTACGGCTTATCTACACACCACTAACATAATTACCGATGTATGTTACGTCGGTCGGTCTCACTCAAAATAGTAACTCGCGCCAGAAAAACAGTGCACAACGCACGGTGTGCAACTTGCGCGGCGTGGGTGTTATATAAAACAAATACTTTGGTTTTTTATTTTTTTTATTTTTTATTCTTTCACGAAATTAGAAGCACTCGATAAAGAAAAACAGCGTAAAAATTGGTGTGCATGAGTCAATAACATACCAAAGTAAATTGTATTTGAAATGTTTGACACATAATGATCAAGATGATAAGACACGCACTTTCACACGAAATGTTGTCATCAAAGAACTTTTTAATTGAATCTAAAATAACATAATTCTCGCAGCTGAGGAATGCAACCGTGATGAAAAATTGTATTGTTTCCATTATATATACTCTCCCGAAAATAGTTACAAACAACAAAGAAAAGTGTTTAAATAAAGGTGTTCATGAACAGTTTAATTACACTGTGTAATGGAAATAAACCAAAAAAAACTCTAAGAATGTACTTTTATCTGCTCATCCGGGAACGGAAACAGCACACTATAATTAAAAACCCGTCAAGTTTGATGGGTTATTGCTAGTGTTAATATATTAGTCCAGAAAGTGAAACGAACGAACGAATGAAATCTTTATTTCATCATGGAACGCTAGAGGGAGCTTCGTTGTTAAAATAGATGGGTTAGTTCAACTACAGAAACGTTTTACTTGCCATAACACTTAATTATATATTGTGGCGTCAGCTATTTTAACGAAAGTTAGCAGAATTACATCAATAATATACTTTTTTTATTTTATTTTAACGCGATACATGTAGTCTGTTATAGCATTTTTTTTTCTTTTTAATTAGTAAAGTCCTACGCCCAACCTTCTTAGTTGTATTTTATGACACATCATGTATGTTTAAGTAATCTTATAATTTATTGTCCTGCGTACGGCTGTAGTATAGGACAAAATTCATACTGTCATCAGCATTCGTTAACTTGTGGCTGCCTATGGAATATGCATTTTGAATTAGCTCACACCAAATTAACACAATCTGACCATATTCTTTCCATATCCTACCTTATTGCCTCCAAGTCTGTCCCCGAGTCCCATCTCCATATGTTTCCAATCTTCCTCTTTGTCTTGTACCACGGGGACTTCTGAAGCAAGCCTGAAAAGGAGAGTAAAAATAATTACATTGTAACCCAATACAGATGTCACAGGTGGGTAGGGTATAAGGCGGGCTGCCCATCCTGTAAAAACGTTAAGCACAAGATCTTAAGACACGTGAACAAGTCATCCGAAGAATATACATTCAGTACTCGTGAACGAACACCAGGTCATACGTATGCAATTATTTGTTTTACCACCTACACTGTAGGAATGACTATACCATAATTTGACAAGTACTGCTCATTCAAAATGAAAAGGGCAAAGATATTCAGGTGATTATACAGATAGAGATAAATAAATTAGGATAACAGGGGACGCAACTATGATATATGTGTATATATATATATATATATATATATATATATATATATATATATATATATATATATATATATATATATATATATATATATATACACACACACACACTTTTTTTTTTTTTTTTTTTTTTTCTTTTTTATTCTTTTTTTTTTTTTTTTTATTTTTTTTGCGTTCGCCCGCTAATACTCGAGGCGAAATCTCAGGTTATTATTTTATGTCTAACCTGACATTGATTTTACGTGAGTATCCCTTTATTTCTTGTACAGAGACAGGTGTCCCTCGCCATTCAGGCAAATAACTCGCCGATTTCGGAGGTACCCATTGCAGCTGGGTCGGCTCAGGAGCCGCCAGTCCCTGGTCGACGACACTCCTTCAAATGTCCTCGCCAGGTCTCGAGTTAATCCAGTCCAAATCCCGGTCGACGAAAAATCCTCAAATGCCGTCGCCCGGGTTTGATCCTGTATCACCCGGTCGCCAGAGCGGTGCTGTAACCACTACAAAACGTACAGATATAATACAAGGGGACGAAACTCTGACGCCATAAAAGAGACCACCCAGAATAACAAGGGACAAAACTCTGATGTCCCAAAAGAGACCACACAAAATAACAGGGGACAAAACTCTGATGTCCTAAATTGGAACACACAGAAAGCACAGCAAGGGGCACAATACTGATGTTCAATACAATACATTTACAATTGCAAAATAATAACACATAGAGTTGATTGTCGAGACAAGAATAAATAAATAACGACCACAAACTTAACAAATCTGCAATGATAATCGGCACTGAATAAAACACACGTGGCTAACGCCGGGACAAGTACTGACTTAAATATTGAGACTGAGAGGATAAACATAGAAATGGGTGAAAGATTGTACCATAGGTCGTTTCATCGAGGAATTACAATTAATCAAAAGAGACATGATTAGCAAGAAATCACGGATTGAGAATTGAAAGAAGGAGAAATACTATAGTTTTTATTTTTTCATTAATGAATCGTTGCAACCATCATCATCACCATCATCATCATCATCACCATCATGATCATGATCACCATCATCATCATAATAACCAATCACATTCATCACTATCATCCTCACCATCATCATCATGATCACTATCACAATCATCACTATCATAATCACCATCATCACCATCACCACCATCATCATCACCATCATCATCATCATCATTATCATCAACAACACCATCATCATTATCACTTCATCATCAACATCATCATCATCATCACCACCATCATCGCCACCATCATCACCACCATCAACATCACCATCATCACCACCCTCAACATCACCATCACCATCATCATTACCATCATCACCACCATCACCAACATCACCATTATCACCATAAACATCATAACATCATCATCATCACTAATACTTTCAGTTCCCTGCGAAGCACATGCCCACAACCAAACATGCCACGCCCTCCTGTCCTGTGCTATCCATTCTCTGTGTTTCCACCCCTTTTATTTATGTCCCCAGTTCTTTTTTCCATGAGTTTTTGGTCTGCCTCTTCGTCCCTACCATGCAGATTCCAGATTAGGGACTGCCTTGTAATTCTTTCATCTAGTTTTCTCAATGTGAGTCCTATCCAGCGCCATCACCTTCTGCTCACCTCCTGTTCCAGTGGTATTTGTCAAGTTCTGTCCATCAGTTCCACATTTATGACTTTGTCATTCCATTTCAATCCTGCGTCCGTCTCATTTATAAAAGTCTGGAACACTAAAATTAAAGACGAGAAGAATATGACGATAGTTTCAAAAATGAAGAAAGAAATAAAATAAATGTAAAATACAGTAAGTAAAACTAAAAGGAAAAATGAAAGCAGAAGAAATAGAGAGGAACATTGTTCATATTCATTGCTAGCACGCGGACGAAAGTGCTGTCTGATTGCGTCATGGAATGTCCGTATTTAATTCCGCATTCAAAAGGCGGATATTCCAAATCAAAAATGAAATTTGTGTACAAGAGTTCGGCTTTCTCGGCCCTGTGACACGAACTAGAAAACCCAGACGTCAAAGGATTATGGAAAGCTATACAAATCTAGCCCGGGGCGGAGTGTACCGTCAGGTTTTTGTGGGCGATGGATGAGGGTGGTGGAGGGTCCTGAACTGCCAATGAAAATACGAGGGACCACTTTCTGCACGCGCGCTCTTGGTAACCGCAATTCTCGGTCATAAATCATTCATGTGACGTTTCCATTTTGAATAAAATTCTAAAATAAAAAAGAAATTAAATTAAATTTTACATTTTCAACAAATGGAATTACATTTTTATATTGTCAACAAAAAACAAAACTAAATTTTCAAGTTTTTGCTAATTCTATCACGCTACTTGCCAGACATACATCTTTCACACTTGGTGACCTTTAAGGTCACATAAAACCGGTTCTCAAATTACTATTCGGGAACCCTTGGGCAACACTAGACATGAGCTGAGTAGCCACACTAGAAAAACATATGATAAAACTGAACATGGACAAAAATTTCTGTTTTTTAGATGTTCTCCTAATTTTGTGCGACCGGATGTAGATTGAGACATGCAGCTACGAAAAATATAAAACGCAGTGCTTGAAAAAAAATCCGCTGCCCTAGATATGGCGTGCACGTTAAGCTATGAATAATGTATTACCTCTGTGAAATATATTCATTAAAATATCAAATTTGACAGGCGGAATAATTTAGCACTACACCAGAAAGAGAGGTGTGGATCTTTTGTTCTGAAAAAAAATAGAACCAGTCACAACCTACGAATTTGCTGTGTGTATAAGACAGTAGATGCATTGTACATAAAACTGGTATTTGAACCATTTCCCTTTCTGCTGTGCCAAGCTTGGTGTCACCACTTTCTTATTAATGACCAAATATAATGATCTGGTCACGGAGTTGGGACATGACGGGTTCACAGCAAATGCAAGAGCTATAGAAGTAAATACAAGAGCTATAGAAGTAAATACAAGAGCTATAGAAGTAAATACAAAAGATCTTGCTGCCGTCTAAGTGTATGATCTACTTAAACAATTGTGCGTTAATGAACAGTCAAGAATAATGGGACTTAAAAGGGCTGGCAAAATTTCGGAAAAGGCAACGCGCTGGCATTGGAACAGCGGTAATGGACGATGGAATTCTGTACAGTAATTTATAACCAAAGAATTATTACTGGCTGAATTTAGCAGAATGGGTAAACCCAGAAGTGAATATGGACGCTACAACCAATGTGGATTGGGTTTAATTTTCTACGCAGGGGGAAAAATCGTAAGAGGCTGACACTTCACAAGTAATGACCCAAGTGAGTCTACTTTTTTAAATCCACCAACTTCACTTATTTATTTACTAATGTTAAACAATAATTGATTATTAAATAAGTTATTTGTATTTACTAACTAATAGATGATTTAATTATTACAGAGAAAAGCGCACACGTATAAGTCAGTTATCTTAAATTTATATACAACAAAGCTACTAAAGTAATATTTTATTGAAAAATTCAGTTGGGGGCTCAGAAACGAGCAAATATATCTTTATCTTCATAGAAGGGGCGGGCAGATGCAAAGTTCACGACTGCTTTGATAACTTCAGCGTCGTGCTTGATTTCTGAAATATGCTATGAAGACTCCCTAAAATGGAAACACCACCCTTCTATTTACAACTCTGTCAAGAGCAATCTTGAGCGAAGGTAGATACCTTTAAAGACCCTCATTTTATACTCTAAATTTTGACCATTGGTGGACTAACACTGCAGAGCAGGGGAGTCAATCCCGTGACACCATGCCAATTCAACAGCAAATTAGTGTCTGATATCGGTAGGGGTCTTTTTCTCCCACATCTTCATCTGTATAACATTCTGCATGACACACGATTTTTTCTTTATACGTCATTTACAAATTCATCTGCTTGTCTTTCATGACCATGTAAGGTCTTAAGACTGCCGTGTGATTTATCGTGTCATGTTTGCGAGCTTGCACCTTATCATGCGGCAGCCTGGTTTAGTGTATCGTCCCCGGACAGAAAGCCTGGGTTACCAATTGCATGTCGCTCATGGTAGACTCTTATTCCCCCTGAATCTGGTGATATGCGAAAAATCAATGTGGTAAGTCTGTCGCGAGTATGGGAAATAGAGAATGTCTGAGTGTAGACAGAATATGAATGTGTAATGTGAAAGTAGAGAAAATAGAGTCACTAATGAAATTATGGGGAGAGATATGACTTCTGGAGAGTAGTGAGGTATATAATGATCTCTAAAGGACTACTTCTCCACCATACTGCGACTGTGTTAAGATGTCAATCTCGCATCCGTCCTCCAAATGCTAAATAGAATAATCTACTACAGTAAGGACACACAGCAAACGTCAAGTGACAGTTAGAATAGAAGAGATTCTGACTACGTATTACACATAAATATGTTTATTAAAGAAATCCACAACATCTAAGCAATAAAGAATTGTCTCCACTAGCTTTGTAAGACTAGTGAAGTTATCACATTAACACCACAGGAACAAATGACAACAGACTTCACTCAATCACACACAACCAAATCGCCTCACTCCACGCCATCAACCAGATACTTCCTCACTACTAAGTGTAACTAAATGGGGTAGGCCCCCAGTCCCTTGTGATAGAGACGATCTATCCTATAAAGTTCTTCTTTCTTGGTAGCTAAAGGTAATCCACCGCTAAGGAAATCAACCCTGTTCCTCCCAATGGTAAATCAAAATGATGTGGAGATATGCTCCCCGTGGAACAGCTGTAAATAAATCCAAGCGCACACCCACTGTCCAGGACGCGGGTGAAGAAGACAACACTAGTGTAAATATACATGTGTTACAGCGTTATTTCGCAGTGTATTTAATGTCTTGTGTTCGTTGAAAAGCTAGTCGGGAGATGGCGAGGTTAACCGAACTGGTGGGTCATGTGACTACCGGAAGTAGGGGGGAAAGGCGCAAAACTCGGGAGTGAGAAGTGAGTCTGTTGTCCGGGAAAGACGTTTTTCCCTTATGCCAGCGAGATCGCTGTGTGGTTGTCGTAGATTTTTTTTCTGAGATCGAGAAATCTTGGGTCTTCTTACCTAATCTTCTACGACAGATTTAGAGGAGCCAGACAGTCTAAACACATATATATATATATATATTACAGATATAGTTCTATCCACTCACGTACACGCACATACAAGACGACAGTTAGACGTACAGACGTAGAAAACTATAACAATGATTATACAGAAAATTTGGAACGAGCTGACCAATGCGCTGAGTAAGTTCTCGAGAAATTTTTAATTATCATCTAAAAATTTCATCACAACACATAAAAATTACATCAAAGCATATACAAATAGTCATAAAAATCAAGGAATTGCTACAAGAAATGATAGACCCACAGTTATGATCTTCCCTCGATGTTTAGGCCACAGTCCCGTTAGGAGAAAGATCATAGCCCAAAGAGTCACAGATACATATGATTTGGTCTAATATTTCCCCCTTTTAAGGTATGGACAGACTTGATATCTCTGCTCTATTTTAAGGGAAATATGGTTAGCAATACTTGCATAAAGAAAGTTAAGACAGCAAAATGAGTGCCAAATTACAACAATAAAGAAACACTCAGACCTGCATTCACTCTATTTACTCAGCCGTGGCCACGTGCACTCTTGCATACTTACAGCTTTGTTAACAGCATCTGGAAACATAATTTTTAGGACATTCACATACAGAATCGTCAATGGCAGTCTTTGACCAAGAAATCCCCAGTTCCAAAAAGACGGGTTGAATTCTCTGCTTCAGGGAACGATTCCTTGGGTGTTCTTATTTTTCGGATGTCTGTTTAGGTCACATTAAAATTGTCCAGGCACGAACATTAACAACGAGCACAGTGTCAATAGCTTAGGTTTCTAGAAATGAGGAATGTCAGATCGGTGTCTACTTTCAGGAAAGGACTATCTTTGGTCACCACACCACTAGTCAAAACTCCGTCGGAATGTTACTGACGTTAATATGTTACTTGCCACATAGGCTAAAAATGTACTTGAGTTGTTTCTCAGGAAGAATTAAATATGGCGCGATAGGCCTGTTACTTCATTTAACCTATAGGGTACTTGTAAAGATTATGCACCAAGGCTTTCAAGGAAAATGTTTTAGTTCTTCACAGATATCACTCATCAGTACTTAACGCTGGCAAAGTTTTGGGTTAACCCCAGTATTCACTGAATAAAGGAAAAACACATATTCAATAATTATACATACTAGGTACTCGTTATAACTTACATTTTTAAACTGCAAGCGTACAGCTTGACTTATCATTTAAACTTTCCCGTGAAATATGTTATAAAAAAATCAATCATCATGAATTAGGAATACATAGTATTCCGTCAACACTCATGAGGCATCTAGCATTTATAAGTTAGTTTAGAAAAATTATTCTCGTCTGATTATTTAGCAGTAAAATTAAATTCCTTAATAGCCGACTGAGTTTAAGCTAGAAATTATAATTTCTGTTTTCCACTGTAACTCGTCACTATAAAATAATACAGACTATATAAATTAAGCACTCTGCACCAAATCTAACTAGTGAAATATGAAATAAGCGATTATCACTTTAAACACTTCACAAAATATTAGATACTTAATATAATATATTTACCTCAACACAGAACTACAGGTAATCGCACACTTTAGAATTATACGCTGATATATTTATTAGAAGTCTAAAAGCTCGGCAAATTTCCGAACAAACTAGGAGCTTCGCTATACAGCTTATTCTATTCACGAACAACCTGTCTACTGCGAATTAGGAGAATGATAATAAATCTAGTTTCAGACTCCGGTTAATATCTTAAACCAGGACAAAGGGGTCCCAACTTATTTCGCAAAACGAAATAATCTCCCCTTCTCATTAACACCTACGTACCTTAGACGCATGCCGTAACTGCCAGCAGTGCGTCTTTGACACCTACGTCAAGAAAATGGCCCTTCTGAGCGAATGCGTGAGTGTCATGGAAAAACCCAGACTTTTTTCTCATTCCAGCACGCTGCATGAGTGTCATATCACACTTCACTCCGAGCGACTAGCCTGAAGAAACGCTGTGTCCGGTGAAAATGTAGACGGTACGTCCCCTTAGGTGGCAGTTACCACACTTCACCGAGCAACTTAGCCGTAAAACTATTTGTCAGATGGAAATCTCCAGACAAATGTCTGCTCTGAGCGAGCCTGTCTGGCGCGATTCACACCTTCCCCGAGCAACTCAGCCAAGGAAACTCGCGTGACAGGTGCAAATGTAGACAATTTGTCTGCTCATCATGTCTGATGGACTGAAATCCCACCTAAAATTATCTCGTGCAAGGGACTGACGCGTTAGGTAATCTACTGCGTTCCTAAATGAGAAAACGAAACCGGCAAAGTGAAAATGGGAAAGAAAATATTTCTCGCAAACGAACGAATGCGAAAAATACCGGAAAGAGGATAGAGAGTGATAAAAAAATAGAGGATACGGGTGGAAGAAAGAAAGAATAATATAGAAAATTTAATGATCATAAAACTCTCTTTGACAGAACGTCCCCCCTTTAAGATATGGAAGCACTCCATGTCTACGTTATGGAAAAAAAATTCCTATATCCGTAGCTTCAGGGTGTCTGTCTTCTTTCCTCTCATCTCCCCCTCCATCTCTCTCCAATTCCTACTCAAGTCTACTCCCAAAGTTTCCTTTCTCTGGAATGTCTCCCATGCGCGCTTGAAAGAGCGTCGCCGCTTTTGACATTTTTGAAAGATTTCGTGTGTGTGCAGTGGAATTTCCCTGCCACTATCGTCATCTTCGTCAATTTTGGCGATCGTCAGGAGATGTTCGGAGGTCGGCACCGGTCTTTCCAAGTATCTCTTTAACAGATTTAAATGGAAAACCTTTTCCTTTCCTTGAATAGAGATCTGGTAGTTAGCCTTAGAAATCTTTTTCAGGACGGTAAACGGCCCTTGCCATCCGATCCTCAGTTGGTTGTTTCCGGTAGGGAGTAACACCAAAACTTTCTCTCCTGCTTCCAGTTCTCTCTCTTTCGCGACTTTCCTGTATCGGTTAGCGTGCTTTGTGCGTGCTCGCTTAAAGTTAGTCTTGCTGGGTCCCATCCTAGTTTCAACCTTTCCTTCAAATCCGATACGTATTTACTGTCTGAGACAACTGTCTCATCTGCCTTCTGGTCTGTCAGCGACCAAAGTAAGGCTTCAAGCGGGCCCTTAATGGGTCTGCCGAATAAAAGCGTAGCTGGCGGAAATCCTGTGGAAGTATGAGGAGATTCTCTGTAGCCAAATAAAGCTGCCGGAATGCAACAATCCCAATCTTCAGGTTTCACTTGTGCCAGTTTACTTAACATCATGTTGAGGTTTCCGTTAACACGTTCTACTAGCCCATTTCTGGCCAGAGTATAAGGCTTAGTGTAGATGTGCTGGTCCCTCAAGATCTTCACGATCTCATCCATCAACAGGTTTCGGTATGGAGATCCGTTATCCGTCAACACTTGCTGAGGGAATCCCAACCGAGTGAAAATCTGCACGAGGGCTTCTGCGACATGCTTGGCATCTGCGCATGTTAGCGGGATAGCTTCTGCCCATAAAGTGCATGTGTCGACTAAGGTCAGGATAAACCTGTTCCTTCTTTTAGTCCTTTCTAAGGGTCCTAAAATGTCGATCACAACCCGTTCGAATGGTGTTCCCACTATTGGCATTTCACCCAAAGATACTAGGGGTGTTCGTTGCTTGGGTGGCACACGTTGGCACTGGGCACAGGATTTGACATACCTGATAATATCAGTATTTACTCCTGGCCACCAATAATGAGTGGTTATCCGTTGGTTTGTGGCGTTCTGTCCCATATGTCCGCTGAAGGGAAGAGAGTGCCCCATTTCTAGGATTTGGCTTCTGTACTGTTTCGGTACTAGGAGCTGGTTGTAACCTTGGTCAGGCTTGCCCGTTCTGCGATAAAGTACGCCATCCTTAGAAAAAAATGTCCCCGTGCTGTCTGGGTTCCTTAGCCATGGGCAGTTTCCTAAAGCAGGGTGCCAAAGTAGGGTCCTTTTGTTGCGCTTCTTTAAGTTCCATAGGTAACAAATTAGGCGCAGGCTCCCGTTCCTTCTTGGTTTGCCCTCTTGTAGCTACTGCTGCCACAATCGGCTCTTCCGATTTCCCAATAAACACGCATCTACCGCCAATTATGACTGGGTAGATGGGGTCATCCATAACAGCCGCTTTGATCTCGCCTCTGACAAAATCAGAGTGGATCTCCACCAGTGCGATGGGAAGCGCTGTAGGTGCATCACTCTTAGAGACTCCACAAAGTTCGACGGTCTCTCCTGTCTCTTGACCGGGTTTAACCAGGTGTCTGGCAACAATGCAATCATAAGAAAGCCCCGTGTCAAATAAACAAAAAGTTTGAGAACCGTTCAATGTAACAGTACCTCGCGTTGAGGGTGTATCCCAACAGGTTGGGAATCACTGTCAATAATTCCGCCTTGCGAGACCGTTAGTAAGCATCCGATGCGTTTCGGCTCGGTGTGCTCGCTCTGATCATTTGTCCCGTGCTCAGGGGTTCTCCCTTTGCCACCTTGTCCTTTCTGGCCACGCTGCCATGTAGGGCGGTCGGGTTGATCAGACTGTTTACTGTGGTTGGGGTACTTGTTTCTGTAGAACTTGGATTTTTCAGGAGGGGGGTTTTGAGGTCCAGTTTCTCTGTGGTTATTCTGATTAGAAGTATGAGAAGCATGAGAAGATTGGTCTAGATTATTTTTCCGAAAATGCTCTTCTGTCGGTTTACGTTTTGTGGCCGGTAGTTCAGCCAGCGCATTGTGATATCGCTCAGACTTTTCCAAAATGTCTTCAAGCTTTTCTGCACCTTGCTCAGCCAAAAATCTCCGGGTGTCAGCAGACAAAGTGTTCTTTATTTGTTCTGTAATAACAAATTCCTCAAGACCTTCATAGGTAGAGGGGAGCTGTGAAAGCTCAAGGCACTTTGTCAAGTATCCCTTCAAACGAGACGAGAACTGCTGAAAAGTTTCAGAGCTCTCCTTCCTGCTGTTGCGAAACAGTTGCAAAAATTTGCGAGCATTCATTTCAAAGCGCTCCAGTAACGCTTTCTTCAACACATCATAGTTGTCTTGTTGGCTGCTTTCCAGTTTGGCGTAAACATCATACGCACTGCTTTTCAAAGCCTGGGAAAGCTTCATATTCCAACGCGACCTCTCTAACCCGTACAGAGTTGCAATTTTCTCAAATTTTTCTAGATACGTGTCAATCTTCTCATTAGGACAAGGGAAAGATTCTAGAGCAAAAGACATAGCGGTGAGGTGAAGAGATTGAGTGTTAGAAGGATCAGTTAAGGAAGAATGAGGAGAAGACTCTCCATTGCTGGAGGTAGAGGCAGCACCACGACTTTGGAATTCTAGAGTTTTAAGAGCCAACTCATGTTATCTCTCATTCTCTCTTGCCTCTCTCTCCTCCTTCTTCTTCTCGTGCTGTCTCTCCTTCTCTCTTTCCTCATGCTGCATCCTGCGAATTTCCATTTCCTCATCCATCTTCTGCTGTAAAGCTTCTGCTTCTTTCCTCTCCGCGTCATATCTTTCCAGTTCGTCCCTGACAAAAGCTTTCGCTTCTTCTCCGTCCAAACCTTCTTCTCTCGCTTCGTCCCTGAGGCTCTGTCTAAGTTTCGCCCTTTCGGCCATAGTAAATAGGGGACTGAGACTTAGTTCGAGAAAGAAAAGAAGAAAAGGATACACTGGCTCCTACCACTTACGAGAAATACCAAAACAAAAGATGATATACTTTAACCTGGGATACCTCCTCCAAAATATAGTGTCTAACTATCGCTGCTATTAATCGGCAATAAAGCACCTAATGCAGACGACTACGCCAAATAAATGGTAGTTAAGATTATCACTGAAAAAAATTAAGTTGCTACAGTGGAAACACAATAATTATTGCAAAAATTTTGCAGAGTAAAAAAAAAATCCCTTAATTTTTAAATCCACTATAAGTTCACCCATGAAGACAGTTAGGGTAAGGGAGGCAATTACAGGACGTATTTGTCTGAACGCACTCCTTAGCTTAGCTCAAACACCTACTTCTTCAGAACCCTGTAAATGTTATACACTCACAAACTTTACCAGCGTTTAGTATTACAAAATCAGTAATTAACATATATTCCGACAAAATCAACCTGTAACTCAAATGTATATTACTCAAAATGCTGTGGAAAAACAATTATTAGTTGTGTGGTCAGCACGCCCATAAACAGATCGTTACGTCTAGGGGATAAATTATTTTTAAAGATATAACAACTCACACGACATCACACTCTTACTCTATATCAGAATAAAGAAACTACAGCCGAGCTGATATTTATCGTACTCGTCTTCCTATTCTAAGTTCAAAAAAAAAAAAAATCCTTCGGACGAGACCACATTTGTCGTAAATTTTTGATAGGAGAATTAAGACTTGGGTTGGTCCCTTCTGATTAGATTTGAATAAGTGATAGTCACAGTGATATATAGTAATAGCAATAGATTTCCACGAGTGAGATGGTAGACTGTGATAGAGGCTGTCTCTGAGATCGATAAATCTTCTCTCTCTCTCACCTATCTTCTACGACAGATTTAGAGGAGTCAGACAGTCTAAACACATATATACATATATATTACAGATATATTTCTATCCACTCACGTACACGAACATACAAGACGACAGCTAGACGTACAGACGTGGGAAACTATAACAATGATTATACAGAAAATTTGGAACGAGCTGACCAACGCGCTGAGTAAGTTCTCGAGAAATTTTTAATTATCATCTAAAAATTTCATCACAACACATAAAAATTACATCAAAGCATATACAAATAGTCATAAAAATCAAGGGATTGCTACAAGAAATGATAGACCCACAGTTATGATCTTATCCCTCAAGGTATGCCCACAGTCCCGTTAGGAGAAAGATCATAGCCCAAAGAGTCACAGATACATATGATTTGGTCTAATATTTCCCCCTTTTAAGGTATGGACAGACTTGATATCTCTGCTCTATTTTAAGGGAAATATGGTTAGCAATACTTGCATAAAGAAAGTTAAGACAGCAAAATGAGTGCCAAATTACAATAATAAAGAAACCCTCAGACATGCATTCACTCTATTTACTCAGCCGTGGCCACGTGCACTCTTGCATACTTACAGCTTTGTTAACAGCACCTGGAAACATAATTTTTAGGACATTCACATACAGAATCGTCAATGGCAGTCTTTGACTAAGAAATCCCCAGTTCCAAAAAGACGGGTTGAATTCTCTGCTTCCGGGAACGATCCCTTAGGTGTTCTTATTTTTCGGATGTCTGTTTAGGTCACATTAAAATTGTCCAGGCACGAACATTAACAACGAGCACAGTGTCAATAGCTTAGGTTTCTAGAAATGAGGAATGTCAGATCGGTGTCTACTTTCAGGAAAGGACTATCTTTGGTCACCACACAATTAGTCAAAACTCCGTCGGAATGTTACTGACGAAAATATGTTACTTGCCACATAGGCTAAAAATGTACTTGAGTTGTTTCTCAGGAAGAATTAAATATGGCGCGATAGGCCTGTTACTTCATTTAACCTATAGGGTACTTGTAAAGATTATGCACCAAGGCTTTCAAGGAAAATGTTTTAGTTCTTCACAGATATCACTCATCAGTACTTAACGCTGGCAAAGTTTTGGGTTAACCCCAGTATTCACTGAATAAAGGAAAAACACATATTCAATAATTATACATACTAGGTACTCGTTATAACTTACATTTTTAAACTACAAGCGTACAGCTTGACTTATCATTTAAACTCTCCCGTGAAATAAGTTATATAAAAATCAATCATCATGAATTAGGAATACCTACGTATTCCGTCAACACTCATGAGGCATCTAGCATTTATAAGTTAGTTTAGAAAAATTATTCTCGTCTGATTATTTAGCAGTAAAATTAAATTCCTTAATATCCGACTGAGTTTAAGCTAGAAATTATAATTTCTGTTTTCCACTGTAACTCGTCACTATAAAATAATACAGTCTATATAAATTAAGCAATCTGCACCAAATCTAACTAGTGAAATATGAAATAAGCGATTTTCACTTTAAACACTTCACAAAATATTAGATACTTAATATAATATATTTACCTCAACACAGAACTACAGGTAATCGCACACTTTAGAATTATACGCTGATATATTTATTAGAAGTCTAAAAGCTCGGAAAATTTCCGAACAAACTAGGAGCTTCGCTATACAGCTTATTCTATTCACGAACAACCTGTCTACTGCGAATTAGGAGAATGAATGAAAATCTAGTTTTAAACTCCGGTTAATATCTTAAACCAGGACAAAGGGGTCCCAACTTATTTCGCAAAATGAAATAATCTCCCCTTCTCATTAACACCTACGTACCTTAGACGCATGCCGTAACTGCCAGCAGTGAGTCTTTGACACCTACGTCAAGAAAATGGCCCTTCTGAGCGAATGCGTGAGTGTCATGGAAAAACCCAGACTTTTTTCTCATTCCAGCACGCTGCATGAGTGTCATATCACACTTCACTCCGAGCGACTAGCCTGAAGAAACGCTGTGTCCGGTGAAAATGTAGACGGTACGTCCCCTTAGGTGGCAGTTACCACACTTCACCGAGCAACTTAGCCGTAAAACTATTTGTCAGATGGAAATCTCCAGACAAATGTCTGCTCTGAGCGAGCCTGTCTGGCGCGATTCACACCTTCCCCGAGCAACTCAGCCAAGGAAACTCGCGTGACAGGTGCAAATGTAGACAATTTGTCTGCTCATCATGTCTGATGGACTGAAATCCCACTTAAAATTATCTCGTGCAAGGGACTGACGCGTTAGGTAATCTACTGCGTTCCTAAATGAGAAAACGAAACCGGCAAAGTGAAAATGGGAAAGAAAATATTTCTCGCAAACGAACGAATGCGAAAAATACCGGAAAAGGATAGAGAGTGATAATAAAATAGAGGATACGGGTGGAAGAAAGAAAGAATAATATAGAAAATTTAATGATCATAAAACTCTCTGTGACAGTGGTCTATATTGCGTGACTGTAAACTGAGTGCCTGCCATGTTTTTGGACCTTGGTGATAATTAAGTCTAGAGCAGGGGATGGTCTAGATCGTATTGTCTACAGGCCGTAGTTTGATAAGATGTCGATGATTTTGATTGTGTCATTGTCATAGTTTTGCCGCTCAGGTGAGCGATATTTATAGCTGCCATTTGTGGTATAGTTTGTACCTTCGTGTATGGAGGTGATAATTTAAGCTGCTAAGGCAGGTCTATAGTGGTTTTCTCATTATTGTATTTGATGCATTACTATGGCCATGTGAGGCCTTATTGAGTGTGTGTATATTTATTAAAGGGAAGTACCTGTTAAAGGTGTTCATTACTTTTGTCAGCCATTGTTGTGTGGTCATACCCTTAGGAGGGCGATCCTATAGTTGTTATTTAAACCCACGCAGCAGCGGTGTAACCCGTGGAGTGTTCTCCATGATAAGTGGTTCCTGACAACATGCAATCACTGCTAAATCCACCTAGCCGAGAAATAATGATCGATGTTGACACAACGAATATATGTGAGGGCCCAAAGGGATGCGCCTCTACTTGTTGGATAAAAGTGACTTGAGCTTCAGGCAGGTGATTATTATTGTCAAGGTGAAGATTACCTGCTAATTACTCAAATCTACTCCGGGTTTACTGGCTGTCAATGGGTCTGACAGCGTTTCCGACACGATTCGATGGCAAAGTGTTGCGTGCATATTTTGACGCACATATTACAAAAATCGATATGGCTATTTAATATGGGAAAAATATAGACATTCATTCATTTGTGTATGAAAATGCTGTCTATGGTAAAAGCGAGAGAATCCATGTTTGATTCACACTTTTGATTATAGGAGTAATCGTTCTGGATATTGATCCGGCGCAAGGATATTGCGCTTACGTTTGTACTTATTTTTTAGGGCCAGAAAATATATTAATTTGCTTATTGTGTTTATGGCCTGAATTCATATGTATTACATATTATTAGTACAAGTAGAATCAGTCCTATATTGTATATTTTTGATGGGTAGGAGGGACTAGATTCTTGTTATTCCGGTCTAGCGGAAGTATGAGTTGTCTTGACAAGTCGTGATGAGTTCCGATGTACCGTGATAATGGCGGGTACGCACTTTTCAAAGGGCTGGTAGATTCTTAAGGAAATATGATTCATGAAGTGGTTTTCTTCTAAAGGAGATGGTATCTCTACTATAGTTTATGTTAGAGACTCTCCTAAGGTACGGTACAATGTATAATTCGGACTCCATGTATTTCCAGACCCTATATTGATGATCTCATGTCGATTCGACCTAGATGGAACATTGTGCTTCGTATCGCTAGGGTCGTGTTTTGTATCGACGAAGATGACAGACTTTCCTGCAGCGGTTATGGCTACGTGAATTAACCTGATCACCGTAGAGCTGTATGGAAACATTTATGAAATCATTTATATACCCATTATAAATTAACTCTGGCTTATATTCTCCTTCCTATGAATGAGTGAACGACAACTCAGGGAGGCAGCCATGTTAGATTTCGGTCATCATATGTTTTGATCACTGCCAAGAGAACAGATTATTTATCCTATTATCGGACAGTGACAGGGAGATCTCAATCTTGCTAGAAAACCCCCCCCCCCCTTTCGTGGTTTCATAATATATACTACAAACTATGGACGTCAAGTAACTTTAGTTATTTACCGATCTGCCTTCACTGACGCGTTTAGTCAGATAGGGGGATGCGGCCATAATATATCATGACATTGAACTTTTGATGTACTGCCCATTATTTCTGAATGTGTCATGACTTCAGATCTGCTATGTATACCTACAAATTGATATGTCAACATACCATGATGTACTCGTATGTCCCAGTGTGTACGTCTGAATAAATTGAGTAAACAAAGATTCCAGCAGTCTGCATTGGTGCCTTGTAGACACAAGTGTATGAGTGGTTATATTGGTCAGCACACGAACAGTACACCATTCGCGGTAATCACACTCTACACTTCTACTTCATACATACACCATCCTGCGTCGGTTGAAGTGACCAAGTTTAGGGCCTGCTTCCCCTGGAGCCTTTGCCTTCCCTAACTCAGGACTAGGGTGAGTTACCCATTTACAGCTGGGTAGACTGGAGCATGCCTGATCTCAACAACACACCACTCTTCCTTACAGAGCATACAGACTGACACTTTACAGAGTGGAAAGAAGAAAAGAAACTTTACACAAAGGTGGCAACACGTCTGGCTGGAGATGTATATCCTGTTAAAGGCTGTGAGTATGTACTCCACAGTGTCCAGCTTGTAGACTGAACATGGAAAAGACTTTTGGTCTGCCGTGAGACATATATTTGTGGCGGATATGTATTGGCAGTAGATAGGTTTATGAAAAATATCCAGCATATGCCACGTAGGCCCTTGGTGACGTGAGGTGCCCCAAATAAGAGTCAGAGACAGAGAGCACCAATTACAGGCTTGTGCCCACACTCTGAAAAATACAAACATGTCAAAAGTAACGTTCACCACGGTACAGCCATCTCTAATGTTTGAAAACTAATCCCCCGTTACATTCTTTCGCTAGACCACAACACACGCACGTTATTTCCCCTGTTCTCAGTCGCTGTATTAGCCTAGCGCTTAAATCAATAACACAGGTTATCAAAAAAGAAATAGCAAAAACTCTTTACAGCATCAATTATACAGATGTTCAAATGGAACAACAACTTGGGGGGAAAAAATGATATTCATTCAGCTCACACTTCTGTCTCACAAAAAATCCTCTTCTGGCGTTAACTCTTAGCGGATTTTAAATTGGTATCGTGCTTGATAAAATCAGACCTCCCGGTCACACAAAAATTACTTAACTTTAAAAAAATAAATAAATAAATAAATAAATAAATAAATAAATAATAAATAAATAAATATATATATATATATATATATATACATAAAGATGAAATAACGATCTAGGATCTATATGATTAAGCTAGATAAAAAAACATCAAGAAATTAACTAAGTAAATTGTGTGCTTACCAAGCGAGGAATCAATTTCCACACTATAACTGTTATAAGCTGTCAACGGAATAACTCGTCACTAGGCAACAAAGATCCTCGTAGAGACAAATGGTAAAAAGTGCTAGGGACGACTAGCTTAAATTGTAAGAAAAATCTGCAGGTGTTCCGCGGGGGTTCCTCCAGCCCGCTCGAGATGATACAAACCAGACGTAAGACCCAAAAGGAGAGCTTCCCCGGCCGCCTCGCGAGACGGGGAAAAGACGTAATATGGCGATTCTTTCCCCGTTCTACCAGCGTTCTGCGTTCGGGATGAAAAACTGAGGACGGCATAAAATAATAGGCAGAGAATTCCCCGTGTCCCCCATAAATCAAAGGGACAGGGTACTTGCCGTTCCCAAGAATCGCTAAATAAAAGACCTTTGGCAAAAATGCCGCTATTCCACGTAGAAAGAGGTGGACTTAGCTTGGCCCATGTCAAGATTGACGGGACTAACGACAGAAATAGAGCTATTAAGAGCAATAAGACAGAAAAGTGTGCGCAGACAAGAAATAGTAAGAAATACAGGGCAGACCACTCAGACCAAAGTGTCAGATATTTTGATCAACTCATCACAAAGTCCACTCCTTCGCTACGAATCGCCTGCAACAAAGGAGAAAATAAGCAGGATAGAGGGGTGGGTGAGAGGTGTGACAAGATGTGATAAGATAACCTTGGTCGATAGGAGCAAAAGAATACGATAAGGAGCGGGAGAGAAAAAAGAAAAGGAAGAGGATAGAAGAAAGTTAAAGGAGGTCACAGACAAATGTAACGATCAAATATTTGACTTGCCATAGAATGGATGAATTAATGAATGGGTGAATTAATGGATGGATGAATACAGTAAATGGGTGGATGAATGAATGAATAGATTAATGAATGAATGAAATAGATGAATGATTGAATGGATGAATGAATGGACTGATGAATTAATTAATGAATTGATGAATGGATGAATGAAGGAATGGATCAATCAATAAAAAGATGAATAAATGGATGGATAAATGAGTGAATGGATGAACGAATGAATGGATGATTGAGAGAAAACTTGAATGCATGGATGAATGAATAAATAAATAAATGAATGAACGGATGAATGTATGAATAAATTAATGAATTAATAAATAAATAAAATGAATGGATCGAGGAATGAATGTATGAATAAACGAATGAATGAATGAATCAATCAATCAATAAATGAATAAATGGGAGAATTAATCGATGAATGGATGAAGGAGTAAAAATACGGATTGATGAATAAATTAATGAACAATATTAATAGATGAATTAATGGAACGATGAATGGATTGATGAATGAATTGATGTATGGGTGTTTGATGAATGAACAGATGGATAAATGAGTGGACGAATAGATGAATGAATGAATGGATGGATGGATGGATGGATGGATGGATGAATAAATGAATTGATATATGGATGAGTAAATGAATGAATGGATGAATGAACGAATAAATGAGTGAATGGATGGATGAATTAATTAATTAATAGATCAATTAATTGATGGATGGATGAATGAATGAAAATGAATGAATGAATGGACGGATGGATGGATGAATCAACGGATGGATAAATGAAAGAAAGAATGAATCAATGAACCGATTAATGGATTAATGAATAGATGAATGAATGGATGGATGGATGAGTGAATGAATGAATGAATGGATGACTGAATGGAAGATGAGAGGGTGGGGGATTTAATGAATGAATGAATGAATTGATGGATGGATGAATGAATTAATGTATAGATGAATGGATTAATGATTGGATTCATGAATGGATGGATGAATGAGTGGATAGATGGATGGATGGATTGATAGATAGATGGATGAATGGATGGATGAATGGATGGATGAGTGAATGAATGAATGGAAGAATTAAATGTGGCGACGAGAGTGGCCTGAAACAAACCGCTGACTTGATGCGAGAGGTAAATTTAGTATAACCAAAGTAGCTAAGAGAACTCCACAAGTAGACAAAAGAAATCATATTACTCGAAGACCATATTATATCTTACAAAGATAAGTACTTATCAACCATCATCTTGTGAGCTACTCTACCGTTACCCACTTACACGACGTTGTGTACGAGGCCCGGTGTTTATACAAATGTCAGTTTATATTTTATTTATGTAAGTGTTGCAAACTATTATCACGTTATGGATAGTCCCTGATGATGAGGATATCACTTCCGGGCATGTCACCAAGGGAACGCTCATGTACATGTGTCAGAGGATGTACCCCGAAGGAAATTTAACTGAGAGACAGAGAGAGAGAGAGACAGACAGACAGACAGAGAGAACATAAATAAAATATGAGCTTGAACAAATTATTAGTCAACACAGTTCTCTCCGTGTGAAATAAAACACGCTTTCTGGTTACATCTATGACAGAGGTTGCAGGTGTTCGATGAAGTTAAGTTTACGTTCTATCATATAGAGAAGAATAGAATAGTGCACGTGTCATGGAAAAAGAACAAAACACATAAAGATAGAAAATCTAGGAATGAATAGAGAATTAATGAAGGTGATCAAATTTAGACATCTAAAATATTTTGGCTTTGTTAAAAGAAATAAAACTTTACAGTAGACCATAACAGAAGTCAGAGTTGAAGTCAAAAGTGCAAGACGAAGAATGTAAGAAGATAACATCAATAGATGGACAGGAAAGAGTCTATTAGAGTACACTATCACGACAAGAGATAGAAGATGTTGGAGATCTATTACAGTTGACCTTTGATGTGGAGATCAGAGTGCACTATGACGACACGAGACAGAAGGAGATCTATTTCAGTTGACTTTTGATGTGGAGATCAGAGTGCACTATCACGACAAGAGACAGAAGGTGTTGGAGATCTATTACAGTTGACCTTTGATGTGGAGATCAGAGTGCACTATCACGACAAGAGACAGAAGACGTTGGAGATCTATTACAGCTGACCTTTGATGTGGAGATCAGAGTGCACTATCACGACAAGAGAGAGAAGGTGTTGATCTATTTCAGTTGACCTTTGATGTGGAGATCAGAGTGCCCTATCACGACAAGAGACAGAAGATGTTGGAGATCCATTACAGTTGACCTTTGATGTGGAAATCAGAGTGCACTATCACGACAAGAGACAGAAGGTGTTGGAGATCTATTACAGTTGACCTTTGATGTGGAGATCAGAGTGCACTATCACGACACAAGACAGAAGACGTTGGAGATCCATTACAGTTGACCTTTGATGTGGAGATCAGAGTGCACTATCACGACAAGAGACAGAAGGTGTTGGAGATCCATTACAGTTGACCTTTGATGTGGAGATGGCAGCAGATGAAGATGATGATGGGTTCTAAAACAAGGACTATCTTGACCTAGCTGACGATGTTCTCACGGACATTCCCTATCACGGCCTTCAATGACAAAAGACAATTAAAATGCCTTCAAAGAACGAAATACGCGGCATGAGTCAAACAACTGAAATTTTGTTGTTCCTGGTATCTCTACTGTCTTTGCCTTCCATCTGGCAGCACATATATGGGATTTTGTTCCCTCGTAAACATCCCGTTCACATCAAAGTTTTTGTTTTTGACATGTCAGTTATTATTTATAAAGTCTGCAACTTCTTGGCTGTTGCTATGTTGTCATCAATTTCTCTAACCGAGCAGTAGGACCAACATTTGTTTTTTCCTTTATATGTTTGCTACTTTCCTTTGTGTACTTTTTATTATTTTTGTTATAAAGTTTTGCCTCGTTTTGGCGAGGGGCGTCCCGTTCAACCTAGTCGGTTATATTAGGGCGCATGTCCAAACACAAAATACCCTAAGGTCTGAGATTTTAAAGCATCTGTACTGAATTATTCCTCACGATGGGGTTTTTACTTTATGGTTAATAGTTCAGTTTGTTGTGTTGTTCAGAAGCGTACTTGTATCTATACTGACAAGAATTTAATATTGGTTTGGGGTTTATTTACTCGTATGTACTTTTTCTATTGGGTTGTGTTATTCCTTTCTGATGATATAGCTTTGTTACTACTGTTAAAGTTGTAAGATAATTACGAGTTTACTTTCAGAGTATATATATATATATTTTTTTTTTAGTCATTTCTCCTGTCGTATTTTAGATTTTGCTGCTTTTGTTTTTGTGATGTATTATTTTACCAATTTTTGTACTGCTTGTGGAAACTTGGTGCCCATTAAATTTTCTACATTTCTGCAGTTTTTACAGTAATCTTTTATATTTTGTCTGCGTTGGTCGTATTTCTTGCGATCCAGCAAGACATGTTTAGTGGTATTAGTTTCATATCAGTCTTCACAGCTGGGTTCCTATATTCTAAAGTAGCCCATTCCTAATCTGGACCCACATTTGAGCTTAATTCTTAATTTTATACAGACCCTGATCTTATTATACTCTCCAGTGCATTGAATGTTTCCTGGTCCTTTTTGTATTTTTATTTTAATGTCGTTGCCTGTTTGCCAATTATGTTTATATTGCTGCCAAAATGTATTCTTGAGTCACTTTTCAACAGGAGTGACCCACCAGATCAAGTTTCTAAACTCCCGAGTGCAGTTTGCTACCATTTGCATCAGTTATTCTTGTTCTTTCAGCTACTTCTCAACTAGAACTGTCATTTATCCAGCAATTGGGTTGGGCAATGAGTTAAAAAGGTCATGTTAGAAATTCTAGATGACCAAGCTGCTTGGTCTTAATCCACAGAATGCTATTTTTTTTAAAAAAATGGTTTTGACTTTATCTCTGTCACATTGAACCGTGTGGCCAGTTACAAGACAACGTGACTGAAGAAGCATCCCTGGTTCAAGTAGTGTTTTTCATAATTGCTCGTGTTAAGTTGACGTTTGTGGATTCAGCTATATTTCGTGTATTAGTAGAGATTCAATTAACTGGTGAAAGCAAAACTGTCAGATCAATAAAGAAAATTACATGAGAAGAAAGAATTCTTTGAGAAGAACGACAAGAGAGAATTCAAAGAAAAGACAGAACCTTATTCTACGAGAACAAAGAATTCAAAGAGAATAAAAACATCTATTCTAGTTTTAAGAGAAGCTCGAAAAATACGAATTAGAAGAAAGAATTATATAAGAAGAAATCATTCTATGAGAAGAAATAATTATGGAATAAAAATTTCATGCATGCAAATGGAAAAAAGATACGTCATTAAAAACACAGTGGATTACTGTGAATATTCAGATATCCATATTCTACAGGAACAGTTTTTGTACACTAGGTTCTAAGCCACGAACCCAAATACTTTTGAGCTTCGTTCAGGTATACGTCGTAAGTACGCATCTGTTTACACGTGACCACAGTATCAACAAATTCCAACCCCTGGCAATAACTTACTATTTATCTTCTCCTGCATTCGATTCCTCCGGTACCATACTGGTCCCACAACTTATTAACGTCTTGCCAAGACCGACTACTAAATCTCTGGACAGAGTGGATAAACAGCAGAGAGAAGAACCAGTTCTGGGTCCCCGCTCTCCACACTCGTCCATCAATACCAAATACATCTTTGTTGACAGAGTCTGAAGAGTGGACCACTATATTCCGTGTTTCGTACCGTTCTTCCGACTGATTCCTGAATGAATATTTTCGGATTATTTTTGTGGCGTATTTTTGAGAGATAGCTTATTAATAATATTCGTGCCAAGAAGGAGGGGGTGTTAAATAAATGAGAACCATAAAATTCTACAAAGCAGACATTTTGTTTAAACTAAGGCCGGGGAATATGGGAAACATTAAAAACTGTTCCAGAAAATAAATTATCCCAAAACTGGACAAATCTGCAGATAGTAGGCTTCAAGAAGTACAATGAGAATCAAGGTTGCATAGATTCGATTGTTTATATATCTCAAAATGGGATGAATCCATAAGTTGTATATATTCACATTACGGATAGATTTATAATTTTGTAAATACCTGTATTCACATATTGGATTTAATCATTCATAAGTTTGATGCTTTCAATATACTGTTGTGTTTAGAAGTCTAATGTATTCGTTAGTCTACTGTAAGTTTGATGTAATCATTCGTCTGCTACGTTAAGAAGTTTGATACTTCAATAGTCATTTGTTCGATATAATCAATAATCCGTTGTATTCAGAAGTTCGATATATTTAAGTCTGCTGTATAAAAAAAATGTAATGTTCTCAATAGGCTGTTACATTCAGAAGTTGATGTATTTAATAATCTGTTACATTCAGGCGTTTGATGCATTCAATAATCTATTGTATTTTTTTAAATTGAAATATTCAATAGCCCGTTACATGGAATTGATATATTTAGAATTTGAGTACTTGCAGAAGCCACTGAAGCATGCCTCATTTTTCAAAACAACACCAGCTCTACGGCCTTAATTCTTTCTTAAAAAGGCGTATCCAGTGTCCATACTTCTGCACATAACAATAACCAGGAGATACATAACTCATGCTGATCCATATTTTACAATTTACTCGTCACCACTCATCTCCTAATTTGGTCTTTCAGAAAATTATTCACAAACTGAAACAGACAAGTAGCCGATGATTTCACAATTGTTCTCAAGTTTGAAATCCTCATAGAGGTCAAGCGACTAAGGAGGGTTGGACGCGGGGCTGGCTACACACATTTTGTAAAAAAAAATCTTTACCACAAAACTTCAACAAACAAATACAAAATATAAGTCAATTCAGCAGTCCCAGACAGAAGAAGGTCCTCTGGAACGGAGGCTCACGAAGCAACCCGGATAATGCCGAAAGGAGAATGAGTTGTCGAATTACCTTTTCTTTGTCTTGGATTGGCACCTGGAACGTTTGTGTAAGAGAGGCAGGGGTAGACCAAGACCACGCGGAGAAGAGAGACAGGGGTAGACCAAAAACACGTGGTCCGCACATACCCGAAAAGGAAATGTTCGGAGCCCATCTTTGGTTCTTCTAAATCCCAAATTATATTTGACTGAGGAGTCCAGCCAATGTTTTCACACAAAACTTTACGTGTTCAGACAGATTAAACATCGCAGAACAAGTAAGTCTTCTCATGACCGCAGAATTTCTACATCTCAAATGAATCGTCCTAATTTCCATCTCCTTCAAGAAAGACGACAGCATCTTCTGTAGACTTTTCCTATCATGATCACATGATCTTCTACACCCGGCAGTGTTTCACATTCGTTAATCAACAAGGAATGACAAGGTCAACAATGTAGAACTGATGACAGGAACCAGACAAGTGCCAGTGGTACAAGATATGGGAAGAAGATATTGGCAATGGAAAGGGAACACATTGAGGGAACCTGTTGATAGCATTACAAGGCAGTCTTTGTTCTTGAACTCTTGAGATAATAGAGGCAGGGTATTGATTGATTTCCCCGTTAGCTTCTTTGTAATGTGAAACATGTCCCTCATTTTGAATTCTGTCTTCAGCATCTTCTGCCTCTTTTGCCAACTCGTCAGCATATTGTTTCTCATAAAAGATATTCATAGAAATAGAAAAAGCAAATAACATAGACATGTGACATGTTGAAATCATAGAAATAAAAACAAGTGAAAAGATAGAAGTTTAACAGTGTAAAAATAGAAACATTTTAAAGGAATTATATTTCTTAAGAATTAAAATTGGGACTGTTCTACTTGGGTCTGCAGGGGGTGGGATACGACAAGGCCTAAAATCCCACCCCCTGCATACCCAAGTAGAACAGTCCCAAATAAGATAGTTTGGCCATGTCTGCAGAATGGGATAAGATCGGCTACCACGACAAGCATGGAAAACAAAGAGCCATGGATCCAGACCCCAGGGGCACGACCCACAGGAAACTTGTGCCCTGGAGTGACAAACAAACGTACATGCCAGCAAACATTCATGTTAAAAATAACACATTCACTCACATAAAAGATTTAGTTTACTAAGAATGGAAAATGCGAAGCACTAGTGCAAACATCTGTCCATGTGTGGGTGTATGTCTTCATTCATCATAATTTTCTTATGCGCTCCTTACGGAGCATGGAGTAAACACTGTAGTTGGTCCCCATTCAAGGACGCCAATCATGTACATGTTCTTGCAGCTGCGGTTTATGTATCATTTTGTTTCAGATGAACAAGTTGCCAGCCCCATGCACAAACTCTTATTAGTCGCCTTGTACGACATGCCTGAATGTGCAGTAGTAATACTTTCTTTTCTCTTTCTTCAGGGACCCCAGGACACTATAGGCCTGCTGGTTGTACGTCAGCGAGTGAAATTATCTTTTCTTTCTTGTCGCTGAGGTCAATGTTAAGATTAGTTTTGTGCTAGCGCATCTTTTGTCACACCGAGTATTCAGTTCTTGGACATTAGTGATCCGACTTTTATTCAACTAGTAGGTTGGCTAAGCAAACTGTTCCTCTAATACAGACGTTCTTTAAACACCATTCATGTTCTAGAAAGCTGAACAAAATCAAGCGTTCTCTGATTGCTGTGTGACTACCATTACTTTCTATGATCTCATCTTTCAAGTATACGGGATTAATCTCGGCCGGCACAACAATACCAGCCTTCAACTCAGATGTCAAGGCAGCTCTAGTGTATGGCTCTGAAGCTTGGGCAACAATAAAAACCACAACCAAGTAGTTACAGACTTTCATAAATGGGTGCTGGAGCGGAATAGAAGGATTGAAAGGGTGTGACAGGGTCAGCTATTTCGATTTGATGGAATGGACCAGGAAAATAACTAGTGAAACAAGAGGCGAGGACAAATCATTGGTGTTGTGTAGCACGCACATTGGTGTTGTGTAGCACGCACATTGAGAATACTAGCTGATAGTATTGAAAGGCAGCATTTGTTCTGGAACCGCCATAGTAATAGACATAGAGGAATATGTACAACACTGAAAAATGGAATTAGAGTTAGCCATAAAAGAGATAAATAAGACATGGACAGTCCTTGACCTTGCGCCTATAGAACACCAAGGCCTGGCAGTACCTTGACCTTGCGCCTATAGAACATAAAGGCCTGGCAGTACCTTGACCTTGCGCCTATAGAACACCAAGGCCTGGCAGTACCTTGACCTTGCGCCTATAGAACACCAAGGCCTGGCAGTACCTTGACCTTGCGCCTATAGAACACCAAGGCCTGGCAGTACCTTGACCTTGCGCCTATAGAACACCAAGGCTTGGCAGTACCTTATTAAAGGTATTTTTCTATTGTACAGAAACATACATGGATGGAAATAAAATACAAACTCATAGACAGTTCTGCGGTAGGCTTAGTCTGTTACATTTTTTTTTTTACCTTTACCTTTCGCTTTCTGCTAGTAAACGTGATTATCTTGTTCAGTGACGTAGCATGCTGACCACAGCAACAAGATATTCTACAAAGTGACATTTCATTGGCTGAACATTTTCCCAGTGTTTCCTAGACTTCTCTGTTCAGACACTAAAATGTGGAATCTCCCGCTGATAAAGTAAAACATAAAATGCTGTTAGGCAAACACAGACTGACTTCCCTCCGTAGCTAAAGATGCGTGAGGTCACATCCGGATGGGGATGTCTTCACGATTTATGTTTTCTGTTTTCTTTCAGCGGAGATGCCTCGTTTTGGAGAGGCACTTACTGTTCACCCTACACACATAGTCAGTTATATTACGGCCCATATCTATGTCAAAAAGTCTTTGTGGAAGTTTACATATTGTTTTTGAAGTTTTCGTGTTAAATATTTTTTAATGGATGGAATAACTAGCACCTTGCCCAACCCGACTCAGTCGCTTTCTACGACATGACTGGAAGGGAACAGTGTTATTATTCTTTACTCCCCTTTCAGGCCCCGGTAACATATCGGTAAATATATATTTCTGTTTCTTTCATCATCATCATCATCATGACAATTTTCTGTTGCGCTCCTTATAGAGCATACATCCACCTCTGTAGTTGGTCCTCTTGTAGAAAGCCCACCTATGTAGTTGGTCTTCTTGTAGAAAGCCTACCTCTGGTACTTTCGTGCGAAAACGTTATCTTTGCAGACGATGCATAAAACAAAGGGGGAATCGAGTCATTCTTTGTCGACGTAGTTGGTCCTCTTGTAGAAAGCCTACCTATGTAGTTGGTCCTCTTGTAGAAAGCCTACCTCTGTAGTTGGTCCTCTTGTAGAAAGCCTACCTATGTAGTTGGTCCTCTTGTAGAAAGCCTACTTACATCCACCTCTGTAGTTGGTCCTCTTGTAGAAAGCCCACCTCTGTAGTTGGTCCTCTTGTAGAAAGCCCACCTCTGTAGTTGGTCCTCTTGTAGAAAGCCCTCCTGTGTAAAAAGCCCACCTCTGTAGTTGGTCCTCTTGTAGAAAGCCCACCTCTGTAGTTGGTCCTCTTGTAGAAAGCCCACCTCTGTAGTTGGTCCTCTTGTAGAAAGCCCACCTCTGTAGTTGGTCCTCTTGTAGAAAGCCCACCTCTGTAGTTGGTCCTCTTGTAGAAAGCCTACCTCTGTAGTTGGTCCTCTTGTAGAAAGCCTACCAAATCATGGTGTTGTGTAGCAGCACGTGGGGTTGTGTATAGCACGCACATTTTCTGTAGTTGGTCCTCTTGTAGAAAGCCCACCTCTGTAGTTGGTCCTCTTGTAGAAAGCCCACCTCTGTAGTTGGTCCTCTTGTAGAAAGCCTACCTCTGTAGTTGGTCCTCTTGTAGAAAGCCTACCTCTGTAGTTGGTCCTCTTGTAGAAAGCCCACCTCTGTAGTTGGTCCTCTTGTAGAAAGCCCACCTCTGTAGTTGGTCCTCTTGTAGAAAGCCCACCTCTGTAGTTGGTCCTCTTGTAGAAAGCCCACCTCTGTAGTTGGTCCTCATGTAGAAAGCCCACCTCTATTGTAGAAAGCCTACCTCTGTAGTTGGTCCTCTTGTAGAAAGCCCACCTCTGTAGTTGGTCCTCTTGTAGAAAGCCCACCTCTGTAGTTGGTCCTCTTGTAGAAAGCCTACCTCTGTATTTGGTCCTCTTGTAGAAAGCCCACCTTTGTAGGTGGTCCTCATGTAGAAAGCCCACCTCTGTAGTTGGTCCTCATGTAGAAAGCCCACCTCTGTAATTGAACCTCATGTAGAAAGCCCACCTCTGTAGTTGGTCCTCATGTAGAAAGCCCACCTCTGTAGTTGGTCCTCATGTAGAAAGCCCACCTCTGTAGTTGGTCCTCATGTAGAAAGCCCACCTCTGTAGAAAGCCCACCTTGTCCTCTTGTAGAAAGCCCACCTCTGTAGTTGGTCCTCTTGTAGAAAGCCCACCTCTGTAGTTGGTCCTCTTGTAGAAAGCCCACCTCTGTAGTTGGTCCTCTTGTAGAAAGCCCACCTCTGTAGTTGGTCCTCTTGTAGAAAGCCCACCTCTGTAGTTGGTCCTCTTGTAGAAAGCCCACCTATGTAGGTCCTCTTGTAGAAAGCCCACCTCTTGTAGAAAGCCCACCTCTGTAGTTGGTCGTCTTGTAGAAAGCCTACCTCTGTATTTGGTCCTCTTGTAGAAAGCCCACCTTTGTAGGTGGTCCTCATGTAGAAAGCCCACCTCTGTAGTTGTTCCTCATGTAGACAGCCCACCTCTGTAGTTGGTCCTCATGTAGAAAGCCCACCTCTGTAATTGGTCCTCATGTAGAAAGCCCACCTCTGTAGTTGGTCCTCATGTAGAAAGCCCACCTCTGTAGTTGGTCCTCATGTAGAAAGCCCACCTCTGTAGTTGGTCCTCATGTAGAAAGCCCACCTCTGTAGTTGGTCCTCTTGTAGAAAGCCCACCTCTGTAGTTGGTCCTCTTGTAGAAAGCCCACCTCTGTAGTTAGTCTTCTTGTAGAAAGCCCACCTCTGTAGTTGGTCCTCTTGTAGAAAGCCCTCCTCTGTAGTTGGTCCTCTTGTGGAAAGCCCACCTCTGTAGTTGGTCCTCTTGTAGAAAGCCTACCTCTGTAGTTGGTCCTCTTGTAGAAAGCCCACCTCTGTAGTTGGTCCTCTTGTAGAAAGCCTACCTCTGTAGTTGGTCCTCTTGTAGAAAGCCCACCTCTGTAGTTGGTCCTCTTGTAGAAAGCCTACCTCTGTAGTTGGTCCTCTTGTAGAAAGCCCACCTCTGTAGTTGGTCCTCTTGTAGAAAGCCTACCTCTGTAGTTGGTCCTCTTGTAGAAAGCCCACCTCTGTAGTTGGTCCTCTTGTAGAAAGCTACATACATCATCCTCACGCTCATGCAGCAGTGGTTTCTGTGGCTATTTGTTTGTTGAGGTCGCCAGTCTCATGCACAACCTCATATTAGTGGCCTAGTACGACATGCACAACCTCATATTAGTGGCCTTGTACGACATGCACAACCTCATATTAGTGGCCTTGTACGACATGCCAGAGTGTACATTATTCCTATTCTGTCTTTGATCTATCTCTGGAACTACCCTGGACTTCTGTTTATTTACCTCTCAGTTAAATTGTCCAATTGATGGAACTGTGCAATGTTATTTACCTCTCAGTCAAATGTCCAATTGATGGAACTGTGCAATGTTATTTACCTCTCAGTCAAATGTCCAATTGATGGAACTGTGCAATGTTATTTACCTCTCAGTCAAATGTCCAATTGATGGAACTGTGCAATGTTATTCTAAGCTTCTATTTTGAACAGAACAGGTTTACTTAACTATCGTGTGTTTACTGGATTTGCTTACTTACGCCTGCAGCCATTATTTTGTTAATATAAATACAGACTGTATTTAGACATAACAGATATACACAGTTAGGATCCGATAGGGCATGGCAACCAAGTAATCAATCTCTAAAGACAAGATGGAGAGAAACTAGAGAGAAACGGCTGAAAGAAAGAAATTTAGAAACACGATTAATGAAACAGCAAAAAATAAAATAATCGTCTTGGAGTCTGGAGACAATTTGATATATGTATATGTGTGTGTGCTTTGTGTGTGTGTGTGTGTAATGAAAACTTGAACCACAAAGACTAAAGAAATGGTATTGGAATCGTGAATAAACTTTAAGATATGTGTGTGCGCGTGTGTGTGATTGAAAGAGAGAGAAAGAGAGAGAGAGATAGAGACAGTGATTATTGTTATTGCGCGAAATTTCACAACGCGAAGATTTTTAGGAACGCATACTGCCGCGTTATAGGAGAAACGATTGTAACTATATATATATATATATATATATATATATATATATATATATATATATATATATATATATATATATATATATATATATATATATATATATATATATATATATAGTGAATCAGTAACTAACTTTTTTTCTTCAAACATAACATTAAATAAACGAAAAAATAACCAAAGCTGAAATTTTTGTTTAAATATTAATTCGGTATTTATTTAAACTGTGTGACATACCTTTATATAACAGAACTTCCTATCTGCAGTACAATCGATCAAATCTTTTGCTGACTTCTTTCCATGCTATGATTTCAAACTGTCCAGAATCTTCTCTCTTTGTAGTCCCGTATCTCTTTTTCCTTCAATCGTTTCTTATTATCCCGACATACTACAGCTTCCTTCTCATAACATACCCACAAGAAAGTGAATTGCTTGTATCTAACCTGAGGAATACATTTCCTTTGTGCGTTATCATCTTTCAAGACATCCCCATATTAGCTGCTCATGTTATTTTTAATGTTCTTCTGTAAAACCACATGTCTCTGGCATATGGTGTTCTTCTTGCTTATTTACTAATTGTCCATAACTCACTTCCGTATGTCATGACTGGTCCTATATAACTCTGACGAGCTCCCTAACTTACTTCCACCTAACAAAGAGGTGTTGCATAAAACACTTTTCATTTTAAATGGAATACTGCTTTTACTTGATATATTCTACACATCACTTCTGAGATACGACATACATCCATTTGATTCATGTGCCCAGGTGTGTGAATCTATTGACCTGTTTTACAACTGTTCTATTTACTTTGAAAAAGCATTCCGGAGAAGTCGTTTTCTTGGAGATGACTATAGCTTAATTTTTTTTTTCTTCCTAGTAAAGGTAAGGCCTTTATTTTAACTTTCTGTCACTTCTGTATCAATCCTTTCCTACAACTCATTTTCACTGTTTGCCATTAAGAGTGTTTTTTATAGGCGTACCTCAAGTTAATTATATTATGTCCACCTACTGATATTTCTGGCATGTCGTATATGGATTTCCTTTTTTTTTCTCACTGTGCACATTGAACACATCTGACGACAGAACACATCTGACGACAGAACACATCTGACGATAGAACACATCTGACGAGAGAACACATCTTTTTTACCTGCTGAAAGGTTCATATTGGGCTGCTAATTCTTCCAGCTGCTGTTTGTTGCCAGCACATGTTCTTTATTATTTTTAACCCTCACCATAGATGTTTGTGCTTTATATCATTTTGATAATTTACTCGTGATTCACTTTGTCAAATGAAAAAGTGTAGTCTACAAAATTCAAAATATAGTTCTGTTTTAACTTCTGTCGTCCTCTCTATCGATTTCCTTATAATAAATTTACCGTTGTTTGTAACTTTACCTTCTACAAAATCGCATTGTTCATAACTAATTGTTGTTGTGTCTTGTCTGTGCTACGTTTCCAATCTTTGCACTAGTGGTTTAGTCATGCTTCTTTTGTCGTTTTATATTTGCGTATTATTTCATTATTTAGCCTGCTGTATTCCTATCTGTCTTGCTTAGATTTCGGTCCTGCATCCATCAGTAGTAAAAGTTCAAATGGCATCAATTTCTTCTTTGCAGTGTCCTTTGTTTTTTATATGCTTGACATTATCTGCAATTTCGGATCATGTCCCTTTTACCGTACTGCAAACAATCATGTTTGCAGTGACCTCATTGCATTTCGATGCATTTTAAAAGTGTGCCTGCCCTGAATACATTTATTAAATAAATGTCTTTTGTTTCAGGCACTGACATTACAAAGCATAATAATAATAATAATAAATTCTTTAAGCGCCAAACACGGCGCATAAGGCAGAAACCAATGCTCTCCAGGTTGTACGTTGTGACGCCACTCCTCTTAGCTCTTGCACATTGTTTAATCCCAACGTTCTTCCTTCTCTTATTATTGTTCTTCTGAGTGTTTCTTTTGGTCTTCCTTTTTTCCTCTTACCCTCAGGAACCCAAGTGAGTGCCTGCAATGGTATTCTGTTGTTTTGCATTCGTAGGACATGACCGATATATGACCATCGTCTTTTCCTTATATAGTTGGAGACATATTTCTGCCTAGAGTCTTCTCTTATTTGTACTGTCGAGCCTGGTTCTGTTTCGATAACAATCGCTTGTTTTACGATAGTGACTTGTTAATTCTCTGATCAACCCTCCTATCCAACCGACCGATTCGAGGGTCTTGAGCATACTTGTACTTATTATGCATAATGTCAATCCGCTTTCTAAAGTGAACTACTTTATAATTATACAACAATATTAATATTAGCAATATAAATTTTTTAAAATTGTTTTTATATTTTTTTCTATTCCAAAATTATTTGCTTAATTCTTAAAATCTGCGTTGTAAAAGTAAGAAAACTAGATTATAAATCACGAACAATCTTTAATTTTAAAATAATTTATAATAATTTTATAATAAGCTACTAACTTCCCTTTAAAATTAAATAAAATATTATAAAATTATTTCTTTTGGCGCATAACGTTGCTGGCTTAATTGCGGCGTTTTTATTTATTATTTTGGTGTTTTGGATTTTTCCACGGCATCATATCTTAAGACCTATCAGCATGCCACATTTCAGACTTCTAGGTAGCTTAGAAGTGGTCAAACAATTTCGTGCGGACAGATGAACAGAAAATACGTTTCTATTATATATACAATAAGATATATATATATATATATATATATATATATATATATATATATATATATATATATATATATATATATATATATATATATATATATATATATATATATATATATATATATATATATATATATATATATATATATATATATATACGAGGGGCGTTCAGAAAGTAATGCACCACATCGTTTTTTCTCAGCTAATAATGAAGATAGAAGCATGACATTTTGCACACTTCAAATATGGCATGTGCCAATTGTGTGCATTAAATTGCACCGCAACCGGCTAAATAATACGGCTGCCCTAAACCGTTGAAATGAAGCGTGTGAGCAACTTGCGTTATAAGCAGCGAGTTGTGATAGAATTTCTCGTTGCAGAGAAGGAAACTGTTGTGAACATTCACAAGCGTCTATGTGATGTGTATGAAAGTTTTGCAGTCGACAGGAGTACAGTCAGTCGCTGGGTTCAGAGAATCAAAGAATCAGGAAGCAGAGATACGGAGCTGCTTGATCGGCCGCGCTGTGGACGTCCTGCCACAGCCACCAACGCAGAAATGTTGAAATGCGCTGAGGGCATTATTCTTACTGATAGGCGGAATCACTACTCAACAATTGGCCTTACAGCTGTCAGTCAGCATTGGTAGTGCAAATGCAGTTATAAAAACTCTCGGATTTTCTAAGGTTTGCGCAAGACGGGTTCCTCAAAGTCTCGCAAATGACCACCGATTGCAAAGGAAAGCAATTTCTTCTGAATTGTTGGAGCGTTTCAATGCTGATGGAGAGAACTTTTTGGCTAAGATCGTTACAGGTGACGAAACCTGGGCACATCAATTTGAACCTGAGACAAAAAGACAGTCAATGGAGTGGCATCATCCGCAATCACCACGAAGAAAGAAATGCAAGACAATTCCTTCAGCTGGAAAGGTCATGATCACTGTCGTTTGGGACATTGAAGGTGTGATTCTTGTGGACGTTATGCCAAGAGGAGAGACAATCAATTCGCAAGCTTACATTAAGACATTGAAAAAACTCAATCAACGTTTTCGCAGAGTTCGGCCGCACAAGAATCCAGCAGACCTGCTTCTCCTTCACGACAATGCGCGCCCTCACACAAGTCTGGCAACACGGGAAGCAATCACCAAATTGGGTTGGACTGTACTACCCCATCCACCCTATAGTCCCGATTTGGCACCCTCTGATTTTCATCTATTTGGTCCACTTAAAGATGCACTCCATGGGACAAGGTTTGAAGATGATGAAGGAGTGATTCATGCAGCAAAGAAATGGCTGCAAAATCAAGACAAAATCTAGTACGGGCTAGGAATACATGCACTTGTTTCGCGCTGGCATAAAGCCGTTGAAGTTGATGGAGATTATGTTGAATAATACCGATGTTTACATGACATATCCATGTATATTGTGTATAAATTTCATGCTTTTTGAATAAACAGCTCCTGAGAAAAACGATGTGGTGCATTACTTTCTGAACGCCCCTCGTATATATATATATATATATATATATATATATATATATATATATATATATATATATATATATATATATATATATATATATATATATATATATATATATATATATATATATATATATATATATATATATATATATATATATATATATATATATATATATATATATATATATATATATATATATATATTGTGCATGAGGCTAGCAAGCTAATCAAGTAAAACGAATTGCCTACAGAAATCACAGCTACATGAACATGTGAAATTTACTTGCTACAGGCTTTCTTCAGTTACAGTTGTAGCTCCATGCTCAATAGGGAGCGAAAAAATAAACGTGATAATAATCACACAGAAGGAGAACGAGGGAGTAGAATGCTAGCTCTGTTTTCTGTCGTCCAACGAACGAAAAAAACAATCTGAGATCTCAGCAGACGATAAAAAACTTAGGGTATCCGGAGAGGAAAAGGTGAATTGGTTTAATGGTGTTTAACTTCTGACCGTTAAATGTCTGTATCCGTCGTCTGCAACCACTTTTGTCTTTTCCCAGTGCTTCTCTCTCAACTATATTTTGTCCTGTATTTTATGTTAACAATAATTTAATGGGTGTTCAGTTCAATAAACTGAATTATTTCATGACAGAAATGTTAAAAAGGCAGTGCTGATGCCTGTTTCCTTACTATTATAAAATAAAGATTTCTGTTTGTTTTTGTATTCTTTTGTGTGTTCGCCAGAAAATAATTCTTTCTTCTGTCGTTCTCCAGGCTTCCTTTCGCGTTTAGAGTGAGGACAAAGTTATTAGCATGAAGAAAGTGGATAGGAAAGTAAGCAACATGATACAGTTAACAGAAGCCTAGACAGAAATAAGAACAAATAACAACAAAAAAGAACTATCTGTATCAATCATGAAATAACAATAAGGAAGCTATCAGTAAAAGCATAGCAACAGATAAATTCACTTTCAAAAACTCAAACAAAAAACTAGCTATCAGAAACATTCACATCAGAATCAATCAAACTAGCTTTCAGAAACATTCACATCAGAATCAAACAAACAAACTAGCTATCAGAAACATTCACATCAGAATCAAACAAACAAACTAGCTATCAGAAACATTCACATCAGAATCAAATAAACAAACTAGCTGTCAGAAACATTCACATCAGAATCAAACAAACTAGCTTTCAGAAACATTCCCATCAGAATCAAACAAACTAGCTATCAGAAACATTCACATCAGAATCAAACAAAAACTAGCTATCAGGAACATTCACATCAGAATCAAACAAACAAACTAGCTATCAGAAACATTCACATCATAATCAAACAAACAAACTAGCTATCAGCAACATTCACATCAGAATCAAACAAACAAACAAGCTATCAGAAACATTCACATCAGAATCAAACAAACAAACTATCAGAAACATTCACATCAGAATCAAACAAACAAACTAGCTATCAGAAACGTTCACATCAGAATCAAACAAACAAACAAACTATCAGGAACATTCACATCAGAATCAAACAAACAAACAAACTAGCTATCAGAAACATTCACATCAGAATCAAACAAACAAACTATCAGAAACAATAACATCAGAAACAAACAAACAAGCTATCAGAAACATTCACATCAGAATCAAACAAACAAACAAACTAACAATCAGAAACGTTCACATCAGAATTAAAAAAACAAACAAACAAGCTATCAGAAACATTCACATCAGAATCAAACAAACAAAGAAACTAACTATCAGAAACGTTCACATTAGAATCAAACAAACAAACAAACTATCAGAAACATTCACATCAGAATCAAACCAACAAACAAACTAACTATCAGAAACATTCACATCAGAATCAAACAAACAAACAAACTATCATAAACATTCACATCAGAATCAAACAAACAAACTAACTATCAGAAACATTCACATCAGAATCAAACAAACAAACTAACTAACTATCAGAAACGTTCAAATCAAACAAACAAACAAACTAACTAACTATAAGAAACTTTCACATCAGAATCAAACAAACAAACAAACAAACTATCAGAAACATTCTCATCAGAATCAAACAAACAAACCAGCTATCAGACACGTTCACATCAGAATCAAACAAACAAATAAACAAACTATCAGAAACATTCACATAAGAATCAAACAAACAAACTAACTAACTATCAGAAATATTCACATCAGAATCAAACAAACAAACAAACAAGCTAAGCTAAAACTAACTATCAAAAACTTAGCTATCACATTCACATCAGAATCAAACAAAAAAAACTAGCTATCAGAAACATTCACATCAGAATCAAACAAACAAACTAGCTATCAGCAACATTCACATCAGAATCAAACAAACAAACAAAATATCATAAACATTCACATCAGAATCAAACAAACAAACTAACTATCAGAAACATTCACATCAGAATCAAACAAACAAACTAACTAACTATCAGAAACGTTCAAATCAAACAAACAAACAAACTAACTAACTATAAGAAACTTTCACATCAGAATCAAACAAACAAACAAACAAACTATCAGAAACATTCTCATCAGAATCAAACAAACAAACCAGCTATCAGACACGTTCACATCAGAATCAAACAAACAAATAAACAAACTATCAGAAACATTCACATAAGAATCAAACAAACAAACTAACTAACTATCAGAAATATTCACATCAGAATCAAACAAACAAACAAACAAGCTATCAGAAACATTCACATCAGAATCAAACAAACAAACAAACTAGCTATCATAAACATTCACATCAGAATCAAACAAAAAAAACTAGCTATCAGAAACATTCACATCAGAATCAAACACACAGACTATCAGAAACATTCACATCAGAATCAAACAAACAAACTAGCTATCAGAAACATTCACATCAGAATCAAACAAACAAACTAACTAACTATCAGAAACGTTCACATCAGAATCAAACATACAAACTATCAGAAACATTCACATCAGAATCAAACAAACAAACAAACTAGCTATCAGAAAAATTCACATCAGAATCAAACAAACAATCAAAAACATTCACATCAGAATCAAACAAACAAGCTATCAGAAACATTCACATCAGAATCACACAAACAATCAGAAACATTCACATCAGAATCAAACAAACAAACTAGCTATCAGAAACATTCACATCAGAATCAAACAAACAAAAAAACTAACTATCAGAAACATTCACATCAGAATCAAACAAAAAAACTAGCTATCAGAAACATGCACAACAAAACTGACGAACAAAAAAAACTATCAAAACATTCATTCCAATATCAACAACAAAAAAGTTCGTATCAGAAAAATACACAACAAAATTAGTAAAACACTAGCCATCAGAAACATTTACAGCACAATCAAAGAAAACAAAAATAGCTATCAGAAACATTCACAACAAAACTAACAAAAAAACTAGGTATCACAAACATTTTCAACTAAAGCACACAAGTAAGCAACACTATTTAGAAAAACAATGTGAAAGATTACAAGCGAAGATGAGATAAGATATCGCAAAGTCAAGAATATTCAACATTGGGTCTAGAAATGGTTTGGCCATGTCTGCAGAATGGGAGAAGATCGTCTACCACGACAAGCACGGAAACAAAGAGCCAGGGATCCAGACCCCCAGAACGACCCAGAGTCCGCTGGGAGGACAACATTAGACAATCTTTGAAAGACCGAGGACTAGAATGGAACCAGGCCAGGAGGAAGACAGCCGATAGGATAGTCTGGCGCTCTCTCTTCCAAACCTCTACACCTCACGGTAGAAGGGGAACGACTAAGTAAGTAAGTAAGAGTCTAGAAATGGTCAGGGAAGAATGGTATCGGATAACATTTATCTTTTGTATTTGATTACAGATCTATAACAATTTCAGATCTCAGATCTAAAACAAAAGATCTAATAAAAGTATTCACCAAATAAAGACCCAGACGGAGACAAGAATCGAGTATAACCAGGGGACGAAACTGATATTTCGTATTCTTGCTTGTATTCACACTGATTGCCCTGTTCAATACGAGAAACTGAATATTCATTCTACAATACCTGGGTAGAGATTTTTTACTTCCGTTACAGATCCTGCGCCATTTTTTTTTAATCATTTGACGTCACAGGAGACTTTTGATGTCCGACCGCGAGATTATTGTAACGTCTGATCGGGTTTAGTTTTTTTGTTCTAGTATATTGGGCCATTGAAATTATTATTGTTATTATCTCTCCGTTCCATGTCGAGCATAGCCCTTCAGCGTATTCACGCTAATCCGTCTTGCTTTGTGCCATCTGTTGGAGATCTGTCCATGACTTATTCATCCATTTTATGTACAGTATTCAATTGCTCTGTCCATGATGTCTCCTCTGTATCTCTTACTCTTGCGATTTCAGGATCAGGAATCTAATACTACCAAATGGTTTTCTCTATGTTTGTCCTATCTAAAGCCAATGTCTGTTCCTCGTTACTTGTTTAGTTATGTTCGTAAATAATTACATAACATCATATGTAGGTATTAAAGATAATTCTGTCCTGTTTAGTATTAATATGATAAGGTACTGTAAATCTGTGTAACTATTATTGTACTGTTACAATGTTTGGATTTTATTTTATTTTATTGTATGTTATTTTCTTATTTTAAGTAATATTTAAGATACATGTGAGAATTAATGGATTCAGTATGGAAGACGAGAGAAAGGAAGGGCAGAATGTTAGACGGGCCTGCGTGCCCAATTCTAAACCCTTTGAAAATAAAGTTCGTTCGTTCGTTCGTTCCACTGGTTTTGGTCTGCATACTCTCCACAAATCCCAAGTTACTGAGATTTTATCATAACATTATAATTATTCTATTCTCCGCAAATACCTATTTATGAAAGTTTGTAACTTCATGGCTTTCATCGTTGAGTTTCTCAATGTTTCACAGCATGCAATAGGTCTGCCTAGAAATTTGAGCTTAAGATTCTGAATATTAATTTCTTTTGATTTTCCACGAATTTACCAAAACAGTTAAATCTCTATTTACCTTTTGAATTCTTATTTTGACTACACTGTCTGTTTCTCGAAACCCTGTCTACATTTTTGCGAAGATTTATTTAAGAACATATATTTTTTGGACACTGAGACTCTTCTTAAATTTTAAAAGATACTTAAGTGTAATATACTAAATAAAACACCATACACAGCGATTAACTTCGTTTTTAAAAAATAAACTAACCTTAACTACGATTGGTTTCAACTAAATAAACTAAAAAAAAATTAAATGTCATGTAGGAGGAATTTCGACTATAAGAACTGAGTTTCTTAAGACTCAGCACGGATTCCTATTCTCATCATCAGCGAGGACCAGTCACCAGATTAAATGATAGGAAAGGTTTTGCTAGGGAGTGATTAAAGCTAAAATTAACTTTTGTGAAAATTTAAAGTACTTAAATTCGACATTAGCTTTTATAATCCCAACCACTAGAAATCTTATACTTAATTTAAAGCTAGAAATTACAGAATAGCAATTATCAATAGCTCGCCTGGGAAAAATTGCGCTTACACAACTGCAGTCGAACGCCTCGACCAATCTGTGCATAAAGCGTCTGGATACCTAACCTTTCTATGACAGGGGTAAGTCTTAAAATGTATATTTTCTTATTCTTACATGTGTATTTACATGTATAAAAATACTTATGTATGTAAAGTTGGGTGTGTGAGGTTGGCAACCTCATCATGTCAAATAAGTTGCCACATAAACCACCACAACAAGAGCTGGTGAATGCTTCGTATTTACGAGGTATATATATATATATATATATATATATATATATATATATATATATATATATATATATATATATATATATATATATATATATATATATATTCATTTCCACTTTCTCACTCTCCTAACTCACTTTCATCTCCCTTAATAGTCTTAGATTGCATGTTCATGGGCATTGGAAAAATTCAGAGGAAGATGAGATGGTGGAGGAAAGCGGAGGTCGCCTGATGCTTACACCAGGAGTGTCGTGAATTGGCGAAAATCGCTACTGCTTTATTATCTCAGATTACCCGTTGCCACTTACTTTCGTTACGTGTCGAGTAATCTTCGGGAAAATCTGTTGGATGGAAATATTCCTTATTTGAACCATGTAAATAGCTAACAAAAACACTCGATTTATCACATGTTTATGCATACATCTAAGTGGAGACTTTGTGGAATGGGATAATAGTTTTACACAAGAAGACAGAACTGGGACTGAATCTATGGAATATCTTCAGGAATCACCAAAGGATGTTATTCTCCAGATATTGCGAAATATTGCTATGAAAGAAACACAAAACTGGCTTTTTGGTCCGAAAAATTTGAAACCAACTGAATTTTCCCAATATGCTCTCCGATACACCCACTTAGCCAGTATATAAGGCAGCGGTGAAACTCAAATGATACACACTCAAAATACAATATATACCCCAATTATAACCAACTTTCAGGTTGAACAGGGTATAACAGCAACATAGCAGCCAAAGGAACGAACGAACGAACAAATGATACACACACGATTGAAGAGCCGTGAACATCGTATGAGAATCCACATCTTATATATATATATATATATATATATATATATATATATATATATATATATATATATATATATATATATATATATATATATATATATATATATATATATATCCTTAGAGTTGATAACCTAGTTGACTGAAGTTGATGTCTGACGCATTAAAAAAACTTACATACAGAGCTAATCATATTAATAACACGTTGCTGAATTACTTTCGTCTGTGGGGGGGGGGGGGCGGGGGAGGGAGGGGGGGGGAGGGGGGGGGGGGGGGGGGGGGGGGGGGGGGGGGGGGGGGGGGGGGGTGGGGGGGGGGGGGGGGGGGGTGGGAGGGGGGGGGTGGGGGGGGAGGGGGGGTGGGGGGTGGGGGGGGGGGGGGGGGGGTGGGTGGGGGGGGGGGGGGGGGTGGGGGGGGGAGGGGGGTCAATACGAGTCTGTTCTCACAATCGTGACAAATAAAATACCTAACTCATAGAAGTGGGTGGGGGATACAAAATTTACAACAAAACCTAATATATGCAGTTGTTGTACTTACCATCCTAAATAAAAACTTTTGAGACTCCCTCAAATATGAGCAAAATCTTCTTATTTACAACACTGTCAAGAATAATCTTAAACAAATGCTACTACCTTTGAAAAACTCATTCTCTTATACCAACTGTACGACCATTCGTGGACCAATACGGCAGATCAAGGGAAACAAAACGCTACACATAATGGCTACTGTCAAATCCCCAGTGTAACGGGGCCGGGTTCAGTAACGCTTTTCTGTCATTAATGGAGATGAATTCTTCTGGGTAGGGTTCTATATGTTCAGACAAACATCAATAAATTATGAAGCAGAAGTCGGGAGATAGGACATGTTCCCAAAGTAGAAAGTGCAGTTGGGGAGTGAAATGTTAGAGACTTTACCATACTGAGTCCAGCCTTTTTACGATGTGGGATGATCAGTAACCTTTCTCGCTGCCTACACTGACACAATGTAGCCTTAACCCTAACTTCCGTATCAATCTTGAATTCGTTTGAGACAAAATAGCGCAAATAGTACTCCATACTTTCTAATCTTTATCTGTGCGTGACAAGTTTTCAATGTTCTGATGTATCAAAAATACTTGTTCAGCCAATCAGATTCAACGTTTTCTTTTTATTTAGATTCCAATATGTACTCCTAAAAACTATGTTTTCCATTAGTGTCCTTGGTTATAGCATTTTTTTTACAAATCTTAAAAACGTGTTTGAACAAAAGTTCTGTACAATCACTGCTAATTATCTTTGATCTCATTTTTACGAGAGATGCATTCTTTAACAAAATGAAAAAAATTAGTCAGAAACATTACAAAATAATCTGTTAAAACTAGTCGAGCTACATTTATGTCTTTTAAACGCAGAATGTGGTTAATGATGTGAAGGTAAAATCTTGCTTCTTTAATCTAGCCAGGAAGAATTTTTCTTTCCGTGTACTTACCGCTGTCAAAGACACTGGGATAAGAAGAGACAACTAACCCTAAAACTGTGATTGACGAGGCGAATTATTAACAGAGATTTCCACGAATACTACAGTAACGGACTAGAACTTGTAAGTTGAAATAATATTTTTCCTTTGACAATGAAAAACAAATTGAGCAAATAATAAAAGGCATACTTTGATTTGTTTGTCGCATGTCATAGACACAGATACGATAATGTAATAAATCACAGGACAAATAAGAAGTGAATAGAAGATAAATGAAAATAAAAATTGTTGGAAACTGTAGCAGAGAGAAAGGTTCAAGGCAAACGAGAAAGAGATGAACGCACTGTAAACAGGAAGGGAACATTAACAGATTAATAGAAAACCGGTAACAATGATAACATAACAACAAAGAAGCTATCAGCAACAATCATAAATTAGTGTGAAGTCAAGGCTAGAATATGAGAATCTTTCTGAGGTACTCGTAATTTTAATGCAGCCATTGGAAAATGAGAATGTCTTTGGGTTACTTACGGGGTCTTCGAGGAATATGAATCTCTGTGAGATCGTTTTAATGCAACCTTTGGGAAATAAGACACTCTCTGAGATAATTTAAATGCAACCTTTGGGAAATAAGACACTCTCTGAGATAATTTAAATGCAACCTTTGGGAAATAAGACACTCTCTGAGATAATTTAAATGCAACCTTTGGGGAATAAGACACTCTCTGAGATAATTTAAATGCAACCTTTGGGGAATATGACACTCTCTGAGATAATTTAAATGCAACCTTTGGGAAATAAGACACTCTCTGAGATAATTTAAATGCAACCTTTGGGAAATAAGACACTCTCTGAGATAATTTAAATGCAACCTTTGGGGAATAAGACACTCTCTGAGATAATTTAAATGCAACCTTTGGGGAATATGACACTCTCTGAGATAATTTAAATGCAACCTTTGGGAAATAAGACACAATCTGACATAATTTAAATGCAACCTTTGGGAAATAAGACACTCTCTGAGATAATTTAAATGCAACCTTTGGGAAATAAGACACTCTCTGAGATAATTTAAATGCAACCTTTGGGAAATAAGACACTCTCTGAGATCATTTTAATGCAACCTTTGGGAAATAAGACACTCTCTGAGATAATTTAAATGCAACCTTTGGGAAATAAGACACTCTCTGCGATAATTGGAACACCACGTGGAGAATGAGAATGTCTCTGAGGTTATTTACATTCAACGTTCGATGAGAATGTCTCTGAGGTTATTTACATTCAACGTTCGATGAGAATGTCTCTGAGGTTATTTACATTCAACGTTCGATGAGAATGTCTCTGAGGTTATTTACATTCAACGTTCGATGAGAATGACTCTGAGGTTATTTACATTCAACGTTCGATGAGAATGTCTCTGAGGTTATTTACATTCAACGTTCGATGAGAATGTCTCTGAGGTTATTTACATTCAACGTTCGATGAGAATGTCTCTGAGGTTATTTACATTCAACGTTCGATGAGAATGTCTCTGAGGTTATTTACATTCAACGTTCGATGAGAATGTCTGCGGTTATTTAATTCAACGTTCGATGAGAATGTCTCTGAGGTTATTTACATTCAACGTTCGATGAGAATGTCTCTGAGGTTATTTACATTCAACGTTCGATGAGAATTTCTCTGAGGTTATTTACATTCAACGTTCGATGAGAATGTCTCTGAGGTTATTTACATTCAACGTACGATGAGAATGTCTCTGAGGTTATTTACATTCAACGTTCGATGAGAATGTTTCTGAGGTTATTTACATTCAACGTTCGATGAGAATTTCTCTGAAGTTATTTACATTCAACGTTCGATGAGAATGTCGGCACTTTAATTGATCTGATGTAAAGTCATTGCTATGTGCACGAGACTCTGGTCAATATTAATTCATTTATGGAACTCTGTGTTTTAGGAACCCAGTTTGACATTGTTCACAGGGGAAACCAATCTATATATACAAATATAAATTGATGGAGAACAATGTCACGTTCAGCCCCGGATGGGTTACAAACAGGACACACAGTGTCTACAATCTTAGATTGTATATTCAATTGCCGCTAAATGTTTATAGCATAACCTTTCCTCATTCTTTATTCTATAAAGAGTGGATGTAAATGTCTAATTGTGTGCGGGAGCTACAAGGGAGAGTTGATAGAGCGCCCCGTCCAGTTTCCCGAGGTCTCTGATCGGACAAAGAGAGAATTTGGTTGCTTCACTTTCAAGCCTGTCGTAAGAGGCGACTATATGAGTTTGTGTATGAACCTGGCAACTTTATCACTTAAAATATATTGCTACAGAAGCCACTGCTGCACTGATTTATCACTTGAATGTTTTAATACATGCTTTTTTTATCTATGCTCCAGATGGAACGAAGAAGGAAGTGATTGATCATTTATAACTGCGATGTTGCAGGTGAGTAGTGGAATAGGTTTTGAGTGTATGTCGGAGAAGGGAAGTGTGGGAGGAGAACGAGTCCTGCTACCTCAAAACCTTGGCCTGGGCGAGCATGAAGATTTAAACTGTGATTGCCTTGATTGATGGCTGCTGGTATTATAACTCTTACAACGAAGAAAAGAAATCTCTTTCAAATACAGCCATAGAGACGTATAGACAAGTCGCCTAGGAAACTAAATTAATCATGACGTGAACACTTCTAACATAGAAACTGCGGTTTGTGGATAAGCCGTGCCACCACAAAAGCGAGATGTCTAACTTGATACGTCAAATAATCTTACAGATATTAATGTTTAGACTGGTCCAATGGCGCAGCTGGAAGCAAACTAGATTTGTGTGCACGCCCTACTACTGTCTTTCTGCGCTTGTTTCTTTTATTCTCTGACAAAGTCTGCGACATCTTTCCCTACTTAAATGTGATGCACGCCTTTCTTGTTGAGTGTAATGAATATGCTCAGCTGTACTTTATATCCGGACTGCCTTATCTCTGCCTTTCAGCCCGGCACATACGATTTCAGCTCGTATTAATATTTGGGTTTGCTTTCCTTAGCCTTTGGCTGTCCCCAGCTACTGACAAGGCAGCGTATAGTTGGAAATTCTGTCTCACGGATGAATTTCCACTTCTGGTTAATGAGACTATAATTGTAGGGTGGTGGTAAGATAATAAAATGCGTGCATTTTGAGTATTAGCGGCGTATTTGAGGATGTCAATGCCTCAATTTTTATTGTGCATATATATGTATATACAAGTGATGTTAGTATACCTTATATGTGTGTTACTTGAGTGGTTATATTTTATGTATGTGTTTGAATGTGGGTGTAATTGTGGCGTGGTGTTAGGTGAATTATGTGCATGAATGTTTTTGTATTTGTGGGATCGTATTAACACATTTTTTCCGCATGAATTTTTGCGTATTTATGAGGTAGTGTTAACTCTTAAAGGACGGCAGGCCTGAATTCAGGACAGATTTCCCCCAGGGGTCGTGACGGGTAGTTTGTTGTCAGGGTCGGTATAGTGACCGTCCGATTGGCTAAGCCGTTAGAGCGATTGCCTCTCGCGTCAATGTTACCTGGTTCCGGGATCGAAGTCTGGTAACGTCACGCTTCATTCTACCCAGCTGTCAAGGATGCTTGGACACTGCAGGCACGTTTCAAAACATTTATTGACGAGAACACACATGGTATCAACAGGAACAGTCATTGTAAACAAGGTCATGCTGACCGGAAATCGATAGGTATACATTAGGCATTCAGCAAGCTGGTAAACATTTGAATATTCGTGCATGTTCAATACAATGTTCTTCAATAAGGACAGTTCGTGGCGTCGCCCTGGGATTACTGACTAAACGCGTCAGATACCTTAATCACTTTGACACATAGGTGCAACTTGGCATTCCCCGCCAATTGCACATTATCAGGCTGTAGTATAATAGCCGAAAACACAGGCCTCATTCTGACGTCGGCTGTGTACTTCTGATAAGCAGGTTACCATCAACCCTGCAGTAATGCTTATTGTAGACATAAATATGCCGCCAATCTGCGGCTCCCACAATATATCTTCGTCACTGGATTTCTGGATGGTATGAAGACTAATAGTCTTGGATGGCTACCTTGAGCACAACATATAAGTTCTGAAATGGAGGACCGGTGAGCTGCAGTTCACAGACTAGGCAATCTTCTAACATGTTCTGCCACCGAAAGCATAGTAATGGAAAAAGTCGGTATTACCTGTGTGACAGGGGCGCTAGGGGTACCTCACACCCCAGACCCGTGCACTAAGAAAATTTATAAAGGATCGTTTGACAGGGGTTGCAATTATTGGTTGCTTGCAACCCTCTCAGCAGCAGACTTAACAATTCAAGCAACCCAAAGCCTTATGCAGATCAACATTTAATTCTACCGAACAGAACCGAACACCAAACAAACAATCCAACAAACAATCAAACGAACACCCAGTCAGTGTTCATAGACTGTCTGAAAAATAATAAATAAAACAATGTCTAAGTGAACATCAATAGCATGGATAATAACACTTACCATACAGAAAACATGCGCCCACCTGATATCATCAACTATCTCACACACTCATGCGTGTCGTCCAATGCGACTAGTATGGTGTTGTGCATGAGGCTGGCAATCGCACCGGGTAACATAGGTTGCTACCGAAACCACTACTGCAAGAGCATCTGAATGCTTCATGCTGAGACAAACCACACCGGTGGCCCCATGCTCCCTCAGGAGCGGAGGAGAGAAATATACAACTCTAAGTACGCCCACGTGCTCTCACAAACCATGTTCACATAACAATAATAATCAACTGGACATAAAATCATATTCTTCAACACATGTACAACAAATAATCTCAATAATGAGAATTAACTACTACCTCTCAACCGACCCACATCAATACTCGTTCCCGCACTCTGAACATGTCGTAAGTGACGACTGGTGCGCCAGGCCACAAACATGTCATATGTGACCCCTGACGAGATTGGGAACTCATCACATGAAACACATAATTACAGGAACAACCACTGTAACAGCATAAAAATGCTTCTGTTGACTTGTGGTGGACACCAGCCGCATTGGTGTTTCCATGCTCCACCGGGAGCAAACTGAGAAACACCTGTCTCAACTTGCCTTACGCACCAGAAATCTAAATGACTATTCTCCCTTCTAAGTAACCACTAAAGATAAACAGTAGAATAATCAATAATCGTGAAATACACTTAATTACTTTTACATTAAAGGATAAAATAAAATTACTCTTACATTAAAGAATAATATTCTTGGCTTTAACCAAAAACTGGAACTAAATACACCGCGTGTCGCTCGGCATAACATATTATAGGTTTAACACGCGGAGCGTGTTTGCTCAGACTCGTTATCGCCGCCTTTTATCACCACGAGGTTACTATCTTGCGATCGCTAATCTTAATAGCCTCACACTATGTCTGCCTTTCTGAAGAATGAAATAATCGCTCTTAAACTTTCACATCTATCTATCTATCTATCCCATTAAACATTAAAATAGCCACATCGATATAACTTCAGAATCCTAGAAAACTAATGCTAATTTAAATTAACTCACGTGCTCAAGGCATTTACAGCTTGGCTCTTGTGTGTCTTCTTAGTCTGTTCTCACTGGGCGGTTCTCTCAAACATAGACCGGTTTCGCCGCTTGCTACCCCTTTTTATAGGCCCTGGCCTAACCACTCAATTTATTGCGCGCTTACGCGCATTAATCTGCGCCACACAGATAACACACGCGATTATTGCTCCAGAATGCATGAAAACACAGATATACACAACTAGAGCAAAAACACTACTAATATGTAGGCTTATTATGGCCTTGTAATAAATCTGCTTGAAGATAACGTGATCAAAAGGCACTAAACCACATAGACAACATGACTGCCCAGATGGGGCCAGCGCCGAGAACGACAGACCTCAAGATGGCGCTGTCACATATTCCCCGCCTGATTTTGTTGTCGTCCCGACAACTGCACTAAATCAGGCGCTTCAGTCGTATTCTCCAAATCTGGAGGATCACCTTTTCCTTCACTTCGTCTCAGGTCATTGCTGGTTACTCTAATGCGCCCCTCGTAGCCTGGAAACGTGTCCTTCAACGAGTTTTAGATGAGTCTCCTCCTCTAAATGCCGACCACTTTTCCCGGCGCCCTTATGGTGACAGTTGCCACGGCCATCTCTTGGCTTGCACTGTGACGGCAATGTAGATGTGTTGGTACGCTTAGAGAGGGCGCTCTTTGATGGGCAAACCGATATCAAATGGTCCGGGGACCTACAATGGAAACATCGCTTAGGAAGCGGGCCCTGGGGACACTTGGCTGCCATGTGGTTCGAAAGGTCTCCACAGTTGAAGCATCTTATTTTCCTAGGCTTCCTTGGTGCCCTGGGTCGCCTCCTGCTACCCTTACATCCCTGGCCGCCTTTGACTTTCTTCCCTGCAATAAGCGCCTCACACTCCGGTCGACCACCAACCATCTTTATCTTTGAGCCATTCTGCTCCCCTTCTGTAACCTGACTCCCAGCCGCAGAGGGGTCTAGTTTAACGCCTGTGGACATCGATTCTGTACGTGGCCTAGTTCTCTGCATCTAAAACAACGAACTGTCCTGGTACGTCTCCCCTGCTCCTGAGACATCGCATCAATTTTAGCCTCTAATTGAGCCACCTGTGCTCTCAGCCGCTCTACTTCTGCGTTTAATGCATGCGTATCTGACACAGTCTCTGTTCTTGCCACTTCAACACTGGCAACACCAGCCCCCGAAGCTGCTTCGACAGTGGCAACACCAGCCCCAGAAGTGGACTCAGTCTCCAAAAACCGTAGGGCATAGTCCCTCGCCGACGTGAACGATGCTGTAGGCTCCTTGATGATCATTTCCTTTGCAAGCTTTCTTAGTAGGTCATCTCTCAGACAAGCAGCAAACTGGTCACGAAGAAAGGATGGCGCCAAAGGAGTGACGTTGTTCTGCTTTTGTGCCCTTACAACACTTTCAAACACCTCGTGAATGCGATGGGAGAATTCCCAAAGAGACTCCCTTGCACCTTGCCGGGTAGAGTAAAACGCGGCCATTACTTCTGGGATGCTCCGACGCTCCCCATACACCCTAAGAATGGAATGTAGCATCGATTCTGGGTCATCATCATCAGCCTGAATCCTCAGCTCCCTACGGATACTTGGGGTCACACTGTCAAGAATAACATCTGCCTGGTCCTCTTTACTCATCATCCCTACTCTCCAGGCAGCTCTCACCTCTCTGACATATTCCTCAGCCGTAGGACCCGTGCGCTCCCCAAAGCACCGCACTCTCTTGTGAGTAGGTACCACGATGTACTGTACTCGTTCTGGTTGACGATCCAGCCCTACTACAGGGTCATCCACCTCAGCCACATCTTCGTTATCAGTTCTACTAGCAGCACGTGTGTTGCGTGCCGCCATCTTGTTGCTAGTAGAGTTGACTAGAAATCTTGACAAACTGGATGATCCCGTCCCTCGCCTTGCACTGAACTGGGTGTTCTACTGTTTCGGCTGTTGCTGCTCTGATTGCTGAAGAGTTGCTTCACTGCGTGCTGTCTGTCAATCCTGCCGACGACGCCACTTGTGACAGGGGCGCTAGGGGTACCTCACACCCAAGACCCATGCACTAAGAAAATTTATAAAGGATCGTTTGACAGGGGTTGCAATTATTGGTTGCTTGCAACCCTCTCAGCAGCAGACTTAACAATTCAAGCAACCCAAAGCCTTATGCAGATCAACATTTAATTCTACCGAACAGAACCGAACACCAAACAAACAATCCAACAAACAATCAAACGAACACCCAGTCAGTGTTCATAGACTGTCTGAAAAATAATAAATAAAACAATGTCTAAGTGAACATTAATAGCATGGATAATAACACTTACCATACAGAAAACATGCGCCCACCTGATATCATCAACTATCTCACACACTCATGCGTGTCGTCCAATGCGACTAGTATGGTGTTGTGCATGAGGCTGGCAATCGCACCGGGTAACATAGGTTGCTACCGAAACCACTACTGCAAGAGCATCTGAATGCTTCATGCTGAGACAAACCACACCGGTGGCCCCATGCTCCCTCAGGAGCGGAGGAGAGAAATATACAACTCTAAGTACGCCCACGTGCTCTCACAAACCATGTTCACATAACAATAATAATCAACTGGACATAAAATCATATTCTTCAATACATGTACAACAAATAATCTCAATAATGAGAATTAACTACTACCTCTCAACCGACCCACATCAATACTCGTTCCCGCACTCTGAACATGTCGTAAGTGACGACTGGTGCGCCAGGCCACAAACGTGTCATATGTGACCCCTGACGAGATTGGGAACTCATCACATGAAACACATAATTACAGGAACAACCACTGTAACAGCATAAAAATGCTTCTGTTGACTTGTGGTGGACACCAGCCGCATTGGTGTTTCCATGCTCCACCGGGAGCAAACAGAGAAACACCTGTCTCAACTTGCCTTACGCACCAGAAATCTAAATGACTATTCTCCCTTCTAAGTAACCACTAAAGATAAACAGTAGAATAATCAATAATCGTGAAATACACTTAATTACTTTTACATTAAAGGATAAAATAAAATTACTCTTACATTAAAGAATAATATTCTTGGCTTTAACCAAAAACTGGAACTAAATACACCGCGTGTCGCTCGGCATAACATATTATAGGTTTAACACGCGGAGCGTGTTTGCTCAGACTCGTTATCGCCGCCTTTTATCACCACGAGGTTACTATCTTGCGATCGCTAATCTTAATAGCCTCACACTATGTCTGCCTTTCTGAAGAATGAAATAATCGCTCTTAAACTTTCACATCTATCTATCTATCTATCTATCTATCCCATTAAACATTAAAATAGCCACATCGATATAACTTCAGAATCCTAGAAAACTAATGCTAATTTAAATTAACTCACGTGCTCAAGGCATTTACAGCTTGGCTCTTGTGTGTCTTCTTAGTCTGTTCTCACTGGGCGGCTCTCTCAAACATAGACCGGTTTCGCCGCTTGCTACCCCTTTTTATAGGCCCTGGCCTAACCACTCAATTTATTGCGCGCTTACGCGCATTAATCTGCGCCACACAGATAACACACGCGATTATTGCTCCAGAATGCATGAAAACACAGATATACACAACTAGAGCAAAAACACTACTAATATGTAGGCTTATTATGGCCTTGTAATAAATCTGCTTGAAGATAACGTGATCAAAAGGCACTAAACCACATAGACAACATGACTGCCCAGATGGGGCCAGCGCCGAGAACGACAGACCTCAAGATGGCGCTGTCACACCTGTAACCGAATCCACAGAACTTAACAAGGAACTCTGCTGTCATTCCAACGCACAGAGATTCACTGGGGAAAACTGCCAGTGCAGTCACTTCGAAGATTCTCCCCGAAAAACACAATGGACTCTCGTCCCTTCAGAAACCAGGACACTTCCCGGCTTGCCGGAAGTCTAACTCTACTCCCGCTTAAAAAAACCTGCCCATGGGCATACGCCCGAACTGTCTACCTTTGACCCTAAAGGTCAAACACAATGAATGAATAAACAAGGGAAGACAACCCCTAATCAACCTGACATCGCAGGTAAAGACACAATTATTCTTATGATAAAAACATAAGCAAATAACTTGACAGATGACTCCGTCAAAAATGACAGCAACAGACATAGAATGGTGAAGTCTGAAACTCTTAACTCAACTACGGCATCTTCTGCCGTGGGATAACATTTTTTTTTATATTTTGAACTATGTTTTAGTTTCGTATTCTCCAGATCTTATACAGGTAGTTCTCTGTTTATAAGAGTTTCATTTACGCGTATTCGAACATACGCGCACCAATTTTTAGGCATGTTTGTTTTATTTAAGTGCTAAACTAGAAGTTTCGCCACACGACATTTAGACATGTCTACAATATTTTAAGAAGTACTACAAGCAATCATCGAAGAAGGCTGCTACACTGCCAAACACATTTTCAATCTAGACGAGACCGGTCTCTGTTGGAAACGAATGTTAAACCGCACTACACTGCACAAGAAGAATCAAGCGCGCCAGTTTCAACACCGCTAAAGATCGTCTGCCTAGTTTGGGGTGTAGTGCAGAGGGCGAGTGTAAAACTAAAGACTTTGCAGAGCTACCGCAGCAAATTTGCAAAATTGTCATTTTTCTTGAATCTCAGAAAGTAGAAATGAGCAATAAAGAGTTTTTGGCGCTGAAGATCACCACGGAAGAAGAAGAAGAAGAAGAAGAAGAAGAAGAAGAAGAAGAAGAAGAAGAAGAAGAAGAAGAAGAAGCAACTTGCACCAGCAACAACTACTAGCTTGTCTATGTTGAATAACTTGTGAAAGTTGTGTTTTGTACATATATTTTATATGAATGGGATGTATTAACTTAAACTGCTTATTATTCGTATGTACAGTATTGGTGGAACGCATTCCACCTTACTTTAAATGTTTTTGAACAAGAAAATCCTGTTCCATTTACGCGATATCTGTTTACGCGAGGGTCTCGGGAACGCATATATCGCGTAAACCATGAACTACTAATATTGTTGTACTCTTCATCCAGTTGTTGTACAACTATACATAGCAACATTTCTTCTACCTCATACACTCTCAGACGTCTAAGTGAATGTTTACATAGCAACATTTCTTCTTCTTACACTCTCAGACGTCTACGTGAATGTTTACATAGCAACATTTCTTCTTCATACACTCTCAGACGTCTACGTGAATGTTTACATAGCAACATTTCTTCTTCTTACACTCTCAGACGTTCACGTGAATGTTTACATAGCAACATTTCTTCTTCTTCATACACTCTCAGACGTCTACGTGAATGTTTACATAGCAGCATTTCTTCATCTTACACTCTCAGACGTCTACGTGAATGTTTACATTGCAACATTTCTTCTTTTTACACTCTCAGACGTCTACGTGAATGTTTACATAGCAGCATTTCTTCTTCTTACACTCTCAGACGTCTACGTGAATGTTTACATTGCAACATTTCTTCTTCTTCATAGACTCCCAGATGTCTACGTGAATGTTTACATAGCAACATTTCTACTTCTTCATACACTCTCAGACGTCTACGTGAATGTTTACATAGCAACATTTCTTCTTCTTACACTCTCAGACGTCTACGTGAATGTTTACATAGCAACATTTCTTCTTCTTCATACACTCTCAAACATCTACGTGAATGTTTACATAGCATTACAATTGTTTTTTTTTTTTTAATTTGGAAAGAATCGACACTTCAACTTTAACCTAGAAGAAAACTCAAAATGAGAGTTTCCTTGGGTCAATATGGAAAATCCACTCCTTCCTTTAAAAGTTAAGATATTTGTGCTCATGAATGTCTGTGTAATTTGTGCTCATGAATGTCTGTATTTGTGCTCATGAATGTCTGTGTAATTTGTGGGGTGGCGTAATCAATTTGTGTATGCGTAAATTGTTACATATTTATGGGAGATTTTTAGGATTTAAATGAATACATTTTAATGGGTATAAATATGTATTTACAAGTGATGTTAAGATACGCATGTGTGTAGATGTGTGTTTTTGGAGTGTTTCTAAGATGTATATCTGCGTGAATATTTGTGTGTATATGTGGGTTGTGTTAGGATATTTATGTGCATCAAGTTATGTGTATCTGAGGGTATTGTTTAAGATATCATTGCATGTGTATTTATTAGTATGTAATTGTGTTTATGGTGTTATGTTAGAATGCTTATATGTGTGTATGTGTGTGTGTATCCAAATTTGTGAAGTTATGTAAAAAAAAACTGATAAGGCAACTACACGAGGCTGTCAGTGGTTACGTATTGTTTTAATTCGTCGGACAGTTGTTGTACATCTCGTTCGCGCTCTTCAAGTAGGTCTTCATTTTTATTTCAAATAGTGGAACTAACATTGTATGTCACGAGCAAGCTACCCGCCAAGACATGACGAGAAATGATTATGTACTTGTTCCCTTTCTGCAGCACGCCCTGGTGACGTCACTAATTCTCCTATGGTCATTTCGTTACTTTCTATGTCATATCAGCTTTATATAATCTTTGTTGTCAAACTTATCATGACTTGTGGTCAAACTTATCATGACTTGTGGTCACACTTATCATGACTTGTAGTCAAACTTATCATGACTTGTGGTCAAACTTATCATGACTTGTGGTCAAACTTATCATGACTTGTAGTCAAACTTATCATGACTTGTGGCCAAACTTATCATGACTTGTGGCCAAGCTTATCATGACTTGTAGTCAAACTTATCATGACTTGTGGTCAAACTTATCATGACTTGTGGTCAAACTTATCATGACTTGTGGTCAAACTTATCATGACTTGTGGCCAAACTTATCATGACTTGTGGTCAAACTTATCATGACTTGTGGTCAAACTTATCATGACTTGTGGTCAAACTTATCATGACTTGTGGTCAAACTTATCATGACTTGTGGTGAAACTTATCATGACTTGTAGTCAAACTTATCATGACTTGTGGTCAAACTTATCATGACTTGTGGTCAAACTTATCATGACTTGTGGTCAAACTTATCATGACTTGTGGTCAAACTTATCATGACTTGTGGTCAAACTTATCATGACTTGTGGTCAAACTTATCATGACTTGTGGTCAAACTTATCATGACTTGTGGTCAAACTTATCATGACTTGTGGTCAAACTTATCATGACTTGTGGTCAATGCACCAGGGAACAAAAAATTGAAAGGCCTATGCAATCTTTTAATCGGTGGTCAGATTAAACTTTCATTGTGCGATATGCGCATGCATTTTTTTTTTTTCGTATTTTCCTGAAAGGTGGTGCGATTTTTTTTCATTGTTTCTTACAGACGTTTCACTTAGAAAATTAGCATACAGGGGAATTGGCTTTCCTGTGAATCAGTGTTTTTAATAAACAAGGCATCAACACAATTTGGTTTCTCACAGAAACAATTATTCCGATTTTGATAGAATATTCAAGTTTTCCATCCTGTAATTTAAGAAGTCAGTCCTGAAATCACGTTACATTGAGATATGTTTTCTTTCAGCTTCACGTTTTTTAAATTTTTGGCCACATTCTGCTTCTGCTAATGCAAATCCCAATAACACGGGGCTGTTGGAATAATTTCTAGAAAATGTCGAACACCTTCTCTCATTGAAGCAACTTTCCTGTGGCGAGATGAGTGGTTAGGAGGTGTTCAGCGTTTACCTCTCGGACATCGGCAACGTAGACCAATCATTTTATTACAGACTGCCTTTATACCAATGGTGATAAAGCAGCTTTCACCGTGATTTACTTTTCATGGTGAAAATCCATTTAGAAGTTATTTTCCACGGTGTAAATCACTAAGAGAATTGTTTTGCATGGGGCAAATCACGAAATGTTGGGGCCGTTTCGTTATATTCCCCATTGGAATATAATATTGTTATTTGTTAAGTCTTTACGATAACGATCTGATTAGAGCAATCTGTATGACGGGGGTGGGGGGGGGGGGGGGGGGGGGGGGGGGGGGGGGAGAGAGCCACACTGTTGGCTTCAGACTTCATGGTGCGCGAAAAGCCAAATGATGATAGATGTGATATTAACTCTCATTGTGTTATGGAAGCGCAGACAAACCATAAACGTACGGTATCCTTTTCCAAGCATCGATTTCACAATAACCTTACAAAATATATGTCCTGCTGACTTCTAGTGGTCCTCTGACTCATAGTTAAGTCCCTCATTTGTTTATATTTATGAACACGTAATCAGACAGTGTAATCGATACAATTTCTGTTCCGTATCTTGTACATTTAAGTCGTAGGTACCACGAGACTCAGCAGTCATCCATTTATGTAATTCAATTTCTATGACTACGGGACTAGCAATAGGACTAGACAATAAATATCAACTCGATAATATGGCGCGTTAGGTTCTTCATACTGAAAAAAAACTTCTGTAAAATGAATGACATGGAGGATTTATCTGTATATGTGTTGTGTGTGAGAAATGGAAGCTTAGACAGCGGTGCACACAGGGATGATCAAAAAGTAAGGTTCCCTATAGTATAAATCCTTAGGTATTTAGAGAAAATTAATTTACCAATGTGGCAACACTAATTATGAGTTCAAGTTGACAGTGTGATCAACTTTGTTGACGTCAGCGGTTGCTTGACTAGTCCCGTTTGCAAGGGGCGATGAAACCTGAAAAGTGCGCAATGGTATTTTTTGGTGTCTTTTTTTTTAAATCGCCGAAAGAGTTGCTCCTATTGACATTCATAGACATTTGATAAAGGTGTATGGTGACGACGCAATAAGTGTACAATACGTGAGACAATGATGCAGAATATTTTGAGGATGAAGAACAAGCATCACTGATGAGAATCACAGTGGTAGGCAAAGCATTGAAACAACTGTCATCAGCATGGCCTATCAGGAGCCAGATTTGTACCGTGATGTGATTTTCAAACTCGTATCAAGATGAGACAAACGCAATTAACACTATCGGAAAGACTATGTTGAAAAGTGGTTATTATAATGTATTTCAACACTGTGATTTTTTTTTTTTTGGTTCTTTTTTAAAGTCTTGTAAATAAAATTATCTGTAAACTTGGAAACCTTACTTTTCAATCGCCCCTCGTAGACAATGTAGTGAGATTCCATAGAAAATTTCCATGAGATCGCTGTTCGGACATTGTAATATCCCAGACATTAAAAACGAGCGATTATCATCTCATCCTTTCCAAATAGTTGTCCCCTGCGAATCAATCAAAGGGATCTAAGAGTTATGTACATCGTTATGATTATCGTCTCTGTCGTCACTACCCTTTCTGCTGTCTGTGGAGCATTGACATTCAACACGTTCAGGTCAAGCTTTCTTCCTGTCCTGTGCTGTCTGTGGAGCATTGACATTCAACACGTTCAGGTCATGCTGTCTTCCTGTCCTGTGCTGTCTGTGGAGCATTCACATTCAACACGTTCAGGTCAAGCTGTCTTCCTGTCCTGTGCTGTCTGTGGAGCATTCACATTCAACACGTTCAGGTCAAGCTTTCTTCCTGTCCTGTGCTGTCTGTGGAGCATTCACATTCAACACGTTCAGGTCAAGCTTTCTTCCTGTCCTGTGCTATCTGTGGAGCAATCACACTCAACACGTTCAGGTCAAGCTGTCTTCCTGTCCTATGCTGTCTGTGGAGCATTCACATTCACCACGTTCAGGTCAAGCTGTCTCCTGTCCTGTGCTGTCTGTAGAGCATTCACATTCAACACGTTCAGGTCAAGCTGTCTTCCTGTCCTGTGCTATCTGTGGAGCATTCACATTCAACACGTTCAGGTCAAGCTGTCTTCCTGTCCCCGTGCTATCTGTGGAGCATTCACATTCAACACGTTCAGGTCAAGCTGTCTTCCTGTCCTGTGCTATCTGTGGAGCATTCACATTCAACACGTTCAGGTCAAGCTGTTTTCCTGTCCTGTGCTATCTGTGGAGCATTCACATTCAACACGTTCAGGTCAAGATGTCTTCCTGTCCCTCTGCTATCTGTGGAGCATTCACATTCAACACGTTCAGGTCAAGCTGTCTTCCTGTCCTGTGCTATCTGTGGAGCATTCACATTCAACACGTTCAGGTCAAGCTGTCTTCCTGTCCTGTGCTATCTGTGGAGCATTCACATTCAACACGTTCAGGTCAATCTGTCTTCCTGTCCTGTGTTATCTGTGGAGCATTCACATTCAACATGTTCAGGTCAAACTTTCTTCCTGTCCTGTGCTATCTGTGGAGCATTCACATTCAACACGTTCAGGTCAAGCTGTCTTCCTGTCCTGTGCTGTCTGTGGACCATTCACATTCAACACGTTCAGGTTAAGCTGTCTTCCTGTCCTGTGCTGTCTGTGGAGCATTAACATTCAACACGTTCAGGTCAAGCTGTCTCCTGTCCTGTGCTGTCTGTGGAGCATTCACATTCAACACGTTCAGGTCAAGCTGTCTTCCTGTCCTTTGCTATCTGTGGAGCATTCACATTCAACACGTTCAGGTCAAGCTGTCTTCCTGTCCTGTGCTATCTGTGGAGCATTCACATTCAACACGTTCAGGTCAAGCTGTCTTCCTGTCCCTGTGCTATCTGGGGAGCATTTACATTCAACACGTTCAGGTCAAGCTGTCTTCCTGTCCTGTGCTATCTGTGGAGCATTCACATTCAACACGTTCAGGTCAAGCTGTCTTCCTGTCCTGTGCTGTCTGTGGAGCATTCACATTCAACACGTTCAGGTCAAGCTGTCTTCCTGTCCTGTGCTGTCTGTGGAGCATTGACATTAAACACGTTCAGGTCAAGCTGTCTTCCTGTCCTGTGCTGTCTGTGGAGCATTCACATTCAACACGTTCAGGTCAAGCTGTTTTCCTGTCCTGTGCTGTCTGTGGAGCATTCACATTCAACACGTTCAGGTCAAGCTGTCTTCCTGTCCTGTGTTGTCTGTGGAGCATTCACATTCAACACTTTTAGGTCAAGCTGTTTTCCTGTCCTGTGCTGTCTGTGGAGCATTCACATTCACCACGTTCAGGTCAAGCTATCTTCCTGTGCTGTGCTGTCTGTTCTAGATGTTTCCATGTCGTCTTTATCCCTGTTGTGTATGTCTCCATTTTCCTTCTTGTGTGTTTATTGGTGTTCCTCTACTTCTCCTTCCCTGGCTATTCCAGAGAAACAACTGCCCTGGTAAGGCTATTAAAGGCGCTTCTATGTGTGAAACTTGTCCTAACGTGCCAACGTCTTCTTGACATATTTTGTTCCTATGGCACTTATCTGGTTGTTGTCATCAGTTTTATTTTAGTGATCTCCTCAAACAATTTCAATCTACACCGGCATCCTTTTATTAAATAAGGCATGGCCAAATTGTTGAAGATTTTTTGGCTTTAAGTACTTGTAGGATGAATTCTACAATTCCGATGCCCAAATCTCCGTAGTCGCCTCTTACGATATGCGTCAATTACAGTATTACTAATTTGTGCCCGTTTTTCCTGCTCCTGTAACGCACTGTGCTTGCATAAAGCATGAATCAGGAAAGAGATGAGTCAGGAAAGGCTTAAGTCAGGAAAGGATTGAGGCAGGAAAAACTTGACTCAGGAAAGGTTTTAGTCAGGAAGGCTTGAGTCCGGAAAGGCATGAATCAGGAAAGGCTTGAGTCAGGAAAAGTTTGAGTCAAGAAAGGGTTGAGTCAAGAAAAGCTTGAGTCAGGAAAGGTTTTAGTCAGAAAAGGCTTGAGTCATAAAGGCTTGAGTCAGGAAAGGCTTGAGTCAGGAAATGTTTGAGTCAGGAAAGGCTTGAGTCAAGAAAAGCTTGAGTTAACGAAGATCTGACCAGAAAAGGCTGGTTCAGAGATAGAAATGTCCGATTAAGATTTGAGAATGGATGTGCTTGTGTGACGAAATCAGTTAATCAGTTGTGTCCTTTTATATCATTTTCGTTCTCTCCTGCATTATCAACTTATTTCTTCTTTTTCACACTCATCGCCCTGTTATTTGTCATATTTTATGCACCTACATTCTTGACTAGTCACTCCCAGACTTGTTTACGCTTCACCATGTGAATCGTAGTATTACAAGACTAATTAGGCAGGTCAGCTAATAATACTTCTATCACTTAAGTCGACTAGCCACCTTTGACAGAGACGGCCATTGGTGACACAAGGTTGTCTTTGTACGATCGACAAAGAGACAGCTAGATTGTCAATCTGGGAAATCCGTCTGGGAGATGTACGTAAACACAGGTGATAATATATAACCGCTTCCGATGGCTCATTTCTGTATCAATAATACAGATAACCCGTCTGGGGAGATTATGTTGGGAAAGGTATTAGGCAGGAAATAAGTTCACCTATGTGTTTGTGACTTTGCACAAATTTAATCGGAAATATTACTGCCATATTTGAAAGAGGTCACGAGTTAAAATTTTAAAATTGATATTTTAAAACACGGGGGGGGGGGGGGGAAGAATGATTTAACACCCCGAACCATATAGTTCTAAAGAGACAGGATTGGTCTAATTCGAGAGCCTGAAATAAACTTTAGTTCTCATTGGCAAGTGTGTCTAAAATACCAATCTGGACTTGGACTGAGAAATGGAAATATAATCTAGCGAAGTTGGAGACATAAATCAGACTGAATTTTCTACAAACGTCAAGAAACAACTCCCATTAGCCAGAGAGAAGGATCGGACAAAGAATTCCAAACTTAAAAGTGACAGATCGAAGTATTTGGGCGTCTTTATAACTTAAAAGAGAACCCGCAATTATAAATACAAAGACTGGAAACTTAAGGAATCAAAAACACAAGTCATAAGAGGGATTCTGACACTACCCCAGACCGAGTGTTCGAACCATCAAATCAACGTTGCTGTGTCCATTCTACTGTGCCAGGAGAGTGACTATCCCGTTTGGTGTGAGTGTAAACATATATTTAAAAAAAAAAAATTTGAATTTGACATGTCTGTATTTGCTAAGTGGTTACACCAGTGATAGAAGGCTGGCAACCTCAACATATGAAAATAGTATGTTCATAAACCACTACAGCAAGCACTGGTGTTTGCTTTATGCTATTTCGCTCATGAAAGCGAAAGGAGAAGCGACCCCAGACTCCGAATGGAGCAGTGAGTAAGTGAGTGATGATTACCTGACATGTGCCTAGTATGTATAGTATCATTTTGTGAGATATGTGTACTTTTATAATGTTAGTTCAGGCAAACCATTGCACTCGCGCTGTCCAGACACATTTTCCCCATTTAACTAACCAGAAGAATAACGGTGATTTCTAATCATATTCCCTGAGTTATAATATGTATATTCAGGGAGAATAATTATTCAGAGAGGCTAACATTGGTGGATGGACAGCGAGACAATGCGCCTGTTAATCTGCAGCCCATAAATGTACTTAGCAGAGACATTTGTTCTTTTACTTTTCCTAAAATTCGTGGTACGAGACTACATTACTGTTCGTGGTACGAAGTTACACTTACAAGAAACCAGTCTGAAGTAAGAGTCTTCGCCATAATCTTGTGATTCAATAGCTGGAGTCGACACCAACTACCTACAGTGGACACGTTGTAAAGACACCCACCTTGACATTAGGAGTGAAGTTCATCTAGATGCCTCTAGAGAAGAGTCCTCATCACAAAAGACCTGACAACGACCCATTGCAGTACTCAGCCAATTAAGTTTTTTTTTTTGTAACAGGCGCATGCAACGGACAATAACCAACAGTCCCCATTTAAGTCTCAGTGAAGACAATTTTTTTTAAACCCTCTAATGTCACTTTCATCTATATTTATTTAGATTTGTTAAAGACTAATTGATTATTAAATTTGATACATGTTATTTTACAAGTTTATAGTTGATTCAGTTCTTATAGATAAGAGAGCGCATACATGATCTAAAATCTTTAATACATATGCATATAGTTACAGCCATAGAGCCAAAAATACTCATAACAGGAATTATGCTGGATTAAACCAGCTAGGGGCTCGAACAAAGCATACCATTGCTTAAAACTTCACAAAAGGTGCCGGATCAGATATAAGTTAATTGTGCTCTGCCCTATGCAGCATTGTTCTTGATTTCTGAATTATCTTGTTAAAACTCCCTTGAGATAGAAGCATCATTATCCTTCTATCTACAACTCTGCCAAAAGTAATCTTGTGCGAAGGTAGACACCTTTGAGGACCAATTTTAGATACTCTTGAGTTTTGGCCACTGTGGGACCACTACTGCAGAGCAAAGGGGAGGCAAATCCCGTGACAGCATGTGTTACGTCCCAGATGACTAATATTTGTTTTAATAAGGAGTATTATTGGCCTTAGCGTTCTGAGTGTTTGATGATGTTATCTTAAGGAACATATATTATTGACGTTAGCTTGATTAGTGTGTATTATTTGTGTTAGCTTGATTAGTGTGTATTAATGATGCTAGTTTGAGTAGTGTGAGGTTCCAAAGGTTGTTATTGCCGGGAGTTGTAGTGAGGATAAGCTCTCACTGCAGATAAAATACTTCTATGGCACGCGCCTCAAACAGCCTCTGACAACCAAGTCCAGCTCCCGGCCTTCATGTGTGGCTCAATTTGAGCCCGGCGGAACTGTTTCCACTGACGGGAGAAGGGGCAAAGGCGAGCGACTGGCGCCTTAAAACCAGCAGCTTCGGGCAGATAGGGCTCGTGATCCTTGGTTGGTAGCTTATCTAAGAGAAGGAACTCTGAATTCAAACCACCGCTGCCTTGCGGGAATATCCATTTATGGAATTGGCTTCGGGAGTAAACCCTGAGGATAAATCCGGAGTCGGAGTCCCTAAGGCAGTCTAATGTCGATTCGACATTATTCTGGCAACTCCTGCGACATGGCTGGTACCAAACTGTATCGGCTACTGCCGTTCCTTTGGATCTACCGGCTGTGTGGAGAGGGGGAACATGCTGCATGGGCAACAGCTTGATCTCCATATAACTGTGCCCAAGCTCGCGCCCTGGAGAGGACACTCCAGCTTCACCCTATAGGTGTCGGCAAAACACGGGAAGTAGCAGTTACCGGTTATAAGCATTTTGCCCAATTGGCGTAGGGCATGGCGCCAGGGGCTACTTCCGACAGTGGGAGAGGTTCCAGGATCTCACTGGACAGCTACCGCCCGCTTCAAGCTGGGCAGCCCCCAGTCAATAAGGTGTTGTCCCGCCACTGTCTGCTTTCCCCATTGGGTGCATGGGGATTAGGGTCAAACCCGAACTGTGGACAGAAAATTTTGCACCAAGCAATTATCGAAAAAATAGAAATAAGCAAACTCTCAGATTGGGATGCTGGAACGTCCGGACTATGTTGACTGGACTATCCGAAAACCTACATGATGTAAACGATGTAAGGAAGACAGCCATAATTAATGATGAGCTTAAACGACTTCAGGTGGATATAGCTGCACTTCAGGAAACGCGCCTGGCGGGGTCTGGAACGGTGAGCGAGAAGGACTACACATTTTATTGGCAAGGGAAAGATCTTAATAAAGCTAGAGAACACGGAGTAGGTTTTGCGGTCAAAAAAATCGCTAACTAAAATGGTTGAACCAGGCGAGAATGGATCAGAACGCCTGTTAACGCTCCGCCTGCAAACTAGCACAGGTCCCATCACCCTTGTCAGTGTGTATGCTCCTACTCTGTACTCTGCCTCAGAAGCTAAAGATGAGTTCTACGAGAATCTAACAGCAATTATCAAAAGCATACCTAGGCAAGAACAGCTTGTTCTCCTTGGTGACTTTAACGCTAGAGTGGGTGCCGATAATGTTTCATGGCCTTCATGTCTGGGCAGGTTTGGTATTGGCAAGATGAATGAAAATGGACAACGGCTCTTAGAGTTGTGCGTCCACCATGACCTCTGCGTGACCAACACCTACTTTCAGACAAAACCCCAGCATAAGGTGTCATGGAGACACCACGATCCAAGCACTGGCACCAACTTGACCTGATTCTCGTCAGAAGGCCACTCCTCAGGTCTGTGCTCTCCACGCGCTCGTACCATAGTGCAGACTGTGATACAGATCACTCCTTGGTTTGCTGCAAAATCAGAGCACAACCAAGAAAACTCTATCGTGTCAGACATGAAGGGAAACCACGCATTGATACCAGCAAGATGTCAGACCCTTTCATGATCGCTCAATTCACTGCGACCTTCGAGAAAGTGCTCAGTAGCCCTCAGCATGGTGATACTATTACAGAGAACTGGGAGCATCTACGGAACACCATTCAAAGTACTGCACTTGCCACCTTTGGTAAGAAAACAGCAAAGTCAAATGACTGGTTTGATGCTTCATCAGATGTGATGGCACCTGTCATTGAAGCTAAGCGCAGTGCTATGAATGAATACAAACGTTCACCGAGTGCCAGAACCCTACAGATCCTGAGGGCTACGAGAAGCAAAGTTCAACAAACTGCTCGACGCTGTGCAAATGACTACTGGCTCCAGCTCAGTGAGAGCATCCAGATCGCAGCGCAAACAGGCAACATTAGACAAATGTATGACGGTATAAAGAAAGCACTTGGCCCCCATAAAAGTAAGACGGCACCGCTAAAAACCATCAGCGGAGAGAAGCTAACCGATAAGGGTAAGCAGATGGAGAGGTGGGTCGAGCACTACTCTGAGCTTTACGCTAGAGAGAATACCGTTACGCCTGCAGCCCTTGATGGGGTCAACAGTCTGCCAACTATGGAGGAGCTGGATGCCGAACCAACATTAGAGGAACTCAGCAAGGCCATTGATAGCTTGGCCTCTGGCAAAGCACCAGGCAGTGATGGGATTCCTCCTGATTTAATCAAATGCTGTAAGAGCACGCTATTACATCCCCTGCATAGGATGCTGTGCCAGTGCTGGGAAGAGACAACTATTCCTCAAGACATGCGAGATGCCAAGATTGTAACACTGTATAAAAATAAAGGAGACAGAAGTGATTGCAATAACTACAGAGGCATCTCTCTTCTTAGTATTGTTGGTAAGGTTTTTGCCAAAGTCATCTTAATGCGACTACACAAGTTAGCTGAGCGCATATATCCAGAGTCACAGTGTGGATTCCGAGCTGGCAGATCAACAACAGACATGATCTTCTCTCTCCGCCAGCTTCAGGAAAAATCAAGAGAGCAGAAAAGACCATTATATATCGCCTTTATAGACCTCACAAAAGCATTCGACCTGGTTAGTAGGGATGGACTCTTTCAAATCCTCCTGAAAATAGGCTGCCCTTCTAAAATGCTGGAAATGATACAGTCATTCCATGACGGCATGAAAGGGAACAGTCCAATATGCTGGAAGCACGTCACAGCCCTTTGATATACGAAGTGGCGTTAAACAAGGCTGTGTTCTGGCTCCGACCCTCTTCGGAATCTTCTTTGCCTTACTCTTGAAAACATGCATTCAGAGATGCAACTGAAGGAATATGCCTTCACACTAGGTCAGATGGCCGTCTGTTTAATCTTTCAAGGCTGAAGGCAAAAACAAAAATCAGAAGGGTCACTATAAGAGACTTGTTGTTCGCTGATGATGCTGCAGTCATCACTCAAAGCCAACAGGAGCTTCAGAGCTTGATGAATCGCTTCACTAAAGCATGCAAGGACTTTGGCCTCACAATAAGTCTAAAGAAAACGAATGTGCTGAGTCAGGATGTGGGTGCTGCACCAGTTATCACTATCGATAACTATGAATTGGCAGTGGTGCACCACTTCACATACCTAGGGTCTACCATCAATGACAAACTCTCACTGGATACAGAAATCGACAGCCGTATTGGCAAAGCTGCAGCTACCTTTGCCCGCCTCACATCGCGTGTTTGGGGAAACTCTAAACTCACAATGAAGACCAAAGCTGCGGTATATAATGCCTGCGTCACCAGCACACTCCTATATGGCAGCGAGACCTGGACGACCTATGCTAAGCAAGAAAGAAGGCTCAATACCTTCCATTTGCGGTGTCTACGCCGTATCCTCGGCATCTCGTGGAAAGATAAAGTGACAAATGTCGAGGTGTTGTCACGTGCTGGCCTTCAAAGTATGTATACGCTTCTTAGACAGCGCAGACTTCGCTGGCTTGGCCATGTTCGCCGGATGGATGATGGTCGCATCCCAAAAGATATCTTCTACGGACAATTAGCAGAGGGCAAGAGAACAGTTGGGCGACCACAGCTGAGGTTCAAAGATGTGTGCAAGAGAGATATGAGGGCACTGGACATGGATCCAGCAACATGGGAGGATAAAGCTGCCGATCGCACTAAGTGGCGATGCTATTTACGGCGCCACCTCAGATTGGGCGAAGAGAGGCTCACACAAGAAGCAGAGGTGAGGAGAAAACGTCGAAAGGAGCACCAGGAAAATAAGCAGCTGAGGGCTGTCACCTCAGGGGCGCATTCCCATAGTCAGTTATGACTGAAGGGGCTATTATTATTATTATTATTATTATGAGTAGTGTGAATTAATGATGCTAGCTTGATTAGTGTGTATTATTGGTGATAGCTTGATTAATGTATATTATTGATGTTAGTTTGAATATTGTGTACTAATGATGCTAGCTTGATTAGTGTGTATTATTGATGTTAGCTTGATTAGTGTGTATTAATGATGTTAGTTTAATTAGTATGTATTATTGATGTTAGCTTGATTAATGTATATTATTGATGTTAATTTTATGAGTGTGCATTATGATGTTAGCTTTTTGTGTGTGTACTGTTAATGTAAGCTTTGGGGTGTTTATTATTGATCATTCTCCCTGGCCTTCGACTCCTCATCTATATTTTGTTTGAGGGAGTTGGCCAACTCATCCTTCATCTTCATATGCTTTAATTCCTGTTTCTTCTTTGTCTACATCTTCACCTTTTCTGTTGCTTCTTTTTGTTTCCCATATTTATGTAAAAACAAAAATTTTCTCTGTATTCTTCCTCAACTTTTTTCTCTGCAGCATTATTTTTCTCCGGTATCTTCTTATTTTTCTGAATGTTTCACTTCTTCTACTTATTCTTCTTCTTTTTCTTCTTCCTTTTGTTTCAATGTCTTGCTTTCTTTTTTGCTTTGTTTTCTTCTGCTTTTTCTTCACCCTCATCATCATCTGGTTTTTTTTCTACACATTTCTGCTTCCCGTTTCTTCATCTCCTTCTTTTCTTCTTCTGCTTCTTTTTCATCTGCTTCTCTCTTTCTCTACTGAGTCTTTTTCTTTTTCTTCGCCTTGGCTTTCCGATTCTAGTTTATTTTTCTTAATTGTTTTCTTCCCAACGTTTCAAGAACTAAAGAAACTGTTTCCATTCTTCTGTATCCATGATTGTCTCTCTTAAGTGTACTATCCACAAGTGGTCCTAGTACAGTTCCATTTTGTCTGCCCATAATTTCCTTGTGTGTTTCGTTGCTTTTCTGACCTAGATTTCTTCAGTAAACAGGAAATGGTCGTGGCACTGTTCATTTTAACTCCCTGTATTAGTAACTACCACACTGGCAGTCGAACTCTGTAACAGCTGGACACGGAACAGATGTATTGGTAGTACCTAACTGCCTTGGTTCCATCCATCATTCACGTGAAAGATTCGGTTGAGAGCTAGGGGTGTCAAAGGCGATAGATTTCTACCAGATTGTTTAACAAAGATAAGGATGGTGTCGTGTGTGTAAGGATATGTGGTACGCATAAGGAAATAATCGAGTTATTACACCGCAGAGGGCGACCATTGAACGACAAACTCAGGGAAATTGAGAAAGATTATTTGTGAGTGAGAATTAATTCATTGTTGATAGAAGGAAGCTTATTCACATTTGACGTAAGGAAGGCCCACAAGTAGAAATCCTGTGAGTATACAAAATATGTATAAATGGGCAAACGTAGTCATGTGGTGTACTCAGGTGGTGTGGTGAGATGAGTAGAATTTCTCGATGAAAGATTGTTAGGTCAGCTTGTACAAACAAGAAGAGCTAGTGTGTGGACGTCTGTGATGTATTAGAGCAGGGACTTTTAACCCTTTTACTCTCACACCTCCCCTAAATGTTAACTTAATGTTTACTCCCCCGTCCTTCCCCAAAGTAATCACTGAAGCAATGAAGACATAATGGAAATGTTACTGCCGGTATTTTATGTCTATTCAATTCCTCCCATACATTAAAAACAAAAAATTTAAAAATATAAAAAAAGAATAATTAAATAGGTGGGATGGCTTTTGACACTTTCGGTCAGTAAGGAGAGAAGTCTTGGACAATGTTAGGCGCATATCATACTTGACATCAAAGAGATTTCTAGCCACTGAGAAGCAATTACAGCAAATTTTCCAGAAAACACCTCACACCTCCCATGTATACACTCTCCACCTTCACCAGGGGCGCATCCCACTGGTTAAAACCTCTGTCTTAGAGCCAGTTTGCAAACGATGCTTTGATTAGTCTCACGTATTCAAGTATTCTAATATATTCATTCTGGAGAAAGGTATTCTTTCCTAGGCAAGTGCATGATGTGTGAGTAAGATTATTCCGTGATAAGAAAAACAGTATTTCTATTGAACTTTACATTGCAGGTATGGATATATCCAGAGCCGGCTCTAGGGATGTTTCAATGGGGTGCGAGCATGTGATGGTGCGCCCCACATCCCACACCTTTACTGTATTGAATCTTACGAGACTGAATTTCGAGCTCTTGGGTTAGATCACACATTTATTTCCGCAAGTGATGTTCAGTGTAGCAGTTTACAAAAACTTAATACTCTTAATTTTCTACAATCTTATGGTAGGTAACTGTAGCGAGACGGGCAAAATACTCTGGAAATTGCATCATAAATGATAACATTTCTCTGAGACTTTGATTATAAATATAATTCTCATTGAAGTTTAGCCGTGGAACATATGTATCTTTATGATTTAACCATAAATAATGATTTTACATCATGAAAATTTATTTGTCACTGGACTTTCAACTAAAAAAACTAAATCACAGTAATCCTGCTTTAATGCCATTGGTAGAATGTCAGCCTAAAAAATCATTGGTCGTGAGACAAAACGGGGCGGCCCCTATCAATCCTTGTTTCTCTCCGGCAGTATCGGTACATTTGTGGTACTGATTTTTATTATGTGCTGTCAATTATCGCACTTTTCTTTCTTTCTTTCTTCGTTATTTTTCTGCTAAGTAGCAGATATTTGATTTTATCAAATCATTCGACACTCCTCTCTGTGATGTCACGTGTTTTTTTACCCGGTCATCCTAGCTTGCGGTGAGCAACTGAGATAAGATAGTCGCCGGCGTGTTTAGATTGAACTGCTGATAAGACGACTCGTTTGGTAACCCAGATGGGCAGACGCGGAGTTTTTGCGTACTCATACGACTGATAACGAGATTACTGTCTGTGTGACACATGTGGGCAGACAAGTGTGACATAATCGCTTCCGGGCCGACTTGTTATGACAACATTACTTTCTAATAAAGTAACAAGCATTACAGATTACACATCTTGTCATGTGAGTTCCCCGATCTGTCTGTAAGTTTGTGCACAATGGCATCGGACATCATATTATCATATGTGGGAGAGTTGACCTCTGCCTTACCTTCAAAATTATCCGATGTCGGAATATGTTTGAAATCATCACACCCTATCCGCATGATTTGAAATGATTGGATCTTTCTGATTAGATTTATAACAACAATGTGTGGTAAGATAGGAATATAGTCTGACCATTTTCGCAGTTTTATTTCACTTTGAATTTCACACTCGCCAAAACAACATCAGACCTCGCTAGAGTGAAGATTAGATTCATAATTCCTTTTTTAACCGGACCTTTTATTGGAGAATCAAATAAGACTTACAAACCATAGGAAATCTCAACATTTTAATAAGGAACACCGGGGCTAGGAAAACTGAAACACACGGAATCAGAGAAGGAATCTATTGTCAAATTAAAGACACCCCAGTCGCGTGTAAGAGACCTACTCTTCTCTTTTATTCATCTGAGCAACAAGTCTGTAGCCACGATTGGCATAAGTAGTGCATTTTTCATTCTAATATATATATATTACCATGTGAATTTTAAATTGTGAAAATTGCTACAGGTCGCCCAAGTCATTGGAGGCAGGCAACCTCAGCATCTAGAATGATGATTCATGAAGTACCACTGCACGGGCGGGTGATTGCTTTATTGATAGTTTCGTAAAGAGAACTAAATGCATAAAGTAGTTCCAGATTCCCTATCGAGCAGGGAGGAAAAGATGAAAGACATGATGTACATTCTAAGTAGAATACTTACATTTTCAAAGCAGTGTAAATGTCCCTATAAACATAGCCACTTTAAAAGTAATGTAAGTTTTCAAGCTTTAAACCAGTGTAGATATCTAAATGAAAATATTCATTTTAAAGTAATGGAAGTTTCAAACTTTTCAATCAGTGTAAAACATAAATGAAAACATATTAAATTTATATTGTGAACACTTTTCAATCAATGGAGATGTATATGTAAACAGACTCTATCTGTATTGTTAACCTTTTAATTTAAATATAAAGTAACTATGAAAGCTTTCTATTTAAATGTAAAGAAAGTTTTATACCGAGGGTTTACATTTAATTCTCATCGAGGGTAAAGTCTGAGTAATTGGGATGCTGGTATGGGAAGATAGGAACCCATAACTATGGGGTGGAAAACGCCATACTCAGAAGAGCTTTTCGTTTCTATTTCTCTTACCAGTTAATGGTGGTACCAGCAGAAAGTACTATCTCTGAAACAAGAAGGGAACCTTGGTCTAAGCTTTAAGACGAAGGACGCACGTGGTAGACTCTCTTTGACATTTCTGAGAAACAAGCTACCCCCGACAACCTTGATCAGAGATGAGCGCGAGCAGAGAGAAAAGAACCAACCCATAAGAAGGAGCAGAATCGTCATTGGCAGTTAAGTTCAAATATATGCTGCCACTTGAACTTCTTGTAATATCTCACATTCCCTAAAGACTGTGAGGATAACTTTTCTTGATCCATAACTATTCAAATTATTTCCAACAGTTAAAACCTAAAGTGATTGTTAAATTTTGTTATTTGTAATGTTACAAATTTAACTTCGATTTAATCATTTTAAAGTTGCTGCATGTTTGTCTCAGTCAAACTACTACACACACTATAAACAGAGCTATACTAGAATAATATAATTCCACTGAGTAAATCAGGGGTGGGGGCTTAAACGAGCTGAAAGTAATAACTGCTTAAATTCTTCACAAAAGTTGTCGGCAGATTTCAGAATTAACGTGCTCAGCAACAGCCAGCATTGTTTTTGCTTATCTGAATATTTTGTGAGGACTCCCATGTGATATAAGCTTTACTACTCTTCTATATACATTTCGGCCAAGAGTAATCTTGTGTAAAGATAGACTCCATTGAAGCCTATAATAGAAACTCTTGAGTTTGGCCACTGTTGGACCACTACTGCAAAGCAGGGGAGGCAATATCGTCACATGTCGAAGTGCGGACGTATCGGAGGGCAATTACGTCATGGCCGATTGACAAAACGACTGAAAAAAGGGTATGTAAGCCCGTTTCAGACACAGTTAATCTAAGGACCATAATTATGAAGTTTCATCGCTTCTCGATTTAACCGCAAGCTTGTACAGTTGAGAAGATGTCAAGCGGGCTGACCCTCACTTGTAGGACGCCACAAGTCACAACATACAGCTGAGAAGAAGCCAAGCTGGCTTGATCTTGTGAGTCGATTTGCTTAGTGATAAGCTTCAAGCCACAAAGTCCTATATGTACTATTGGGTCTGAGGGTATGTTTATAAATGTACAGATCGTTAATTTTATAAAATATCTAAGTATCTTGTAAGCTGATGTATATTTAAAATTAATGTTCTGATTGACTTAGATTTACATGCTTGTATTTTGTTTTGGCACCCTGACTACTGAAGATGATCTTCACTGAATATAACCTGAAAACAATCCTTCAACAGCATTGACTCGGCTAGCTGGTCCGTCTTAGGACGAGTCCTTATCAGGACTTTACAATGCAAGCTATACAAGCTTAAATTCATTTTCAGGGCTTGGTTTTTAACGCTGTCCTCATCAAGACTGGGCGCAAGCGTTCATGTTGTCATTTTGGTAAGGGAGATCACTTCGGCAAAACTTAATGCCAACGGGAAAGAATTGTAAGAGTGCCTGGAATAATTTTGAAATGATATTAATAGCCTTCATTGTATTTTTATGCTTGATTTTTTTTGTTATTATAATATTGACCTATCTCCTTGACTGACAGAATCACAACTTTCTAACAGTGGTGTTATAAATGAGAGTTTTGATCTATATTGGTCACTCAGTCAATGAATGGACGTCCCAGTGCTAACGTTAACACACCATAATTTTTTTTGTTATCTCCCTTGAAGGTTCATTTGAAGTGAGAAACACACTGGCAGTGTATGATTCAACTAGCAACAATGCATGCTGGGGCAGAAGTATCGGGACTTCATGTCAGGGGAATAATTCAACGAGCAAAGTGATATCGAAGGACGTCTTCATTTTCTCAACGGGAAGTCAAATCCATTATCCAGCAACAGAACTGACTCAAGAAGATACGTTTTCTGCGGTATCGAAAGCAAAATCGAAAAGTCACCAAGACCGTAATTTTGTTTAAATGATGAACATGACAATGACAATTTCATAATTTCCAGGTTGAGAATTGTTGTGTGGACATACATTTTAAACTAAACATAGATATAATTATTAGCGTGTATTGATTTATTTTATAACATGGCATTTGTTAATTCTGTTTATTTCCAGTTATTAATTTTAAATTTTTGTTGTTTGTGTGGACTTCAAAAGAAAATTTAATATTTAAATCTTCTTCCGCTCTTCTTTGATCATTAGCAGCCGACTGTCAAAGCAGTCAGTGGCCATCACGCCTGGTGGCGTCTTGTAGGACAGCAACAAACTACTTCCACTATGCTCAGTCGGCGGCCATACTTCGTACAGTGCCCCAGCTCTGGTTCATTCTTTGCGTTTCAGCCTCCACAGTTCTCCGCCAAGTTGTTTTTGGTCGGCCTCTTTCGTTTTCCTTCAGGAGTCCATAGCATAGCTGTTCATGTGCACTCACATCACTTTTAAATAGGGATACGAACAGTAACATAGGATAGATCTATGCATTCACCGTCAGCTTTATCTACCCAAGTTTCACCAACGGATTTTTATTTTATTGATCACAATCGCGACGATAAGGGCAAAGATGCTAATGACGACGATGATTGTGATGATAATAGTGGTAATAATGATGATTGAGGCAATAATAACCATGATTATGTCAAAGATGGTAGTTGTGAAAATAATGACATTGACGATACGAATGATGAAGGTAGTGTTTTGACGTCCTCATCGCTATGACACTGAGAAATTGATCACGTGATGATCACATGAGAGTGAGGTCAGTCAGGCCAGAAATTTCGACGTGTAAATAAATAAAAAAAACAATGGTTGCGTGTAAGGTCCCCTATTTGACTGTCTAAAACCACATTTAGGAAAAATAAAATGAGAAACAGAATTGGCAAAGAATCGAAGATATAAACATTTTTACCCTCGAAATTCCAGGCAGCACTGAAATAGATGATTCCATAGTTGCTGTTAATGCGTGACTGCGTATCAGCCAAATGGGAAGCCCTAAATCAGACAGGCACCTTTCTCACTGGGAGAGTGAGAGAGAGAGAGAGAGAGAGAGAGAGAGAGAGAGAGAGAGAGAGAGAGAGAGAGAGATGAGAAAACAAACTTCATTTTCAAAAGGTGAAGAATTAGGCCGGCAGGCCCGTCTAACATTCTGCCCTTCCTTTCTCTAATCTTCTATTTAGTGATAGAAAACGAACAAACTCTTGATTTCATCAGGGCAAACAAGTAGGCAGTATTGCCTTTGTGACCGCATAGCTTACTACACTAGCATTCATACGTGCTATAATGGTACATATAAAAATGACAGCCATAACAAAAGCAGATAAGGCGTTTTCACACAAAACGCAGTGTCATTAAAGTTCAGTTGGCAGTCACTGCTCTGAGAGGGCAAATGTAGGGCAGTCCCAGATAATAATAATGAATGGGTTTTATGCGCGGAAAGTGTGAAATGAATGTTGTGTGATCATGGGTTTTTTATCCAGTTGTTAAGGTGGAAATGATCACTGATAAGGGTGGATTTAGGGCTTGCTGCTCTTTGGTGATAAGGCCGCTATCGTGATGCTTTCATAAATGATAATGGCAGAACTGACCACCATGGACGTTATAGGTATAAGTCCACTTTCGTTGAAAAATCTTTAGCCCCGTCACAGTACCACCCCTATCGACACCAGGTATTACAGTTCAAGATGTAGGGTGTCTTATCTGGTTTTGTGTTGTTGTTGTTGCTATGTATAATAGTGATGTAGTTCACAGAGTTACGACACATAGGGTACGACATGTGAAGTCATAAATGGGCAAACTGCTCTTGACGTTTTTTCATCATTTATTTCGACGCCACGAGTACAGGTACGTTACATCCAGTTCACAATAGAGCAAAGTCATGACATTCACGAATATCAGCATACATAGTTCATCAATGCATTTGGCATATTCTCAAAATGATGATATGGCGCCAAGGGATTATATTGTTGGCTCCAAATACAAAAGTACATCAAAAAATCCTCCTACTGTTCAGATGTGCTAAATGAGTCAAATCATAAGTCGCACGAGGATGGCATTCCAGGAGTGCAGGTCACACTGACCTTTACAGGCATTCCTAAGTCTAACCTTGACGTAGGCGTAATCGCTGACACACAGCGACGTTCATAGAACATAGAACTGTCCTACGGGCTGAGTATGACCCGTGTACATATAGATCTCAGGTATGAAGATACCTGGGGCGTGACTTCTAATAAAAGGACCTCCCTTTCTGTAAAGCATACGTGAGCAAAGATCGACCATTGTCAAACATAAAGTTAAGTTACAGATTGGATGTAAATGAGGCATTACCTTCGTTCGAAAATCCAAACCACAGAAAACATACGCCTCCAGGCGATTTGAATACTCAAGGGAAGGACCTTGTAAGCTAACTAACTCACAATAAGGCTCCTAATTCCCTAACAAAATCACAGAGACGCCGGAACGCGTCTTCTCTGCTTCACAACTTTCCATCGACTCCAAAGACAAAGAAACTTCCCAGACGCCTCGCGTCCGGACATGCGCAGAACCTATACACTTGAATAGTCAATCAAACAAGACGATCTAGGAACATTCCAGATACAGATTTATACTAGATCGAGCCTTATATGGACATGAACAGAGACCTCAACACTGGTTTCAGACATTCCAACAACAGTTGACCGATACTACCAAATAAGGAGAATGGTCACACTTCGTTCAAAAAATATGGACCGACCGTGTCTTGACCCAAGAGGAGGTAACATCATATTAAATGATAATCTCAATTATCCAGAGTTATGTAGCTTTGACCGAAAAAAATTAAAGTGTAAATTTCAGTCAATCTGATTACACAATGTCTTTAGCAAAAAATGATCATACAATGTCTTGAGAAAAAATGATCATACAATGACTTTAGAAAAAATGATCTGTGCGTAACAATCACCAGTGTGAAAAAAGTCGAAATAACAGAAAGTCTTGTGCAAAATGTCGAACACAGAGAGTCGTGTGTAAAATTAGCGAGACGTGTGAAAAATGGCGGGAAAAAGAAGTAACTGTACATAAGTTTGAGAAATGCGAGAAAGGGCAGAGATTTGCTGAGAGATTTGCTAAGTGATTTGCTAGGTATTCATTGTGTTGTGTTAGGCAAGCCAGGTTCGAGTTTCGTCTTAGAAATTAGATAGATAGAAATTTGTTTGTAGTGTTAGGTGAACTTCGTCTTTGAGGTTATCAAGACCAGTTTATTTTTTTTCTTCTGTTAGATATATTTTCCTTTTGGATTTTACACTATTTTGTTTATAAGTAAGTAACGATCATATCATTGTGAAAATACCAGTGCTTGTCAAATGACGATCAATAAACTTCTGGTTGAATTTACTGCATTGCTGTTTTTGGAACTTTACAGTATTTCTTTTGAATATACGTTGTCATGTTGAGACTGTTTTGCTTATCACTAAACCTAAAGGGAAGAATGAACCTGGGAAGAAAAATGAGCAAAAGTCAAGAATATCCATCTCAGGCGGAAAGCCTGTAGCACTTGAACAACAACAACATATAAAGGATTAACTCTGATTGAAAATAAAATCAATATAACAATAAATTGGTTATTATTCAGGTTGGAGTTATATGAGTCCTAAAAATGACTGATAGGTTATATTTCAGGTTGGTATTCGTCTTCAGCAATCATATCAGGAAATACAATCATTATACCTGATTCCATAAAATATAATCATTATACATGATACACATTAATTATATACAGGTTTAGGTATTATTTGGGAGCCGCGGTAGCATAGTGGTTAGTGCACTGGCTTCCTAGCGCAGTGGTCTATGTTTAGGCCACAAAACGGCTCCTGGGTCGACCCAGCCCCAAATGGGTACCAGAGCTACTCTGGGAAGGTTAAGGCGGCCGGCGTGATGCCGACCACATCACCCCTCGTGTGCCGACGGTCAAGATAATATGGGCCTATCACCATATTCCCAATATGCCTCAATGGGCGTGTAACGGGGGGGTTCCTTAGGTATTATAAATGATACTAAAAAATACAATCATTATATATGATGTAGGCATTTTCTCTTACAAGTTTATAGTAAGTTTACCTACCCTCTAAGATTAATACAAGCCAGATTTGGACTCGACTTTAGTGAAGTAAGAGAGCCCGGTCACGCAGATAAGCAATAAATCAATCTTGACAGGTTTCTCTTTCCCCAGTCGGTCTAGCTGGCCTTCGTGTTTGTGTGTGTGTTTTTTTTAATAATAAAATGCGCCCATTTATATAGGTAGACGCAGGGAATCTGCCAGTGCGTAAAGAACTCTTTTGATTGGTTCTCGACGATTTGGTACATTTTTATTGCCGACGATTTCGTACTTTCCATGACCCATTTCCGAAAAACAGGGCTTATGCCTAATTTTATTCTGTCTGCCGCCATCTTGCGCGAACAAGATGGCGTATACTTCGTGTAACTTAATCTGTCTCAGTCTGTTGAACGTGGATTGGCTGTGCATATGTATTAATAAAGAAGTGGGTTTACACACACGTTTCACGACAGTTACTATGCATCCTAGGTATGTGAAGGTGTATCTCTGTTCCAGTTGCTGATTCCTTACTGATATGGGCTCAGGGTTGCCCACACTGAGCTTCATGACCTCTGTCTTCTTTAGACTGATGTTCAAGCCCACCTGCTGGCTTTACTTATTAAGTCTATCCGTTTTTTCCTGGATGTGTTGATGTGAATGTACTAGTAGTGCAATGTCATCTGCATATTACCGATCTTCCGATGTAGAAAATGTAGTCCATCTTATTCCTCTTGGACTGCCCTCTGTTGTCTGGCGCATCACCCAGTCTATGACTGTTAAAAATAGATTGGTTGATAAGGGGCATCCCTGTCGTACTCCTATCTTCACCTCAAAGGTTAGGTTGCTCTGCCCAACGCTACACGTAAAGTTGGCATATAGGCTTTTTATGATTGACACTATGCAGCTTGGAATTCCATAAGCCTTCAGTATTTTCCATAAACTGTCCCTATTTATACTGTCAAAAGCCTTTTCAAAAAAAAAAAAAAAAGATAAATGTCCGGGTCATTGGCGGTTTTAGGTTGTGCGAGGCCCTGGGCAAGCGTGGACTTGCAACGTCCCATATAAATAAATTTCCCTTATATCAACAAGCATATATTTGTGCTCGAGGCCCCTTGTAAATAAATTCCCATTGTATTGACAAGCATATATTTGTGTGCGAGGCCGTTATAAATTCATTCCCGATGTATCGACAAGCATATATTTGGGCGCGAGATCCTTATAAATTAATTCTGGATGTATCGACAAGCATATATTTGGGCGCGAGGTCCTTATAAATTCATTCTGGATGTATCGACAAACATGAATTTGTGATCGAAGCCCCCGGTGATTAAATTCCCGTTATATCGACAAGCATATATTTGTGCTCGAGGCCCCTAGTAATTAAATTCCCGTTGTATCGACAAGCACAAATTTGTGCTCGAGGCCCATAAAAACGCCAGGCCTTAGGCAAAAGCTTAGGTTGCCCATGCCTGAAACTGCCACCGGTCTGGGCCTACGTAGGTGCACGGTTTTTGTCTACGCCGTATGCGACCGTGGGCGTGGCATCATCATCATCATCATCCCTTTATCTCCCCAAGTAGCCCAGGCCTTCAACAAATTTATGCCAAGCCCCTTGTCCCGTGTCATCAGGTCATCGTCTTCTTTATCCCTTTTATGTCTTTCTCCATCTCCTTTATGTCTTTCTCCATCTCCTTTATGTCTTTCTCCATCTCCTTTATGTCTTTCTCCATCTCCTTTATGTCTTTCTCCATCTCCTTTATGTCTTTCTCCATCTCCTTTATGTCTTTCTCCATCTCTCTTTTCCTTGTGCTCTGTGGCCTGCCTCTGCCTCCCTTACCCTGGGGATTTCAGAATATTGAGTACCTTCAAATGCTATTAACAGGCTTCCTCATTTTGTGTCATATCTATCTTCGGCGTTTTCTTCTTTTCTCTTGTTCCCCTGACACTTGTCTGGTTCTATGGGTGAAGATGATGATAATGGTGATGAAGATGATGATGAAATAATCCAAACGACTACAAAAATAACCACAACTCGTGTCACTCCTGGAAGCACCTCTGTTAAATATATTGGAAGATATGGAAGTAAGAAAGCAACACGCTATTATTTCTGAGGTGCTTTTTAAAAAGGTGAATGGTTCAGCCAAGGGTGAATGAAATTATTTTGGTGGTGAGTGAACTAGAGGGGTGAATGAAGGGTGAATGAAACATGAAGGGTGAATGAAGGGTGAATGAAACATGAAGGGTAAATGACTTAATTTACTCAGATATTTGTATTTTTCACTATACACAGTCAGCTCCAGTTGCTTTTTAATGGCAGTGGAGCTGGAAATTTGATATGTTTTTTTCCTCTCTATCAACGATTTTATGATTTCAAAGTAGCAGGATTGTGCCCAAATTTACTGTAATATAACCTTTTATGGGAGACCAGACGAGCTAGTGGGATCATAAATTTATAAATGACAACACTGGAGGATCCAATTTCTCACATTTGGAAAGCTTCTTCAAAGAGTGTGAGTGTGAAGAAAAACATCCAGCTCTGGAGAAAACACTGAAGGACATCATTTCTACCATCTGAAGTTGCTGTCTAGAAATATCCAATACCATAATTCCCGCCGTAAGTATGTCGGTCGGTCGGTCACATCATGCACACCGTCATTTGTGCACTTTTCTATTTTCGAGAGAGTACATTAACAGCTAAGGGTTGCAACTGTGGTTGAAAGTTAGACAATAATTGTATTGTTTCCCTTATATGTACTCTCCGGAAAATAGAAAAGTGCGCAAATTACGGTGTGCGTGAACAGTTTGATTATGGAAAGAAGCCAACAACACAATTGATAAACAGTACATGAACTGGAGACAGGAAGGTGCGGAGATGCATATTAAATCAACAGACAATCAAGATACTCTTCTGTCCAGTTTCATTCGAGAAACGGATTTAACTCATAATTTTCTTAAAATAACCTTAAAATGTAAGTTTTTTTATTGTTTCTTCAAGACAAAATTTTAATCTAAAGTATTGCAGACTTATTATTATGGATCACAATGATAAGATGGCTGCAATTAAAAACCTGTCAATTTTGACGGGTAGTTGCTAGTTGAAACATATCCTTCTCGGAAGCATCTGCAGGACTTGACAAATCAGATGTGGATAGTTAATCCTTTTATCACCAGCCACATCAAGCGAGCAGATGTTGGGGAAATGTCAGAATTGTTGATGGAGTTTCATTATGACTTCACTCAAAAATTATCTTGTGACATGTACTCATACTCTGGAGATTATTGGGTTGGATTACTTGTTTTCACTGAATACAAATCAATTGCCTTAAAGTCTCTTCAATCACTGTTATGATGACAGAACCTGTCCTGTTTGAACAAGGATTTTCGACCTTGGAAGAACTGAAAACTAAAACGCGAAATTCACTTCAGTATGATGATTCGGTAATGCGGGTTGCTTTGGAGAAGGAAATTGAACCTCGGTTTGAGAAGCTTGTCACAGGAGTACAGGAACATCCTAGTCATTGATGATAAAAAAAACATACACAATAAGAAAACATTGTTTGTAAGAATATAATTCTAAGTTCTAAGACTGTTGTTTACTAACTTTACTTTATGTAAACTACAAAAATTCTAATATTTTTTGTTGAGTTAATTTTTATTTCTTAAGAAATGAGTTAATTTAGGTTCTTATGCTGGGACCCAAAGATGCAGCAATAGAGAATGCAGTCAGCGACCCATAGCTTGACTGCTTGCGTCAGGGTCAGCGAACCAGAGCTGACCAAGACCTTAGTCCACGTGGTGGTCCTGGAAACTGGCTGCATCACTGCAGTCTGGCTGAGAGAGTAGGGATCGAAGAGGAAAGGCAAACACGGTCCCAAAAAATGCCGTGCTGAAGCCGGATGTGTCGGCCGAAAGGTGCAGATATCACAGCTCCGGCGTAAACAGACAACACACAAGTTACACACCGTGCGTTGCGCACCTTTTTTCTGGCGCGAGTTACTATTTTGAGTGAGTCCGACCGACTAAAATACATCGGTAATTATGTTAGTTGGGATATTATACACGAGGGTGAGTAAGACGAAAATTATAAAAAAAACAAGAAAATTTAGTCGCGAGTGAATGAAACTTTGTGATAAAGACTCGAGGGTGAATGACACTGAAATAGTTTAAGAAGCACTGGTCAAGAGGTAAGGGTCAAGCATGACGTCACCACTACAATTGGTCTCCTTGCAGGACGCCTGTAGCATGACGTTACTACTACAATTAGTCTCCTTGCAGGACGCCTGTAGCATGACGTTACTACTACAATTAGTCTCCTTGCAGGACGCCTGTAGCATGACGTCACCACTACAATTGGTCTCCTTGCAGGACGCCTGTAGCATGACGTCACCACTACAATTGGTCTCCTTGCAGGACGCCTGTAGCATGACGTCACCACTACAATTGGTCTCCTTGCAAGATGCCTGTAGCATGACGTCACCACTACAATTGGTCTCCTTGCAGGACGCCTGTAGGAATCATTTATATACTCTTGGAGCAATGGTTTCTGTGGAAATGTGTTTGACATGATGAGTTTGCCAGGACCAGGCACAGCCTCAAATTAGTGGCCCTGGACCCCATATCTCAGGGGGCAGTAGTCCTATTCGTTATTCGTCTCGTCAGAGACCCCCGGGAACTATTTGGGCATTCAAAACACTATTCTTTATTCTAATTACCTCACCTATTTCTATACATCTAAAACACTGTCGTAAAAATTTTAAATCTGTATGACACCACGCTCAAATTCCCCGCTCAAAAACTAGCATAATATTTGAATCTAAAACTAACTATAGTATTTGAAGCAGTCTAAGAACCCAGTCAAATTTACCGCCCACCAAAATTTATCTAAGAGCATAGTACAAATTTAACAACCAATCATAATGCTTCTTTTTTTTTTTTTTTTTGGTAAGGATAAAGAAACCTTTTAACGTGATAACGATGCCTATTTTGTGTTTCTGACCAAACGAATATATTTTATTTCTTAACAACTAAAGATAAATTAAACATAAGGAAATGTCTCAAATTATAGCGCTGATATTGCTTAACACATAAGCATAAATATTCACGCATGATAAAATTTTATGGTAGTAGAAAAATTTATTTTAGTGATATTTTCACATCAGGGTAATGCCAAATTTAATTACTTAAAAATTACCCAGATTGAAATGCAAAGAAATAACAAAAGGAAAACCATATAGAACGATAGAGAACAATGAGCCGTTTAATTATCACTTTTGATAATTAAAATCGGTCCGCTAATAACTATAATATATAATATTTAAAATTAGTCAGATTATACAAACACGCTCAGAACCGCATAAGGCACAAGTCTCAAAAATTAACTTTTTGACTTTTCCTCCGATTGGCTGGATGTAGTTCTATAAATAGTAACAAGGTGGTACTATCGGGGTCATTAGATTCAAAAATTTACACCGAGCTGACAGCATTGGGAAGATAGAAAGATCAAGTCTTCGCCTTCTGTTCTGAAAGCAGTTCTAGATCCATTAAAAGGCCAGTTCAGCTTGTGTGTATGACTATATTTACCTGAGGGTAAGAAAGATATATTTATTTTCTTATTTTATTAATTATTAACTTGTGAGTAAACAGCCTATTTGTTCGAGTGCTATTCGAAAGTGAAACTGCCGGCGGGATGTGTTGTGTCACACTGACCTAAGTAGGAATGTGTGTAGGCTTGTTCGAAATGAAAAAAAAATGTGTATAGTGTTTGCAAATAGGGCACAAAATTTACGACAGTAAGTGTTAGTAGTGGTTTAAATTGGTATTTTCTTCTGGAGTGACACACTGTTCCAAGATCATGTGATAAACATATAGGGAAGGTCAGAATGAAGTAATCAATAGGTCACATGCTGTATTGTGCTTACCATGATTATTGTATGGAAGCCAAGCATGGACGAAGGACACTAACATTGAATCCAAACAGAGAAAGAATGATTACCTGAAACTGATCGTAGGCAACGATATTCAAGGTCTTGTGCAACTTGTTAGCACAAATATCTGACAAGGGTAAGTTTTAATATTGTTTAGGGGTGAATGGATTGAGGCAGACTTCTACATGGAATGGGTTGTCCTTCTATTCCAGGTTATATCACGAAATTACCTCGTGGCTGTATTCAATTGAGAGGAAGTGTGGGAGTTGAGATGTCCTCAAGAAAACTGGAGCCAGACCCCATCTTCGCAGTCAGGAGTCACTAAGTTGGTGATCGTCACAAATGTTTTACAGAACAGCAGCAGCAACATTCTAAAGTTAAGTCCTTTGGGAAGGCAGTGTCAGCTTATCCAAACCATTCACCAAAAAGTATTCAAAATAAACTTACAACCCTTTGTAGGATGAAAGTAGCAGACCTTCCAAAGTAATCAAGAGACCTACAGCATAGTAATAGCAGACGTTATCACTCATAGGAACAGAAACTGTATGTGTAGTTATTCCAGTGAACACTCTACAAAAAGGGAACAGTTTTTCCAGATTATTTATTTTAATTTGTATATAATATCATTACATTTCTTTTGAGTATTCCTGACCTGAAAAGATTGAGGTTCAGGACAATTAAATTGTACATAAAATTTCACCCAGTCTTGCTTAATAATTTTATTAAAGTTAAAGTTCTGTTTGAAATCAATACCTGTTAAATTAAATAAATTCCCCTAGATACGTAGCAAAATCAATTTGGGATCTTAAGAGGTAGCAGTAGGGACTCAGAGCACTACCTCATCATCTTCTCTGAGAACTTACATAGCTTGACCCCACTTTGATGTCTATACACCCTTGCTCTTTTCAGAGAAGGGGGTATTACTTATAAGACCAGTCTCTTATCTGGCACTATCCTGGTATCCTCTGATACACCTATTTGTCCAGGATAGCCTATATTTTAGTAACATCAAAACCTCTTATGACAAACACCACGTTTTATTTAGCATCTACGCCGCCTATTTTGCTATATGAATAAAACAGGTTTTATGTAACTCCCATGCCACCCGCTTTAGATGAATCCAAATCACCACGTTTCTATACCATGTACCCAATCAGTTTTGCCATACAATCAAAACATCACATTTCTTTATCATCTATACCCTCTGTTTTGTCAAACATGTAAAACACCAGGTTTCTATAATATTGACCCCACTTGTTCGATATATAGGCCGTACGTGTTCGATATACATTCGATGCTTCTTTGATATACGGGCAGTACTTCTTCGATATACAGTTAGTACTTGTTTGAAGTAAAGACGGTGCTTCTTCGATATACAGTCAACACTTCTTCGATATGCAGTCGCTACTTCTTCGATATTCAGTCAGCACTTCTTCGGTGTACACACACAGCATTTCTTCGATATACAGTCAATATTTCTTCGATATAATGTCGGTACTTCTTCGATATACAGTCCGTACTACTTCGACATACAATCGATATACAATCAGTACTTCTTCGTTATACAGGTGGTACGTCTTGGATATGTGCCCGGGCAGGTCACGGCACCAATGAGTGTGTTATGTGCCCGCGTCAGTTAAATGTGCAAGTAGTTATATTGATTTTATTTTCAATTGGAGTTAATCCTTTTGATGTTGTTGTTATTCAAGTGCTAACTGGCCTTCCGCCAGAGATGGTAATACTTGACTTTTGCTCATTTTTCTTTCCAGGTTCATTCTTCCCTTTAGGTTTAGTGATAAGCAATCTCGTATAATGGTTTTCAAATGATCCACTTTTAACACAGCAATTGTAGAAAATTCAATTAGTGTTTATTGATGTCATTAGGCAAACACTGTAAATTTCACAACGATGGTTGGTTATCCAAGAGGAACATTTATGTATCCACAATGAAATTTATATATATGTATATATATATATATATATATATATATATATATATATATATATATATATATATATATATATATATATATATATATATATATATATATATATATATATATATATATATCTGTGACAGCGCCATCTTGAGATCTGTCGTTCTCGGCGCTGGCCCCATCTGGTCAGTAATATTGTCTCTGTGGTTTAGTGCCTTTTCATCACGTTATCTTCAAGAAAATTTATTACAAGGCCATAATAAAGCCTACATATTAGTTGTGTTTTTGCTCTAGTTGTGTAAATCTGTGTTTTCATGCATTCTGGAGCAATAATCGCGTGTGTTATCTGTGTGGCGCAGATTAATACGCGTAGCGCGCAGTAACTTGAGTGATTACGCTAGGGCTTATAAAAGAGAAAGCGGCCGGCAAGCGGGCCTATGTTGCCACAGCCGCCCAGAGAGAACAGACGAAGTTAGACACACAGAGCCAAGCTGTAAATGCCTTGAGCACGTGAGTTAATTTAAATTAGCATTAGTTTTCTAGGATTCTGAAATTATATCGATGTGGCTATTTTAATGTTTAATGAGATAAATAGGTAGATAGATAGATGTGAAAGTTTAAGAGCGATTATTTCATTCTTCAGAAAGGCAGATATAGTTTGAGGCTATTTCACTAGAATTTAGATAAGATTAACGATAGCAAGATAGCAGCCTCGTGGTGATAAAAAGCGACGCCAGCGAGTCGGAATAACACGCACCGAGTGGTAAATGGTACGCCAGGTGACACGCTGTGTATTTAGTTCCAGTTTGGTTTAAGTCGAGAATAATTATATTTTATTTCTTTAATGTAAAAGTATTGAGCGTATTTCACGATGATTGATTATTCTACTGTTTATCTTTAGTGGTTACTTTGAAGGGAGAATAGTCATTTAGATTTCTGGTGAGATGAGAGCCACTCCTTGGTTGCGTAAGGCAAGTTGAGACAGGTGTTTCTCTGTTTGCTCCTGGGGGAGCATGGAAACACCAATGCGGCTGGTGTCCATCACAAGTCAACAGAAGCATTTTTATGCTATTACAGTGGTTGTTTCTGTAATAATGTGTTTCATGTGATGAGTTCCCAATCTCATCAGGGGTCATATATGACACGCTTGTGGCCAGGCGCACCAGTCGTCACTTACGACATGTTCAGAGTGCAGGAACGAGTATTGATGTGGGTCGGTTGAGAGGTAGTAGTTAATTCTCATTATTGAGATTATTTGTTGTACATGTATTGAAGAATATTATTTTATGTCCAGTTGATTATTATTGTTATGTGAACAATGGTTTGTGAGAGCACGTGGGCGTACGTGGAGATGCATATTTCTCTTCTCCGCTCCTGAGGGAGCATGGGGCCACCAGTGTGGTTTGCCTCCGCATGAAGCATTCAGATGCTCTTGCAGTAGTGGTTTCGGTAGCAACCTATTTTACCTGGTGCGATTGCCAGCCTCATGCACAACACCATACTAGTCGCATTGGACGACACGCATGAGTGTGTGAGATAGTTGATGATATCAGGTGGGCGCATGTTTTCTGTATGGTAAGTGTTATTATCCACGCTATTGATGTTCACTTAGACATTGTTTTATTTATTGTTTTTCAGGCAGTCTATGAACACTGACTGGGTGTTTGTTTGATTGTTTGTTTGGTGTTCGGTTCTGTTCGGTAGAATTAAATGTTGATCTGCATAAGGCTTTGGGTTGCTTGAATTGTTAAGTCTGCTGCTGAGAGGGTTGCAAGCAACCAATAATTGCAACCCCTGTCAAACGATCCTTTATAAATTTTCTTAGTGCACGGATCTTGGGTGTGAGGCACACCTAGCCCCTGTCACATATATATATATATATATATATATATATATATATATATATATATATATATATATATATATATATATATATATATATATATATATATATATATATATATATATATATATATATATATATATATATATCCAATAGAATAATATACTAACTTGTCTACTTAAAAATTTGTCTTGATATTCTCAAAGACGAAGTTCACTTAACACTATTTGTAAAATCCTCAAAAGTCCAAAATCATGGAATTATTGGAATCATAAATCCTGAAATCACTGCTCTTTCTCGCACTTCTCTCCTATTTATACTATTTCTTCTTTTTTCCCGCCTGTTTTCACACGATGCTTTCTTTTTTTCACACGGTACAATTATCTACATTTGCACACGTTTTCTCAGCTTTTCGACTTTTTCCACACGTCTCTCTCTGTAAACAATGGAAAAGAACCAAAATAGCAACTATCACTTCACAAAATTGTCCATTCAAAACACGCATTTAATATTTTCCTTGGGACTGTACTATCTTTGTCTCTCTTCGTCGTGACTGCCAACTGAAGTTTAATGACCCTGCGTTTTGTGCGAAAACGCCTTATTTGCTTTACGTCTGTTATTTCTATATTCTAACACGTATAAATGGTAGTGTAATAAGCCATGCGGTCACAGATATACATACAGACGATACTTTTTCGATGTCCAGACTATACTCGGACTGACCTGACTTCAGAAGCGTGTTATGTGTTGAAACGATCTCAACTCTGAAGTTTATTTTACTTGACTGCACAAGAATGCCAACGTTACAACAAATGGAGGCATTAAATTACCGACAGAAACTGCAGCTTCCTCGTTCACGCCTCCGCAGAAAAGTAACAAAATGCTACCCAGCCAGCAGGGTTATTATCTTTGTTCTAATCTTTCTGACGTTTGTTCTCAAGCTTGTTTTTGTGTTCTCAATTTGAAGATGCTAAATCTGTTTCACAAAGTACAGCTACGTCAGTCGTGTCTCGAAATCTGAGTTCCCTGTCTGTTTTGTTCATCACACGTTTCGTGTATCACCTATTTTTACCTCCCTTTTACACCTGTGTGGTGTTATCTCCGCTTTCTTTTGTCTTTCCCGCCTCCAAACACTATCATTCTAGCAGCTAATTCATCTACTTATGGTCAGCTTCCTCAAAACGACTTTTCGTCAGATATATCACGTGACATCAGCATATATTTTATGCTCACCCACAAGTAGCGCCAGTCACATGACAATACAGCTATTGTGTGGCGTGAAACATGTTCTGCTGGTCATGTGCTTTACGTACACATAGATTTTTATGTTTTTACGGTGTCATGTTACCACGAACAGAGGTCACAAAAGTAACATAGCATGGTTACTGCGTACAAGTCGTGACAATAGTAATATTTATAAATAAAGATGTCAAGAGACCGGGAATAGATAGCTTGGTCACTGATTAAAAAAAACAAGACCTTTTGTATGGTTACCGCATACAAACGACAAGAACCGTAAAGTGGTTTAGTTGCTGGATGCTATGGATATGTTTTCTTTAAGTACCATGCCTGGTGGAGTAGGCAATCATATCTCTGCACAACTTTCTGTCTCCAGTATGGTACTATTTGTCAATGATTTTGTTGACTTATTTCCATGCCATGTCAAACTGTCCAGTACCATCTCTTGTTCTCTCTCTCTCTCTCTCTCTCTCTCTCTCTCTCTCTCTCTCTCTCTCTCTCTCTCTCTCTCTCTCTCTCTCTCTCTCTCTCTTTCCTTGAATATTTCCTGTTGTCACGATACATTTCAGCATTCTACTTCTTATAACATGCTCAAAGACAGTGGACTGTTTCTCTCTAACATGAGGAAAGCTTCTTTAGCGCGCTGGCCTCCTTCAGCACACCCATTACTCTTGTTAGCTGGCTGTTGTATTTTCAACATTCTTCCGTAAAACCACTTCTCTGTGGCCTCTAGTGCTTTTCTTACGTGTTTACTAATTGTCCCTGACTCACTTCCGTATGTCGGGATTGGTTCTATATAACACAGAATAACTCCCTTTATTACTTCCATTGCCAAAGAGCTGTTGCATAGCCTACTTTTTTATTTTATAGGATGCTGCTTTTTGCCTGGGCTATTCTGCTCTTCACTTCTGAGATGTACCTTCTATCCGTTGTCAGTAGCGTGCCTGGGTAATTGAATCTATTGACCTATTTTAAAACGTGTCCATTTACTTTGATAGTGCATTCTGGGGAAGTCACTTTCTTCGAGATGACCAATGCTTCTACCTTTTTGCTCTTAAGACTAAAACCTTTATTGTTACTTTCTGTCACTTGTATCAATCATTTCCTTAGGTCCTTGTCACTGGTGCTGTCATTAGGGGCGGGGTGGGCTCTGGGGAGACCACACACAAAAATTGAAAAAAAGATGTGTAAAATACGACTAGCATGACGTAATGCATGGAGCAGCCAACCGTGTCACATTAAACCTAATTGCTACACAAACTACATTCACAAAACACATAGAGTGTTTTGACACGCATTATGCAACAGGGCCAATTACAGTGCAACGCCGTGGCTGCTAAAGATAGTAAAAGATAATAAATAGCCCCCCCCCCCCCCCCCATTCACCCATCAAAAAGTGATAAGGAGTATGACGATGGTGAATCTTTGTGTTACAGTCTATGAGTGTCTTCTCTGTTTGTCTGTTTGTCTGTTTGTCTGTTTGTCTGTTTGTCTGTTTGTCTGTTTGTCTGTTTGTCTGTTTTATTCTGATTATTTATGTGTTCGCTCTTATTGTTCGTTTTATTTCTATTCCTTGCCTTTTGTTTCCTGCCATGGAAGATAACTGGCGCGTTAATCAATGAGACGATAATCGTTCCCAAGAGAGTTTTCTTGGCAGGTCCGTTCGTCTGAAATATAGTAAGAAACAGTCGCACCAGCTTTTTGTGGACATACGGAAACAACGCGCATTGTACAGTGCTTTTTAGCTGGTTATACTACATACAGATCAATAATCTATTTTATTTGGATGTCACGGATCACTTAGCAAGGAACTCGCCAAGCAATGATGGCAAAGTTTAATAATTTAGTTTCATAATACATGAGCCTCTCAATACCTTGTCATGAAATCTATAAGCCCTAAAATATTGTAATCGTCAATGTTTCAAAATCAAAATTTCAGGCTTTGGAGGAATAGCTCGCTCAAACGATTGACATTCTGTTAACAGCATGCAGCGTCAGTCACACTCCAATGTATACCAGGACACACACATACTGAGCAACGAAAAAGCAGACACTAGCAAAACTAGGAACACACTTGGTTCAAACACACTTCAGCCAGCACACTAAAATAATACTCCAAAACAACTTCAAAAAGGAATGGCAGAACCAATGGGGTAAAAGGTCTACTGGGCGTGCCGTGCATAAATAAATGACCCATCCAAACAAAAATCACATCAACAAGCAATGACGCATGGAGAAGTGCACAGTCTTCCAAGTAAGAACAGAACACACAAAACTCAACAAGCACTGAAAACAGATTAATCCCGTCACGTGAGCCTAAATTCCGCACTGCCCACACCTATATGAGTCAGTCCAGCATATGCCGCTAACTTGCTCATGGCTCTCCATAGACAGAGAAAAGCTTGTTGCCGGGCTCCCCAACAATCACAAACACTTCATACAATACCACTCAACAGCTACAGAAGACATGTACATTCTTCAACTTGGTATTAACTGCAAACAAGCTACGAGCTCAACAGCCTTAATTAAACAACAACAACTCAACAATAAAAACAATGAGATCATATAGATCTATAAATATCAGAAGCAGTCTTTGCTCACGGTCGATAGTGTCTCGGGTTGCCTCCCGTTAGCTCTGCAGTAGTGGTACAACAGTGGCCATAACTCAAGAGTAACTAATGTGGGTCTTGAAAGGTGTCTACCTTCGCACAAGATTACTCTTGACAGAGTTGAAGGTAGAAGGATAATGATGCTTCTACCTCAAGGGACTGTTCACAAGATATTCAGAAAAGCGAGAACAATGCTGTATGAGGCTGCGCAAATGTTAACTCCAGTATCTGCCGTCAACGCGTGTGGAGGGTAGGGTTTTCTTGTAATTCGTTAGCTCGTTCAAGCCCCCAGCTGAGTTAATTCAGCGAAATTCCTCTTATTTTTATTGTATAGCTCTGGTTAAGTGTATTTAAGAAATTGTCTGAGACATACGGTTGTAGTACATTCAAAATGATTAAATAAACTTTAGATTTGTCTTTATACAAGTAGCAAATTTAATAATCAATTAGTTTTTAACAGTTATAAAAATGAATAATTCCTTATATAAAAAGTTATCCTCACTCGGTGATGTTACGGCGTTAAAAAATTGGATAGTTCACTTGGCAGCTTTTATGTTTCTATTTCGCTGCCATTGAGTTTGTCTGTTCTGCTCCAGTTGATGTTTGGGTCTTTGAAGATAGATGACTGATTCACACTCGTCACTGGTCAAATTTGAAAGGTGTAGCACGTTCCAGAAGTGGCATGGAGTAACTACCAAGCTAGTCCCGCGTCTCTAAGACCCGTCTGATGATGGTATCTAGCGTTGACTTCAGGCCACCTCACTTGTTCCAGAGGTAGTACCCTCTACTGGTACCACCAACTAGTATCACAAAACAAGAGAACAAATACTCTCTTGAGTATTGCGTTTTCCAACACATACTTACGTGTCCCCGTCTTCCTATTCCACCATCCCATCTATAAAAAAAACCTTACCCACGATGAGAATTAATATTAATCCCATTGAACGGAAAAACCATCATTACATTTAAATTGAATAGATGTATATTTAACTTTACATTGGTTGATAAGGTTAATAATATAAATTGAATATGTTTCCCTTTACATCTACCATGTTTGAAAATTTTAACAATATAGGTTGAATATGTTTACATTTACATCTACACTTGTTGAAAATGTTAATAATATATATTATGTACATCATTTCTTTCATCATTCACTCCCTGCTCCATATGGAACTTGGGACTACCTCTGTTTTTCGTTCTCTGTAAGGAACTCGCAATAAAGCAGTCACCAGCCCTGGCAGCGGTGGTTCATGAAATCATCATTCTATATGCTGAGGTTGCCAGCCTCAAATGGCTTGGACATCCATTAGCAATTTTCATATATTAATATTCACGTGTTAATATATAATATTAGTTCATCTGTTAATAATGCAAAATATAGAATTATAGAAATACAACTTACCCCAAATCTTTGGGTTCACCGCCAGACTGCTGGCTCAGAGAAATAGCTAAGGCAACTTGTTGAAGATGCCTCTTACACGTGTTCTAGGCGTTGTTACTTTATAATACGCTCCCACTTTGACTCCGTGTTCACATTTCTATGGATTCCAGTTTTTCTTGTTAATGTAAGTAGAGTTTTCCTGGGATATAATTCCTTAAGATGCTCAAACAAAGTCCGGTCCGAAAAATGAAATTATGATTCTATTATTAACTCTGGCAGGTCTGGTTGTTTTCTCGACGAGGTTCATATTCACAGTGCTTTCAACCGACTAAAGTATCAGGTTATATTGCCCCTTTCGTTCCTGGCACGTGTTGTTTACTATTAGACCAGGAGCCAATCAGAAATGTGGTTATTCCTACATCTCTAATGCCGGCCAATAGTTACAATCAGGGGTGGTTTGATGGCGTCTATTCAAAACATGTCCTCATAGGAAATTATGCATGTTATTTAACAGGTCATTTCTCCCAAATATGGGCGTGAAACCTCCGAATATTCTCGTCCGTGATTACAAATAATTTCTTACTTTTATCTCAAGTAATATCTTTGTATACTTATTTCCGGATGCTATTACCTAATTCCGTCTTCCGTGTGCATGTCTGTAATTTGTCCGCAGAAGGGTAATTTATCTCCCCGTTCTTGTGCAAACACCGACCCTCGTGTAACCATCTCTGCTGTGACTCTTCACAACAGTAATTAGTGAATCACAGTTGCCATATCAGCGCTAAATAAACTGCTGGGAATACGTCGAGTTAATTCGGCGCGGCCAAGGTTTGATACACGAAAATTTTACCAACATGTTTGTCGGTCAGTATTGCATTACCTGTCTACTCTCTCAGCAGGGATTGTTAGGTAAACAGACAAGACGAATTATTACTGAAAGGAGTGTAAGGTGATTAGAAAAAGCTAATATCTGCTTGATAGCAGAGAAAGAAATGTGCTGACCACGGAAATCAGTACGCACAACAAATGTAACTTAATACGGCATAAGAGGACAAGATATCGACCCAAAATTATGTGACAGATATCATATAGTACTCACGCGAAGACAGAACCCAGGCAATCTTAAAGTGCTTATTCAGGACACAAGCTATCAAGGCAAACATGTTAAAGATAACAGTACATTTACACATGCACACACAAAACGGTGTGGTTAAAGAGCTGTTAAGTAATAAGTCAAATTACACTCTATTTACCTAGTCCAAAGTATCAGCCTTCTAAATGTGCTGTAGATACTGACAGTTTAAGATGTTGATTTTAATTCTTCACCCGTTATTGCTTTGACGTGTATACTTTCTCGTTAGTTAAATATATTTGTTAAATAACCCCCTCCCCCCCTCTTTGCCGTGTAGATCGCGGGGCTATCTGAGGATACTAATAAAGATTACAACTTCTGCTCCTTCAAGTTGTGCTCGGGGGTGGCAACATCACCACACAACACAAAATGCTACATGAAGCACTGCTATATAAGCACATGAATAATTTAGTGCAGGCTTCCATCAATGGACTATCTACAGTGATGGTTCTATGCTCTGTTAGAAGAAGACAGGGATGTCATGTTGGCCCAAAAAAGAGACTTATTAAACAAAGCTAACTTTCTTTATCACATTGATATCACAACTTTGATGTACCACCTGCATGAATCTATCTTTTGTTCCCGTGCAGATGGTCGTTCCTTCTTCCTCACACGCCATCCAATCTGAATATAAATTTTCTTGTATAGATTTCCAGCGCCTCCATTACGTCGTAGTTGTTTCATGCTGCCACCGTCGCGGTCTCCTTGCACAAAGAATTTTCCTGGAAACTGAATTAGCTCTGTTGCCAACAGTGCAAAGATCAATGATCTGTTCTCATGGGATTAAGCAGTACAAACATCAAGTGAATCAGTGCATTGTTCTCTTAATGCACTGCTGTCTATCACGAGTCGTATGACCTCATTCCGGGAATATATCAAAGTGAAAATGGTAGTATTTTTCCTCGGCAAATCTCAGAGAACAAAAAAAAAAAAAAACCATTGATACGAACAAATATTTTTAAGAAAGAAAGTAAAGACAGAAAGATAATGAATATCACAGCGCAGTGAGAGTTATGAAATGAATATAGTCAATCTGTGGGCAACCCAGTAGCTGAGAGAATCTACATTACAAATATTGAGCACCCTAAAGATTTATCTTGACAAAGTCACGTCTGTTTTCAGGATCCAGAATATTTGGAATAAGAACATCCTATATGCAACTTGTGTCCCTGCAAAATAAACTGCTTCCAGCAGTGCTATCAACTGGACAGCGGAAATTACAACCTAAAAGATATTTTACTGAATGTTAACTTTACTTATAGTAAGAATGATGATAATTAAAGGGTTTTTTAGTGAAGGAGAATCCAAATGTTATATGTAATTAATTATGGTGAAGAAGGTGAGTGTGGTTTGGGACAGTCACTCACAGTAGCGCACACACCAAGTCATGGAATGGTGTAACGTCTTTTGATATTTTAACCATGGTTTATTACAATTATAACATCACGTAGATCTAGACGAATACAGTTACATCGAAACATGAATCTTCATAATGTAGTTAACACACCATACGGCCCTTACACATCCTGGCCTACAAAATCTCTACTCCACATCAGTGCACAAAGACTGCATCTACGGCAGTTATATAATAATCATGGCCTACAAAATCTCTACTCCACATCAGTGCACAAATACTGCATCTACGGCAGTTATATAATCATCAAGGCCTACAAAATCTCTATACTTCACATCAGTGCACAAATACTGCATCTACGGCAGATATATAATAATCAAGGCCTACAAAATCTCTACACTTCACATCAGTGCACAAATACTGCATCTACGGCAGTTATATAATCATCAAGGCCTACAAAATCTCTATACTTCACATCAGTGCACAAATACTGCATCTACGGCAGTTATATAATAATCAAGGCCTACAAAATCTCTATACTCCACATCAGTGCACAAATACTGCATCTACGGCAGATATATAATAATCAAGGCCTACAAAATCTCTATACTTCACATCAGTGCACAAATACTGCATCTACGGCAGATATATAATAATCAAGGCCTACAAAATCTCTATAGCCCTGCGCAGGCATACATTATCCAAAAACCACCTTAGGGCTGACCACCTCAGTCAAAAACCCTGCATAGACTGAACCCACGGGAACACACCCCGTTCACACAGTCACGAGAATCTACTGTTCTCTTAACACTGCTCTCAAAAATCCCTGCGGACACTAGCCGCGAGAGCTATTCACACATCACTCAAAAACAGTTCAGAAACAGTACATTATGACCAGAGTTCACCTGCTATCTGACATACTGTCTTCCACGAAACTAAGAGGAGATATCTTTAAACAAATCCATACCAATCTGTAAGCAAGTACTCTAACCCAAAATTAACTCTACTCAACACGTATTTCCCAAGATCATTTCCCTTTCATCACATCTGCACTTATCAGTTTGCCACACTCCCAGGGAAAAAAAAATGATTATATCATTTTTTTTTTTTTGTTGAAAATTAACTCCCAAAAATTTAACGGTCAATGAAGTTATATCAGATACCTCTTAAATTAATTCCCAAAAAATTTTTTTAAAAAATTAATGAAGTTCTATCAATTACCTACAAAAATATACCTATGACAAGAGAACATAGCACATCTACAAAAATATCATCAATAAATGTAAGATAACGACTAAATCATCCAACATAATCATTCAAGCATACCAAAATAAAAATTAATCTAATACAAAACCCAAATTAAGTATACATAGTACAAACTAAACAGAAAATAAATTATCATACGAGAAAAGACAAAATATGAAATGGGAATATGATAAGAATCAAATAGAATCATAAGATGACAATGAAGACAACAATTCCATACATGTAAAACAAATAGAACTATAAGAACCAATTACATTATCTAAAGTCATATAATTAACTTAACACTACAAAGAATGAAAGTATAAATAGCGTAACACGAAAAAAAGTATACTAGAAGTATGAATGACATCAAAGATGAAACACGGAAGCATAAACAAAATATCAGACAATACTGAAAAGACAACAGAAAAGATGTAAAGAAATGACGAATAGTCAACAAAGAGAGATGACAGTAAAGATGCAAATGTAAAGAAAGTTGGTAACAACACCTAACAATAACTATCCAAATATAACAACGTATTGTAAAATACAAAAAATGCTAAAGTATATTTATATACTAACACAAAAAAGAAAGCTTATGACAAGCACAGCATAATAAGTAATTTAACTAAATTATAAACTTATACATAACTAAAAATAAATTACATCAAATATCACCCAAACAAAAAATTATTAACGATAACACAAGTTCCGCATTGACGCATAGTCAAGCGCTAACAACCAAAAAATACATCCAAACATCACAACATTTTCAAAGAATTAATGTCACTACATAATAGTAACCTTAACATACAATCTAGCGCTGGCGCAGAAAAAAATAAATATCACAATGTTCAAAACACATTTTCCAAAAATTTACAATACAAAAAATGTTTCTTCTCTTTAGGTTAAATAAAAATAGTATTTTTATTTCTAAGTAATATGTAGCTATAATTAATAACTAACAATTAAATTAGCTGAGTAACATAAAAATAATCTTATCTTTAAATAGACACACATCAAAACGTGTAAGTTTTTTTTTCTTTTCTTTTTTAAAAAAAAAATACATCAAAGAAACGTCACATTGGGTAATAAAATGTTAACTACAAACGAAGTTATAAATATATATAAGTGTAATATTATTTATCTTAACTATGTATTATAATCAGATATTTAAATTCTTTAAATGAACAAGAGTATCAGCCGTCGCTGTTAATTCTACCCACTTAATTTAATAGGAAATTTAAGTTAATTCTAGCTGACAAAAAAATCGAATCGTTTAAATTATCAAATGTCATAATTGAGAAAAAATGGAAACCAAGTTTCAGAATACGTCCTTAACTTCAACGAAAAATCATTAATAATACATACAAGTTATGTTTAAAATTACCTTTCACTAAACAATTAATTCAAATAATCTGTATATAAATATGTTAATTAAACATGGTATCAAATCCATGATGAAAAAACAAAACAAAATTTTAAGTAGTGAATAAACACTCAGGACTATCTATGAAAATGACTATTACATTGTCTCAGTAAATAAGTTTGTGCATAGAAATTATTTAATGCATAATTAAAATACAGTCATATAAGTAACAACCAACAAATAATTATGGCAATCAAATGTTACAAAGATTACATAATATTTCATTAACAACATATAAAGTTCTATACTAAAGAATACAATAACATTCAGTGTTTGTAAACAGAACAAAAAATAAACAGGACCTTTAAAAAAAACAAAAAAAAATTCCTTCGAGGTCTTGCGAACATCTCATCAACACGCAAGGTGACATCATGACACGGTGGGTTAACGTACTGTCTAGGCTCGCTTGAATGGATAAATGGTACACAGTGATCTACATCTCTCCCAGGTAATGTAAAATTAGAATGGTGATTCCCCTCGCAAAGTCGCTCGCTGTGAGACAATACAAATGAAAATATCTATTTTAATCCATGGTAAGATTATGAGGAAACACGGAAAAGTTCACTACACAATTACCCGAACTCCGTGGTGTAAGGTTGTGGCCCTCCTGCGATGTCAACAACTCTCGTCACATAGCAGACAACATAGACGTCCCAGGGACAACCTGACCTATAATTCACAGTTGTCAGTGCGGTAGGCTGAAAAAAATTTACTACCTTCACAAGACCGAGATGATCTCTCAAACCTATCAGCATGACAAGCAAAAGCATTTAAGAACCTATTACCGTTCCTATTACTCTGATTAATAATAATCTTGCTCTTATGTGGAGCACAGCTAACCTGGTTGCGATCTGTATAATTTCTTTTGAGAGCATTGTTATTTGCTCTATTAACACCGTTGTACTGATTTAAATCCCAGTTACAATAGTTATTCTTAATACTTCTTCCCAGATAACAATGTCCATCAGATAGAACTGACTTTTTAGCAGAAAAATTATTACTAGACTGATGAACTTTCATATAATTACTTCTGCTATAGTTTTCTAAACTTTTAGAATCACAATGTTGAGATCTGTCACATTTTTTCTTGTTTTTGGGAGAAGAAACGTTACCGTAGGATGAACTCCCTTGGTACTTTATAACCTTAGGGTTATGTCTCCTATCAAAATTATTTTTTTTTTCTTTGCTTGTGGCAATGTGTTTAAAAAAATGAGTCACACTGCCTTGACTGGGTATGACTAGAAGGTTTGACAATCTCTTTATTTTTTTTCACAACATTTGTTTCCTTCATGGAACAAGCAGTAGTATGTTTGTTACTTGTAACCAATTTATCAGATCTGTCAATAAATACGCTGTTGGTTTTTAACACACTGACTTGAGATTTAGCACTGTTTCTTTCCTTATCTACAGGACTGGATATTACTGTAGATTTTCCTTTGTTATTCTGCCGCCAGCAATCATTATCATTGGAATCATCTGTATTGCGTGAGAAGTTATATCTCCCACGGAAAGATCTATGTCCACCATTCTTGACCGTAGAATCCGCAAAAAGTGTATAAGGCTGGCTTTTTGCTTTAGTGTTCTGATGATAAGAAACTTTCTGTCTATCATCGTCAACACTGACGGAAGACCACATATTGCTATTCAAGACTACGTCAAGCAGACCATTTATTCTTCTTCTTGCTTCTACAATCTCAAAGTCCTTAAGTGCAATCTGTTCACTTAATTTCTTGTTTAAACTCTCCGCTTTTAAGACCTTGCAGCTTTCCTCTGCTAGCAAATTTTCAATCTTAATCAATTTGTCTTTCTCCACCATTAATTCTTTCACTCTCTCTTTATCAATCCTCTCAATCTCAATATCATGACTATTCGTAAGCCTATCAACCTTCTCTAGGGATATGGTATCCTTTTCTTTAATTTGGCAACCACAAATCTCCGTCTTCTCTTGAACTTTTTGAGTCAGATTTCTAATTTCGCCATTTTTTTTCCCAATCTGAGCTTCCATCTCTTTAATTTTGCACAATGCCGAGTCTAATTTTGCTCGAACACAAGCAAGCTCAGAATTAGATTTACATAAATCACCTGTAAGTTTAGTCACTTTTTCCTGCAGCTTATTCACTTCAGTAGTACTTTTTAAGCAACTTTCCCTTAGCTCCTGTGTACTCTGTTTTATGTCTCCTATTTGCTTCTCATCCCTTAACTCTTCTTTCTGGTCACTATGGATGCCGTCGAGCAATAACGTACGTATACTCTTCAATATGTTATCACGTTTTATACTAATATAATTGTCCAAGAACAGACGAAGGTCCAAAACCAATAACCTTGCCAGATCCTCAGCCATACTCACATGAGGAATTGACTGAAATCTCTCATTAGCAAACTCTCTTAGAGATCTCGATGCAGAGACCAAAAACCTGTCCATAACATGTGACTCAAGCTCTGGGCTTTTTAATCTCTGACAATCTGTTCCTTCCTGAAACAGATACTCTAATACAGGTCTCATATCCTCCGGATCTGTATCAGAATCCATTGTGACTTGTTTACTTAGTCAACCATATATGTCTTAATTAAACTTTCATTATACCAAATCAAGTTTAGATCTCAAATATTGTATCATCAATCTCTGTACATCATCACATTCTATAATTAATCGATATAATTATCGACAACAACAACAATAGTTATCAATAGAATAGGATAGTGCAGATTGAGGCTTGTTGACATGGACAGAAGTGGCAACATTTACACACAACAAAAGCACTTAACTGAAGGTAATCCTGACCCTTCCGCCAACACACTGGATATCACAAAGTTCTGACGTTAAAACACTCCACTGCAGAAAAGGTACAAGGACTAGGCACTCTTGTCTTCAAATCCCTGCCACTGTACAGTATGTCCTCAACAATGCATCAGACGACAGGAACCGATCACAGCAACCCCGCAATCACTTGAGGTATACGTGCAGACGAACTCTCCAAAATACTGCACCTATAGTTGAATCTGCATATGGAAAGACTGGAACAAGCACTGTAACAATTATGGCATCAATGTCGCTATCAGATAACAGCTGTTTGATATGGAAACCAACTGATAAAGTCAGTTTAGTTGCTACAACACGCCAAGATATGAAGATGGATATGCGCAGTCAGCTGATACCTGTGTACAGTTGAATTAAGCCACGCCCACACAGAGCCAAACATAACACAGTTCAGTGTTCCCACTTGTAATGACTGGTCCAGAATCTGACCTAATTTACCCTCTTGTTACGCGAATGTAATGTGGGTGTTACGACCCGTTGGTTTGGTCCACCACTGATAATTAAAGATTTTTTTTTAGTGAAGGAGAATCCAAATGTTATATGTAATTAATTATGGTGAAGAAGGTGAGTGTGGTTTGGGACAGTCACTCACAGTAGCGCACACACCAAGTCATGGAATGGTGTAACGTCTGATGATATTTTAACCATGGTTTATTACAATTATAACATCACGTAGATCTAGACGAATACAGTTACATCGAAACATGAATCTTCATAATGTAGTTAACACACCATACGGCCCTTACACATCCTGGCCTACAAAATCTCTACTCCACATCAGTGCACAAAGACTGCATCTACGGCAGTTATATAATAATCATGGCCTACAAAATCTCTACTCCACATCAGTGCACAAATACTGCATCTACGGCAGTTATATAATCATCAAGGCCTACAAAATCTCTATACTTCACATCAGTGCACAAATACTGCATCTACGGCAGATATATAATAATCAAGGCCTACAAAATCTCTACACTTCACATCAGTGCACAAATACTGCATCTACGGCAGTTATATAATCATCAAGGCCTACAAAATCTCTATACTTCACATCAGTGCACAAATACTGCATCTACGGCAGTTATATAATAATCATGGCCTACAAAATCTCTACTCCACATCAGTGCACAAATACTGCATCTACGGCAGATATATAATAATCAAGGCCTACAAAATCTCTATACTTCACATCAGTGCACAAATACTGCATCTACGGCAGATATATAATAATCAAGGCCTACAAAATCTCTATAGCCCTGCGCAGGCATACATTATCCAAAAACCACCTTAGGGCTGACCACCTCAGTCAAAAAACCCTGCATAGACTGAACCCACGGGAACACACCCCGTTCACACAGTCACGAGAATCTACTGTTCTCTTAACACTGCTCTCAAAAATCCCTGCGGACACTAGCCGCGAGAGCTATTCACACATTACTCAAAAACAGTTCAGAAACAGTACATTATGACCAGAGTTCACCTGCTATCTGACATACTGTCTTCCACGAAACTAAGAGGAGATATCTTTAAACAAATCCATACCAATCTGTAAGCAAGTACTCTAACCCAAAATTAACTCTACTCAACACGTATTTCCCAAGATCGAATGTTTGCGTCCTCTATAGATCTACCGAAATATCCCTTGTGGACTATTGGTAGTGCGCGATTGACCGGTTGCCGATCCCTGATATAGTGGTATAATCAAATACTGGGGGGTATTTAAAAAATACACATATAGAATGACTGTAAAGAGATATAATCTCACGAATTTCCGATGTTGACTATGTGGTCGATATAGATGGAAAGCATAAAACTTTCCATATCAACATGCTGACGGAATTTCATGAGCGTCCAGACTATTTGCTGCCTATTTTCCAGGCAACGGACGAATCTTCGGTTCCTCATGGTCATTACTCATCCCTGTCAGTAATACAGGATGAGGAATCTGTTTTTTCTGATGTCGATCTCCCTCTTCCAGTGGTTCCACTACATTCTATGGAATCTTGGAAAGATGTGTCCATTTCTCCTAATCTTTCTGTTGATGAACATCGTCAAGTCTCGTCGATGTTACAGACATTTAAGGATGTTCTAACCGACATCCCTGGTCACACGCAGGTCATAGAACATGACATAATTCTTACCGACAATAATCCTATTAGGGTTAGGCCGTATCCTATCCCTATACACTTTCAGTCACAAGTGGAAAAGGAATTGGATGAAATGATCCAATTAAACATAATTGAACCATCGACTTCTCCATATTCTTCTTCCATGGTTATTTTTCGGAAGAAAGATAAGAACATACGAATTTGCGTTGATTATCGCAAATTAAATCAAGTCACAAAGTTCGATGCTGAACCTATGCCTTTACTAGAAGATCTACTTATTAGACTTTCTAATTTTAGATTCTTCACTAAACTTGACTTGTCAAAAGGTTATTGGCAAGTGCCTTTAGCAGATCATGCCAAACCTCTGACTGCTTTCTCTACACCTAGGGGTTTATTTCAATGGAATGTAATGCCCTTCGGTCTTATGAACGCCCCTGCTACTTTCGTTCGCATGATGCGTCGAATTCTTTCTCATCGTTCAGATGTCATCGCTTACTTAGATGATATCTGTCTCTTCAGTGATTCTTGGGAAGATCCCTATCTGGGTTTATATGACCTACTGTCTACTCTACGTGAGTATAATCTGACAGCAAAACCTTCTAAAGCTTATATTGGTTTTGGTGAAATTTCTTTCTTAAGTCTTCGTGTTGGTCATGGTCTCTTGAAGACAGAAGACCACAATACTTCGAAAATATTGAACATCTCAGTACCTAAGACGAAGAAACAAGTCCGGAGTCTCTTGGGGTTAATCCAATTCTATGGGAGATTTATTCCGAATCTATCTTCGATAATGGCACCTCTGTCAACGTTGTTGAAGAAAGGGTCGCCTAATCTGATTCGGTGGTCTCAGGAATGTCAATCTTCCTTAGACCAGATTAAAAATATATTTTCTTCTCCTCCCATCCTAAGATTACCTACTCTTGATAGAACTTTTGTTCTTCGAAGTGATGCTTCATCCACTGGGATCGGAGCAGCACTTATGCAGGAATATGCTGAAACTCTGTTTCCTGTCATGTACATTTCTAGAAAACTAAATGCGGCAGAGAGGAACTACTCGGTTTTAGACCGTGAATTATTGGCTATGGTTTGGTCTATTCTCAAACTACAAAGATTCCTCCTGGGCGCACATTTCATTCTAGAAACTGATCAGAAAGCTCTTACAGCTATTCAGACTAAGAACTTGAAGAGTTCGAGATCCACTCGATATGCTATTGCTCTTCAACCTTTTCACTTCACGGTACGAGCTATCCGTGGGTCGGATAATGTGATGGCTGACATTCTGTCTAGATGCCCACATGATTCCAACTAATATTTCTGTTCTATTTCTAGATATACGACAGAGCCATAACACACCTATATTACTACAATACATTAGCACATCTGTCCTCACTTTAGGTGAACACATACTATTGTGCTTTGTTATCATCTTCTTCTGTTCCATCTGTAATATAAGAAGAAGACTGAGTAGTTAATATAAGGGCCGAAAGTTCACTCGGTCACAATTGTTAATAATAATGTATTGTATAGTATGCAACTTAATGGCTATTAAATAGAATTATATTGGTTGTTTTTTTCTCAGCATTTTTTGTTGGTCTGAGAAGCTACCTTTCTGTTGTCAAACATGGAGAGTTCCACATTGTACAAGTTTCTTTGGAACGACAGGAGATGTGTCCTGGATCGTCATATATGTTTAATTTCATTGTGTAATGGTAATATTAAACATTTAGATAATGTAATATTTAACATTCAATATCAGATGTGTACATCCATTCTAAGCGGTATTAGATTATGACACTGCTATTTGATTATAATGATATGAACTTGCATATTTATATTGTATTTTCATGCAAGCGTAGTGTGTGTTGGTGGCACCTCCCCGATATATTTTTGAATCAGATTTTTTTATCTGTTGAGAAATATTCTCACCAGACACTTTATGTGTCAATTTAGCCTCATATTAGGCAGTGCAATTAGTTATCCCCGCATAATTCGTGCGTTGATAAACCGCTTTTGGTTTTACTCTTGGATATTTAAAAAAAAAAAAAATGTTGCACATTTTTTTTTATCGGGAGGTGGCGGTAATGTTGCTGCTAAAAACTTGTCGCAACTTATTCTGACCATGCATTCTGACTATAGTTAATTTTTAATGCATGGGAAGGAACTCATGGAATTGTAGTCACTTTTATTTCTACAGTCGTCTAATCTTGATAGCTATCGTCAAGAAGTTGTCTTATCTTGATAGCTAGGGTTGCCGATAGTTGTGTGAACGATTTTTGAGTCATGTCCATTTATGGAGCGCTCAGATCGCCAGTTCTTTGAAAAACAGTTGGCAATCGCAATGTTTCAAGATTCATTTCCTTTTAAGGTAAAAGGTCTTTAGTCGAACATCGTAGAACATTCTTCGTTTCGTAAAGTTGGCTGAGTTGTATTCGATTCGCGTGTTCTGCGCATGTCTCTTTTTGTGGCGTTGTTTAAACAATTTCCGCCCAGGTTAGTCTGAGCAGAGAAGCTGATAAGGCGAGACGTAGCTATGTGCTAGTCTTCGCTTAGATTATTCAGGAAGGAGTCCTCATGATTGTTGTTCCTTTTTGAGATGATATATCTCCATGTTATTCCTAATGCCTGGAGGCATATGTGATTATGTGATTTAATTCCTGATGAACAGGTAAATGAATCCTTTTTTGCTAAGTGACTTTATCGCCATCTTGTGATGTTGACTTTCGCTTAGCCTGCCTTATTATCCACTTATATTGTCACGCATCGATTGATGCCTGTCCTACGGACTACTTGCTTCCTGAACTTTGTTGATGGATCTAGGTTTGATACCTTTGCTGTATAAGGAACATAGAGAACAATAATGTGACGCTCGAAAGACATGCCTGTCTTGTTGAGGTCAAAAATAGGAGACCAGATTTAATCTCCTAGTTGATATCTACTAGCTCTTATGGAAAGGGGAAGTTTACTACCTGACTACATGAACAGCGGTTTACGATATCTTGAAAAGGCACATAATGTACATTATTATTATGCTGTTTGCTGTGCCTGTTGAATCGACTACTTCGATGATACAATGACTGTTGTACTATCCCTGTGATGTTTTTCTACATAACGATGTCCATGCATTTTGTCATTGTGGCGTACAATATATATTGCCAAAAAAGCATCACTGCTGTTTAAAGCTTTATTGACTTTCACATCGTGAGTTAACGTGACGTCATTGTGTGGATTGCCTTGTTTGTAATGCTCACTGTTTGAATACACATTTACATCACACTTAAACCAGACTAAAGACACCATGTTACTACGCCTCATCATCCCTGGTGTCTGAGGGTGGCACACTACTCTGCAAAGGCCAGGATTATCATACCTTTAGAGAAGCAGATGAAATACAACACCCTCAACGTTGTGTGGCAAATGTGACATCATCCACAGAACATTTACACTACACACATTACCTGTGTGAACAAGAGAGAGCTACATTTTGAAGTATATTTTAGGACTGCCAAAACACACCTCTTTGAATCATTACCATTATTATTTCCCTTTTCGCATTGTTTCTTAACCTGTGGTCCACGGACTCTTGGCGGCCAGTTATGGATTCTAGTGGGTCCGTGAATATAACCTAGAAGTTGAATGTTATTTTCACCAACATTTTTACACGGAAAATTATCACAGATTTTTCCATTTAAATAAATATATTCTTTTTACATACTGTTTTTGTATTTCAGAATGACTATTTGTGCGCTTAACGATTTTTCTGTGTAATAAAATGTATTATTTGTATGCAATTATTTTAATGTGCACGTTGTCTAAGAAAAGTCTGTAGCGTTAACAGGACAATCAACGGAGTCCATCGCCTTCATTGGACAATCAGTTAGGTCCATGCCACAAAAATAGGTCAATACACACTGTTTTAAAGCCTGGAGCCACCACAGCACCGGAACCCTTTGTACCAGGCATTCAATATAACACTCACGTTCTCTTACAGCTACTAACTCTCTTACAGCGTTGACTTCTGTAGCAATTTTATATAATCACTAGTGTCAAAGCCCGTCATAAGACAGGAATTAAATTCAAAAGCACCAATACCTAACGGCAATTTTACTTATTCAAAAGTATTTAAAAAAAAAAGTTAGTTGCTTATCCTTTACAGGACGTGGCAATCAACCCCTGCTACCAAACCGCCTGCAGCAGGTTTCGAACCTGGTATATCTGGATTATGAAACTGCGTTCATATCCATTAGGCCACAGACGCCGACTTTTTTAAAAAACCCACTGTATATCACCACAGTACACGAACTACGTAGCAGCAGCGAGGATCCCAATGTGTATATACGAGATCACAAATTCTATAAATATATTTTTGTGCATTCTTTGTGCGTCATTTGCGCATTCTGTTTTGGTAAGTGTTACTATTTTCGGGAGAGTACAAATAAGGGAAACAATACAACTAATGTCTAACTTTCAACCAAAGTTGCATCCTTTAGCGTTTCGCGCTGACAGAAAAAGATGAGATTTTATATATAGGATTATATATAGGATGATAAAGCTGCCAGCCCTAAGTATATGTGCCTTTTATGACATGGCCTGAGGGAGTGGTATCCATCTTCTCTCTTTGTCTTTTAAAACTCCCACATACTACACAATACAGGGCCAGAATAGACAGTGACAAGCAAACTTTGTTTACAGTAAAAGCTTAACTTTGACTGCATCTGAATAGTTGACATGTTCAAAGCATTTAGAAAATCTTGTGTATCTATATAACATTGTGAGTGTCGGAGACATCTATGTAAAGTTTTGTGCATCTGACTACCACGTAATGTTTTATCTCTGACAACCACGTAATACTTTGGTATGTTTAGCAACCACGTAGTTATTTGGTGTGCCTGACAACCATGTAATAATCGTTACGCCTGACAACCTTGTACTGTTTTGCGTAACATTTTTTATATCTCTAACACCCATGTAACATATCGTACATCTGACTCAAGCGTCGCTTTTGCTTACGTTTTTGACACCCAAGGGACATATTTAAATCCTTCATATCTTTTTATACTATTTATATGTCAGACATTATTTTAAACACCCTACCTTTCGGTGTATTGTCTTTGTCAATCAAACAATACCTTTAACTCTCTGTGAAGCATATATCCTGAACAAAATAGCACGCCAAGATATCCGCTCCAGCGCTTTCTGTTCAAGATCTGTCCGAGCCTTCTTGACTCCATTCACGCCTGTCTCCAGTTCTCTTCTCTATGTGGTTTTTTTTTGGGGGGGTCTCCGTCTATATCTGTTACCCCGGGGTTCCCACCCAGGGACTGCCTCATAAATCTATCAGCTGGTTCTCTTTTTGCATGCCCTATCCAATGCTTGCATTATTTTCTGGCTCCCTGTTGTTTTTACTGGGTGTACCCCATTAACATCTAATTAATCGTGTGTAAATCTTTCAAGCATGTATATATATATATATATATATATATATATATATATATATATATATATATATATATATATATATATATATATATATATATATATATATATATATATATATATATATATATATATATATATATATATATATATATATATATATATTTTTTTTTTACATTTAATGTGTCTTTTATTCTTTTTGTCATAAAGATTTATTTGATCGTTTGTCTGAGTAAAATATCCAAATAGTCTATTCTGTGTAAAGTTCTTTTTCTTGTATTCAGAACATGACTGAACCAAATGTAGACCATATTAGTGTACAAACATCGTTTTCAAATACGAGCGTGTTTACCTGCCTCATTACCGATAGACACGGACAAATAGCCGAGGGCATGGAACATCTTTGACAAGAAATGTCTATTTGCCGCATTCGGGATTCTATTTCTGTGGAGATTGCCGTAGATTTGAATGCACCATTTGATCATTGTCTGAATGGAAGTTGTGTGTTCACTGAGCAACCCATTTTGTGGCGTCAATTTGGGATACTAACGAGATATTCAACAAATCACTGTAAGAATCTTTCTTACTTATTTATTTATTTTATTTTTTTTTCCGGGGGGGGGGGGGGGGGGGGGGGGGGGAGGGTCTATTCTTGGCTATACTGTCTATGTGACGATGGAAAACTTGCTGGCATATGTTGATATCTTTTTTTAAAGTTGACCCTACCGTATCGTTTTGAAGGCTTGTGGTAGCTGCTGAATCTAGACATTTTAATATACATCCAAACAATTGTATTTGTTGTACAGTTGTTTGTGATACGGTCTAAACACTCAGCACTTCTTTTTCTGGGGCCCCTGTCTATAATGTATGAATTTTTTAATTAATAGAAGACTGTCTGTCGTATTTTGATAATTCAAATAACAAGAATTATTTTACTATAATTGATGGTAAATTAAGAGGTACAGAAGGTAAGAGGGGCTTTCATTGTAAAATGTATGGACATCTAAAGAAATCAATTCCAGCGCAAGATTAAGAATCTTCAAGTCTAATACTGTATCAATTCTTTCTTATTATGTGGCTCTGAAACATGGACAATAACATAAGAACAACCACGAAATTACAGAATTTCAACGGTAGGTGCTTATGTAGAATAGAATTGACATGGTATGACACGATAACCAGTTTGGAACTGATGAAACTGCCAGTGGAAAACCAGATGGGAGGGAAGAAGGCACTGGCGCTAGATAGGACACACATAGATGAAAGCTGTAGATAACATTACATGACAGTCCTTGTTCTGGGTGTTCCTGGACAAGAGACGTCGTGGGAGTAAATAATGGAAAAAAAAAACTGAAGACAGATATGACAGGGATAAAGGACAAAATAACTGTAGACAGATATGACAGGGATAAAGGAGAAAATAACTGAAGACATATATGACAGGGATAAAGGACAAAATAACTGTAGACAGATATGACAGGGATAAAGGACAAAATAACTGTAGACAGATATGACAGGCATAAAGGAGAAAATAACTGAAGACAGATATGACAGGGATAAAGGAGAAAATAACTGAAGACAGATATAACAGGGATAAAGGAGAAAATAACTGAAGACAGATATGACAGGGATAAAGGAGAAAATAACTGAAGACAGATATGACAGGGATAAAGGAGAAAATAACTGAAGACAGATATGACAGGGATAAAGGAGAAAATAACTGAAGACAGATATGACAGGGATAAAGGAGAAAAATAACTGAAGACAGATATGACAGGGATAAAGGAGAAAATAACTGAAGACAGATATGACAGGGATAAAGGAGAAAATAACTGAAGACAGATATGACAGGGATAAAGGAGAAAAAATAACTGAAGACAGATATGACAGGGATAAAGGAGAAAATAACTGAAGACAGATATGACAGGGATAAAGGAGAAAATAACTGAAGACAGATATGACAGGGATAAAGGAGAAAATAACTGAAGACAGATATGACAGGGATAAAGGAGAAAATAACTGAAGACAGATATGACAGGGATAAAGGAGACAATAACTGAAGACAGATATGACAGGGATAAAGGAGAAAATAACTGAAGACAGATATGACAGGGATAAAGGAGACAATAACTGAAGACAGATATGACAGGGATAAAGGAGAAAATAACTGAAGACAGATATGACAGGGATAAAGGAGAAAATAACTGAAGACAGATATGACAGGGATAAAGGAGAAAATAACTGAAGACAGATATGACAGGGATAAAGGAGAAAATAACTGAAGACAGATATGACAGGGATAAAGGAGAAAATAACTGAAGACAGATATGACAGGGATAAAGGAGAAAATAACTGAAGACAGATATGACAGGGATAAAGGAGAAAATAACTGAAGACAGATATGACAGGGATAAAGGAGACAATAACTGAAGACAGATATGACAGGGATAAAGGAGAAAATAACTGAAGACAGATATGACAGGGATAAAGGAGACAATAACTGAAGACAGATATGACAGGGATAAAGGAGACAATAACTGAAGACAGATATGACAGGGTGTCGTGGTTGAGTTAGAGTGTAGAGTATTTGTCGAGTTGGACAACTGTAGTGAAATCGACAAGGGATAGTGGACTGACAGAGTTATAGATTACACTTTAGATAAGGTGTAAATAGGAGATGGACTTGAGACAACCTGGAAGAAGATTTATTCAAAGGATCTCTCTCTGCAGGCCTCAACTCACTTCTTCTGGTGTATTTCCTGGATACCTAAAACCTCGCACGTATGAGCAGCCATCTATGGACAGAGTTCCAGCCCCACTCGCGCCAGTAGGGGGAGTCACCAACGATAGCGCCTATACAGTGATTTTATTCAGGTTAATTCCATCACCGATGGAGGATATATACGAAAAAACCACTTACTGGAGCTTTTCCCTTGGTCCCCGAAAGCGGACAGGCTGTCGCTAAGTTCATTCAGTTGGTCTGCAGGAGATAAACAGCGTCCCCCAGCCCACCTCGCGCCAGTAGGGGGGAGTCACCAATGATAGTACCAACAAGGACAGTTTTGTAGGCATAGTCCCTCACGAAGGATCTACAAGTAACACACTGTCCGGACTATTTCATCTGGTCCCCGAAAACGGACGGACTGCCACGCAGTTTATTCATTTTGGTAAACAGAAGGTAAATAGAGTCTTCCAGCCCACCTCGCGCCAGTAGGGAGGAATCACCAATGATAGCGCCTATACAGTGATTTTATTCAGGTTAATTCCATCACCCATGGAGGATATGTACGAAAAAACCACTTACTGGAGCTATTTCATATGGTCCCGAAAGCGGACGGACTGACACTCAGTTATTTCATCTCTCTGTGTTCTACAGGTTTTATGAATGGTGGTGTGTGTGTGTGTGTGGTTGTTGGTGTATTTTGCATATTTTGGTTATTGATGATTATTGATGTAATTTTATGTTGTTGTGATGATATGCATTAATTCCATGCTTTTTCTTCTTTAATAAAGTTTACACCTTTATTAATACGCTGTTCACGACCTTTCCATCCATATTTGTATTTTTAGCTCTTTACTATAATCTCTATGTATGATAAGAGAAAAGAGAGAGAGCAGGAGGTGCTGAGACAGACATAAGTGAGTTGAGGCTTGGAGAGAGAGATCATTTTGATAAATCTTCTTCCAGGTTGTCTCAAGTCCATCTCCTATTTACACCTTTCTGTGTGTGTAATCTATAACTCTGTCAGTCCACTATCCCTTGTCGGTTTCACTACTATTGTCCAACTCGACAAATACTCTACACTCTAACTCAACCACGACAAATGGGGGCTCGTCCGGGATTTGAACTACATCTGCAGCAATCGCAACAGATGAGGTTGCAGTCTGGTAGGAATCTCTCACAAGATTCTATCTTGATTCTTAGAGTTTAGTGTTCGGCAGATTATAGGAATTTCTTTCCCCTAGACATTTCGAACTATTTCTTTTGGGTAACGAGTGTGATCAGCCAGGGGAAGATAACAACCCGCGGTCAGTCTTTGGTTTTTCGCCCCTTAGACAAGATAGAGCATAATGTTATGCATTTCTCTACCTGGGGAACTTTCGCACGATTTCTTTTGTCTTACTCTAGATTACGTCTTTCGCCGAACTTCTGTAGAAATACGCACGCCAGGTGTTTGGGGGGAGCATCCCTTGTGATCTATAAGAGTAGACTGGTTTTAATAGACAAAGACATTCGTGAATTTCCTGGCCCGAGATAGACCATTATGGAAATAAGGCAAACATTAACACAGAACTAAATGTTTTTCGCCTATTTCTTGGCATTTTTCGGGGTGAGTTGACATATCTTATAATTATTATATTAGATTCATGTTAGCTTTTATATATCTGTTAGGAAAGTGAATTTATTTCGTAGGACTTCTCCTAGTAATTTATTCAGTGATAAGGTAGCGCTGTCTACGGCCTATTAAGTGGTGCTTAAACTGTTACGGTTTATCATGGGTTAAATGTTAAACTTACAATAACAGATATTAGGCGTAGAATCAGTCCACGAATGCTTACCATTGGGTTAAGAGTCAGCAAAAATTAACTGTCATTTCTGTAAGATAATGTCAGGTGTGGATTGTTCACTTTAAAACTGAATAGTGAGATGCAGGTAATAACTCTGGATTATACTAGATAGTCACTTATTCCTTTTGATAGATATTTCTAGTGGCAAGGGAGGATCATTTTATGCTTACTTGTGTGGCTAGGCACTAGTCTATAACTTTCACTGAAAGCAGTCACCAGGCATAGATATAATTATATCGTATGATCTAGCCACAACTGTATTATTATAGCAAGAACATTGCATTTTCTTTGTACTCATTTTGTGGAAATGCTAATATATTTCCCAAAGGGGACATACGATTTATTTGTGTAATGTCAAATGCTGTAATCTGTTTATGTAAATTCATTTAATGTTGTAAGATGAATAAGCATATTCATTTAACTGTAAACTACAGGTTAGGTTTCCTGTATGTTGAGATTGGGAGAAGAGGAGTAGATTTTGCTGTCAGAATATTTAATGACAGTTACATGGGTGTGCAAAAGATATTAAGCCTATGCGGGCGCGTGTTGATAATTGATATTTTTAAGGAACAGGAGACATGGTTAAAGACAGCCCTAAACTATCATAGCAATAACTACAATAAATCTAATCCCATAGTGGAGCGAAACTTTCTGTATAAAGTTAGTGTGATTTTAGCGTTGCTTGAAGTTAAAAGGTGTCTCTTTTGGGTCTCAGTTTCAGGGGATACCGAATTGCTAGTCTAGTTTCCAGTCAGACGAAGAATGTCACCGTCTCTTCGTCTAGAGGGATTCTGAGGATATCTAGCCCCACGAGTGTCACACCCCGTTCCTGAATCAAAACCCCTTTTGTCAACGCCAAGTTAAGCTCACGCAGTGCAACGGAGCCAACGCTAAATCTGGAATCACCAAATGCAGTAGTAGTTCTCTACTCGCCTCTTGGATTACCAGCCAGAGCATTGCGGCTTCCAGAATATCAAAACCCCCCAGCATGCCTATAGCAGAATTCCATATCACCCGCCTTTTTTTGTGCCTAAACGGGGCACTCAGCAAACCACAGCCAAACCAGTTTAAACAGGATTTACAGCCAAGCGGAGCCTTGCGCCGGATAAGCGCCTGGGTCTCTTTGTCCTCAAGTGACTTCTTCTGGTGTATTTTCTGGATACTTAAAACCTCGCACGTATGAGCAGCCATCTATGGACAGAGTTCCAGCCCCACTCGCGCCAGTAGGGGGAGTCACCAACGATAGCGCCTATACAGTGATTTTATTCAGGTTAATTCCATCACCGATGGAGGATATATACGAAAAAACCACTTACTGGAGCTTTTCCCTTGGTCCCCGAAAGCGGACAGGCTGTCGCTAAGTTCATTCAGTTGGTCTGCAGGAGATAAACAGCGTCCCCCAGCCCACCTCGCGCCAGTAGGGGGGAGTCACCAATGATAGTACCAACAAGGACAGTTTTGTAGGCATAGTCCCTCACGAAGGATCTACAAGTAACACACTGTCCGGACTATTTCATCTGGTCCCCGAAAACGGACGGACTGCCACGCAGTTTATTCATTTTGGTAAACAGAAGGTAAATAGAGTCTTCCAGCCCACCTCGCGCCAGTAGGGAGGAATCACCAATGATAGCGCCTATACAGTGATTTTATTCAGGTTAATTCCATCACCCATGGAGGATATGTACGAAAAAACCACTTACTGGAGCTATTTCATATGGTCCCGAAAGCGGACGGACTGACACTCAGTTATTTCATCTCTCTGTGTTCTACAGGTTTTATGAATGGTGGTGTGTGTGTGGTTGTTGGTGTATTTTGCATATTTTGATTATTGATGATTATTGATGTAATTTTATGTTGTTGTGATGATATGCATTAATTCCATGCTTTTTCTTCTTTAATAAAGTTTACACCTTTATTAATACGCTGTTCACGACCTTTCCATCCATATTTGTATTTTTAGCTCTTTACTATAATCTCTATGTATGATAAGAGAAAAGAGAGAGAGCAGGAGGTGCTGAGACAGACATAAGTGAGTTGAGGCTTGGAGAGAGAGATCATTTTGATAAATCTTCTTCCAGGTTGTCTCAAGTCCATCTCCTATTTACACCTTTCTGTGTGTGTAATCTATAACTCTGTCAGTCCACTATCCCTTGTCGGTTTCACTACTATTGTCCAACTCGACAAATACTCTACACTCTAAGAAGGTATATATGTTGTTCAGAGCAGGGATAGGGTGAAGGTATATATGTTGTTCAGAGCAGGGATAGGGTGAAGGTATATATGTTGTTCAGAGCAGGGATAGGGTGAAGGTATATATGTTGTTCAGAGCAGGGATAGGGTGAAGGTATATATGTTGTTCAGAGCAGGGATAGGGTGAAGGTATATATGTTGTTCAGAGGGCTGGGGACTAAAGAATCAAGGAATAAAAGCACGTGTAAATAAAATATTATTCTTAATCCTTGTATTAAAATTGTGAAATAGCTTTCAATTATTTTAAAGTGTTGTTTCCTATTTGTTTGCTATATTACGTGTTTTTGGGATATGGCTGAACAGAGGGAAAAAGCGACATACGTTCCTGCCTTTCATGTCATAAGAGTGAAATAAGATTAAACTACTTGAGTCTAGCAACCGTGTTATGTAAAACAAGTTGCTGCAGAATTGTTAACTATTCTAAATAAAGAAAAATATAAAGAAAGTCAATGAAAGGACATCTTCTTCTTCAAGTACCGTGCCGAGTGGCGCACGAGATCATGTCTCTCCACAACTTCCTGTCTCCACTAAAAATTAATCAATTCTGGTGTTGACTTCTTTCCATGCCGCGACGTCAAACCGTCCAGTATTTGCTCTCTTTGTCTTCCCCTATCTCTTTTTCCTTCAATCTTACCTGTTGTTACGATATATTCCAGCTTTCCTCTTTTCATAACATGTCCAAAAAAAGTGGATTCTTTCTTTATAACTTGTGAAATAAGTTTTTTTTTTGCGCATTGGCCTCTTTCTGGACATCCTCATTACTCTTTGGCTGTCTATGGTATTTTTTAACAATCCTCTGTAAAACCACTTCTCTGTGGCCTCTAGTGCCTTCCCTACTTGTTTAATAATTGTCCATGAATCATTCCCATATGTCAGGACTGGTTCTATATAACACTGAAGAACTCTCTTTCTTACTTTAAATGACAAAGAATTGTTGCATAAAATACTCTTCATTTTATAGAATACTGTTTTTGCCTGCCTTGGTAAGGAACCTATATTCCTAACCAGGCGCGTAAACCGGGTGGTGGATGATCGACTGGCTCTAAATATAGAGGTTAGCTGTGAATACTAAATAATCAGCTTTCAACCAAAACAGGTGGTTGACTGAGGGCGAGGTGGGACAGTTGCGAGGGACAGCTGTCTGTATCAAATCACCTCTGAAGTTGTGATAACCAGCGACATAGAGGCGTGTTAACAGTAAATTAATATGAAACAAATATAAAGGTATGTTATAAGGCACTCGTAGGAAATAAAGAAGTAGAACACTAGACAACAGAAAAACAACAGACATGAGTGCTTACCCAGGATTTGAACCCTGGACCTTCCGTGCAACAACACCGCCTAGCTATGCAAGCGAATCACACTGTCCTCCCTGCCATCTACGCATCCCCCAAAAAGGATGTTTCAATGACAGGTCATTAGTGCGAACCTCTATACATAACACCGGAAGTTTACTATGGGCAGTTCAGCCTATTAATGACGCAATCACTTCTGTTGTTCCCCTATATATCAGTATCGGTCAGTCCAATAAGACAAAGACCTTAATACTGTGTCCAGTATGATAGTAGACTTAGAACAGTAAGAACAGGACAGAGGGTAGGTTTGGTATTGTATAAACATTTATAACACATAAGGAAGGGAAACCACGAGCGTGTTAACCTCTTCCCTCCCCACCGATTTATGGGTTTGACTTTTTAGTCAAAGGCTAGCTGAGACAACCGTACACAAACCGACGGAAAGCAACGGGAAACTACCATCGTATTTTCCCTTGTATAATCATGAATCGAAATAACTTCTTTGAGTCGAAAGGACATAGTAGTCGCAAACACAATTTCTCAGGAGTCAGTCTTTGCGATACGTAGATTTATTTCTCCAAGCAATGTTTCTTCTTGCACTTACCATATACTTTCGATTTTTTTAATGTTTATTTTCTGTGATTAGACTAGTTAACACCTTAATGGTCTTGACCAGGACAATGTGACCTGTCCGTAACCAAAGGTCCTGTGCTTGTATTATGTATGGTGCGTGTGCTATAGCAACACTGTCTATTGGATACTGTCTGATTACTTACCTAGTCAAACATTAGAGAAGATTGAAAGATAGATAGAGAGCGAGAGAGGATTGAAAGAGCATCAGAGAGCTGATACTGCCGTAGTGACGTGAAGTGCTAGAGACTACGTTACTATGTACCAGCTTTATGAAGTGGCGTGTCCCGCTCCTTTCCTGACTGATGTTGCCATCTCTAACTCAAGAGATGAGTAAGTTGCCAATGTACAGCTGGGTTGACTGGAGTATGACGCTACCAGGTTTTACATCCAGTAACTTCGCCTCGAGAAGCAAACATTCTACCCACCCTGCCACTCAAGGCAAGCGAGAGCAGACGCAGGGACATCATCCCAGACACGGTAATGAACCAATTCAAAAACAAAAAAGAAAAAACAGACATCTCCAGTAAATCAAATTCATCATCATCATCAGCTGCCATCTCCACAACGAAGGTTGGCTGTAATGGATCTCCAACGTCTTCTGTCTCTTGTCTTGGTGGTGCACTCTGATAGGCTCTTTCCTGTCCATCTCTTGATGTTATCTTCCCACTTATAGCGCTGTCTTCCTCTTGCTCGTTTGCCTTCAACTCTCCCTTCTGTTATGGTCTTCTGCAAGGTGTTATGCCTTTTTATGTGGCCAAAGTATTTTAGCTGCCGAACTTTGACCTCCCTCATTAGTTCTCTTTTCATACCTAGATTTTCTAGGACCTCCTTATTTGTTTTCATCTCTTTCCATGAGATACGCCCCATTCTTCTATATATCCACATTTCAAGAGCCTCAATTCTTTCTTCCAAATGCTTATTCATCGTCCATGTTTCTGCACCATACAGAAACGTAGAATATATATAACACTTTATGATTCTCAGTTTTAATTTGTGAGATAACTGTTTGGATGTCAGTATATGTTTCATGTTGTTGAATATAGCTTTGGCCATTCCTATTCTCTTCTTGACATCTGCCATCTTCTGTTATTATATGACCAAGATATACGTAGCTCTTGACTTGTTCCAGGATTTTCCCATTTACGCTTATCTTTAATGTGGGTTTATCGTCTGTTTTGCTAATTATCATAGTTTTTGTTTTCTCAATATTAATGTCGAGTCCACATTCATGACTTATACTGTTCACTTGCTTCACTAGTTCTTGTGACTCCTGTTCGCTTTCAGCTAACAACACGGTATCATCTGCATATCTAAGGTTGTTTATTGACCTTCCACTGATGTTCAGTCCTGTTATTTCCTGTATCTCTTTGAAAATTTTTTCGGTGTATAAATTAAATAGGCAGGGGGACAGCACACAACCTTGTCTGACACCTCTTTTTATGTCTATGTATGGTGAATAATTCCTTCCCGATCTTACTGTGGCAGTTTGCTCCCAATAAAGGTTACTGTCAATTCACAGACTACGAAATATAGGTATAAGTACATTGTGATATACAAATGACTTCCTATTTTTAAACTTTGATGATTTCTTCACTTCTATCCAATTAATTTACAAGAAACAGCGTCAGGATAAAGAGAATTGAACGTCATTTTATTACATAAATTATTATGTCAATTACCATTTGAACTGAGCATCAGATCTGCCATATTGAACACATGACTACATAACGGACAGCTGCTATTGATGTCCCTAGTAAAGTCAGTTTATTGGTCCTGTTAGATTGTATTTTATCTTTATTTTGTTTCCTGACAGAAAAATAAAACATATAAGTCAAATAACAGTTCTTTCTCCTTGTTATGACATTGTTTCATATATACCCACTTGATAAAAGTGAGGATATACACATCTAAATATAAGGAGCGACTTTTTAAGCACCGGAAGTTTTAAACCGCACAATGCTGACACCGAAGATCCCTCTGTTCATTTTACAGATCTGTAGCTGATCATGCTTCCATGTTTATAGACTCAATTTATTTTCACTGAAGGAAAAACTGATTGCAATGTAGATTTATTACTGCTTTTTATCATGATTAGTAAACAAGTAGTCGTATGTCTCCAGTCGTCCTGATGTCTCTCACGCTATTTTTTGTCTTCGTTTGTTCGTGATCTCTTTTCTGCTTCTCTGCACCGGAACCAAACGTGAAATGTCAGACGTTTGGTTAACTTGTGCTTATGTTTTCTGTTTCGAGTTCTCTCTCGTATTTTAAGTATTCTATTTAGAAAATCTTTTACAGAGAAACGTTACTTACATTTAAGTGTGCACAGCCAGAACTTACATTTAAGTAAGCACAGCAAGAACTTACATTTAAGTAAGCACAGCAAGAACTTACATTTAAGTGTGCACAGCAAGAAAAGAATAGATTAAGGGAACGAAGACCCAGGACAAATGACCCTGCCCACGAATTTATCTTAATTTTCTAGCGCGCAACCGCCCAATTTTTCCTTGTCTCACAACCCCAGGGAAAGCTTCTAGAAATTACAGCTTTTTTAAAAAAAAACGTAGGTCTTGTTATGTTTGAGGTGCCGGAGAAGACACGAAAGTGTAATCAGAAGTATGGAGAGAGTATAGATTCGCTGCCTTGTATAGTGTTTGACTTCATGATAATATTTAATGTCAACTGTCAAACTCAAGTCAATTTTTTCCTCTTCGTGTTGAGACACAGTGGCTGCTGGTAATGACCCTTTTACGTGTTAGATATGAATCCGTCTAGTGATATCTATTTTTATGCTTGCCTAGCTATAAATGGGTACCTAACTGCTCTTGAGTTAGGGAAGGGAATGTTAGAGAAAAAGAGCGCTGGTCAACTCACCTCTTGATGCATGACCTAGTATAGTGAAGTCTCGAACACTTCATTCATCTACGGCAATATCTACTATAGGACTGCTTTTTTTAGAGCTAAAATACATACTTCTTATTTTCCTTCATTGCCTTTAAGCTCCATCAGGAGCATAGATCTTTAACAGTTGCACGCAAAGCATTCTGGTCCTGTGTTGACTGTTCACGGTCTTTGTATTCACCTTTATCCCATTCATCATCATCATCATCATCATCATCATCATCATCATCATCATCATCATCATCACCACCAACACCTTTTAGTTTCAGTTCCACAAGGAACCTAGGCCTTCAACAACCTTATGCCACGTCTACTTGTTTCACGCCATCAACTCAAGATCTTATGCACCTCGTAAGAGGCGACTAAGGAAGGTTGGACATGAGACCCGTTACCCCATTCTATAGACAATTCTTAAAACCACAAAATCTTTAACAAACAATTCCATGTATAGCTGTGTCTATTTCTCGTCTCCATGGGCGTTGTTTAATCTGCCATTATTTCTGTTACCCTAGAGATTCCAGAATAAAGCCTGCATTAGTAATTCTATAAAATGTATAATGTAACGTAACAAAGTATATGAGCATGTTTTGCTTGTTTAAAGACATTATTTTTTTCCATATTGGTTTAGATTTTAGATTACACATTTGGTTTCTTAAAAACAAAGCACTATTCTACTGTTTAAATGATTATAGCCAAGATTTGCGTTTTAGTTGTTTTTGACCACTTTTATTTAAAATAACCCAAGATTTGTATATTTGTTACATTTCAAATCTTCGACGTTCTGAATCGCTATGTTTAATTAATCTTACAGAGCTGAAAGTTTGCATGCAATTCCCTTTCTTGTTATATTTTAATCTGTTGCCGATTTTATATAATGCCTAAAGCAATGTAAACTAAGGTGTAAATAACTCCATTAAAGTAAGGGTTTTAAAGTAAGGAAATTAATGAACTGAGGAATATAGTATGTGTTTCGTACTTGACGGGGCGAGCGTTGGATGATGAATAGTGATGTGCCAATAAAAATCAATGTGTTTCTTCAAATAATTAAGTCAACAAGTCTTTTGTCAAACACCTCTCCAGTAATGCCTAACTTTATTATGAATTTTACATTCAGTGTTTACATTTAATAAAACTAGCTCCTCACAGTCTTTTATATCTGGACATGCGCCCTAATATAACCGACATACCCCGTGTTTAAGTTGAAAGAGGAGCGCCTCGCCAAAACGAGGCGAAACTTCTGCTTAAAAAAAAAAAAAGTTTACATTTACGATGTATTGTTTATTCCAAGATGAATTTTATTCAACGGAGGTTACAGCAGTTCTAAAAAATGATTGCTTTATTACGCTGGTTAACACCAAACCATGTTTCTGTAAGATTTTGCCAATTCTGTGTGCCCATTTCGTCTCAGGCGTTGGCTTGGCATGAAGGCACCAGCTTCTGCTATTGCAGGCTTGAAAGTAACGGACTAATTCAGCAAAAACGATGAAAAAAGCACAAAGCTTGAACACAAACAATCACAGAACAAGATAAATTAGACTAACCGTAGCCATTTATGTGTAGTACTGGCTAGTAAGTCATGCGGTTACTTTAAAAAAAAATGTACCCACTGTATCTTGTTGAAGGCTTGTGGTAGCTGCTGAATCTAGACATTTTAATTATTCATCTATGCAGTTTTTTGTTGTTGTACAATTATTGGTGATACCTTAATCGTGATAGTCTAAACACAAAACACTTCTTTGCCTGGGGCGACCTTTTATATGTATGTTTTAATTATTTTGCCATTTCCCTTACACATTTTTTTTTCGTCGCTTGCCCCTCTCTGGGTTTTGAGGCCTTCATATATTGTCTGGATGCGGACGATGATTCATTATGTATTTTTGTTATTCTCACCATTGATGACACGTGATGTTGCTCGGGTTATTTTCCCAGCGTATCAACCTGCTAATTTTGATCTTCTTCTCTTGTGATGTTGTATAGTGATCATGTTTGAACCCTTTGTAACAATGGGTGTTTATCAGTTGTAATTTTCGTTTAAATAAAGATACATCAATTCTCCGTGTGGTTCCCGGGTATACCTGGTCAGGCATAGTACAGGATGTTTATAAATTCGCTGTGCAGTGAAATTTACGCCCGGGCGATACTACGTCACCAGAAATGTGGTTTTCAATTGGGGCTTGTTGTGTAATGCTGCACACGGGATTGTGGAACACAGCATTGGAACACAGAATATCATGACGTAAATTTGCATCATTCGTGACGTAATTTCTAAAATATTTTTCAAATTCACTGCACAGCGACTTTATAAACACCCTGTATAATATGACCAATGCTCCTACCAAGTATGTCGTAAGAGACAACTAAGGTCATTATGACCATATGGCTTGTAATTTCACCGTGTAAAAGACATTGCTACGAAAAGCACAGCTACAAGAAGGATTTGACCTTTAACAAATTCACACCAAAGCTTCCTAGTCTACGCCATCCTTACATGGTTTGCCATGTCTTCTTTATCCATTTCATATCTACTCCTACTTCATTATACATGTATTTTTTGGTGTACATAGACTTATCTTATCCTTGTATTTCCCGAACTAAGACTGCCTTGTAATGCTATCAACAGGTTTTATCAGTATGTGTCTTCTCCAACGCAAACGTCTTTCTCTCACCCGTTCTTCCACTTGCACTTGTCTGGTTCTTGTCATCAGTTCCACATTAGTGACCTTGTCATCAGTTCCACATTAGTGACCTTGTCATCAGTTCCACATTAGTGACCTTGTCATCAGTTCCACATTAGTGACCTTGTCATCAGTTCCACATTAGACCTTGTCATCAGTTCCACATTAGTGACCTTGTCATCAGTTCCACATTAGTGACCTTGTCATCAGTTCCACATTAGTGACCTTGTCATACCATTTCAATCCTTCTATTCTACGCAAGCAACCATTGATAAAAGTCCGTAAGGTCATAGATGTTGTTTATGTTGTTCTCCATGTTTCACAGACATACAATAGGACTGACTTGACATTTGAGTTGAAGATTTTGATTGTTCTGCTGGACTTTTCCCATATAATTATGAATGTAAGGAAAGCTTCTCTTGCATTTTTGATATCATTATTTATTTCTCCAACAATTCCACTTTGTTTATATTTCTGCCAAGATATATGTATAAGTCCATAACATAATACTCTCAATGAAAATATCCTAATGCTGCGATAGTATGTTAAAAATCAGAGAGTCAAGTGATAATAAATGGACGCAGTATAGCAGATGAGATAAAGTTTCATAAATTACTAACTAGATCGGCCTGTGCTGCATCCAACTCTTTTGTGCGTTTGTGATTCGATGTGTATTTCTGTAGTTGGTGTGTCTTCAACCAACTCACGTCCAGTCCAGTGGTAATTTATCAACGTCTTTCCACGTCTATTTATCCCTTTAAGTGTGACTTCTGTTTGCTGCTTCTTCCACTATTTCTCTTACATTATGCATTCTAGAAAAATTAACCGACTTGTAAAGCTTCTTTCATTCATTCAACTACTTTGCCTGTTGGCGTAGGAGATTATGTCTGTCCACAACTGAGTGTCTCCAGTATAATCTATCAATCCTTCCATGCCACGATGTAAGACCAGTTCAGTCTAGTTTTTGCTCTCTTTGTCCTTCAATCTTACCTGTTGTTACGATATATTCCAGCTTACCTGTTGTTACGATATATTGCAGCTTTCCTCTTCTCATAACATGCCCCCAAAAGTGGATTGTTTATCTCTAACTTGTCAAATAAGTTTCCTCTTCTCATAACATGCCCCCAAAAGTGGATTGTTTCTCTCTAACTTGTCAAATAAGTTTCCTCTTCTCATAACATGCCCCCAAAAGTGGATTGTTTTTCTCTAACTTGTCAAATAAGTTTCCTCTTCTCATAACATGCCCCCAAAAGTGGATTGTTTCTCTCTAACTTGTTAAATAAGTTTCCTCTTCTCATACTCGTAACATGCCCCCAAAAGTGGATTGTTTCTCTCTAACTTGTCAAATAAGTTTCCTCTTCTCATAACACGCCCCCAAAAGTGGATTGTTTCTCTCTAATTTGTCAAATAAGTTTCCTCTTCTCATAACACGCCCCCAAAAGTGGATTGTTTCTCTCTAATTTGTCAAATAAGTTTCCTCTTCTCATAACATGCCCCCAAAAGTGGATTGTTTCTCTCTAATTTGTCAAATAAGTTTCCTCTTCTCATAACATGCCCCCAAAAGTGGATTGTTTCTCTCTAACTTGTCAAATAAGTTTCCTCTTCTCATAACACGCCCCCAAAAGTGGATTGTTTCTCTCTAACTTGTCAAATAAGTTTCCTCTTCTCATAACACGCCCCCAAAAGTAGATTGTTTCTCTCTAACTTGTCAAATAAGTTTCCTCTTCTCATAACACGCCCCCAAAAGTGGATTGTTTCTCTCTAACTTGTCAAATAAGTTTCCTCTTCTCATAACACGCCCCCAAAAGTGGATTGTTTCTCTCTAACTTGTCAAATAAGTTTCCTCTTCTCATAACATGCCCCCAAAAGTGGATTGTTTCTCTCTAACTTGTCAAATAAGTTTCCTCTTCTCATACTCGTAACATGCCCCAAAAAGTGGATTGTTTCTCTCTAACTTGTCAAATAAGTTTCCTCTTCTCATAACACACCCCCAAAAGTGGATTGTTTCTCTCTAACTTGTCAAATAAGTTTCATCTTCTCATAACACGCCCCCAAAAGTGGATTGTTTCTCTCTAACTTGTCAAATAAGTTTCCTCTTCTCATAACATGCCCCCAAAAGTGGATTGTTTCTCTTTAACTTGTCAAATAAGTTTCCTCTTCTCATAACACGCCCCCAAAAGTGGATTGTTTCTCTCTAACTTGTCAAATAAGTTTCCTCTTCTCATAACATGCTTTCAAAAGTACATTGTTTCTCTCTAACTTGTCAAAAAAGTTTCCTCTTCTCATAACATGCCCCCAAAAGTGGATTGTTTCTCTCTAACTTGTCAAATAAGTTTCCTCTTCTCATAACACGCCCCCACAAGTGGATTGTTTATCTCTAACTTGTCAAATAAGTTTCTCTTCTCATAACACGCCCCCAAAAGTGGATTGTTTCTCTCTAACTTGTCAAATAAGTTTCATCTTCTCATAACACGCCCCCAAAAGTGGATTGTTTCTCTCTAACTTGTCAAATAAGTTTCCTCTTCTCATAACACGCCCCCAAAAGTAGATTGTTTCTCTCTAACTTGTCAAATAAGTTTCCTCTTCTCATAACACGCCCCCAAAAGTAGATTGTTTCTCTCTAACTTGTCAAATAAGTTTCCTCTTCTCATAACACGCCCTCAAAAGGGGATTGCTTCTCTCTAACTTGTCAAATAAGTTTCCTCTTCTCATAACACGCCCCCAAAAGTAGATTGTTTCTCTCTAACTTGTCAAATAAGTTTCCTCTTCTCATACTCGTAACATGCCCCCAAAAGTGGATTGTTTCTCTCTAACTTGTCAAATAAGTTTCCTCTTCTCATAACATGCCCCCAAAAGTGGATTATTTCTCTCTAACGTGTCAAATAAGTTTCCTCTTTTCATACTCGTAACATGCCCCCAAAAGTGGATTGTTTCTCTCTAACTTGTCAAATAAGTTTCCTCTTCTCATAACACGCCCCCCAAAAGTGGATTGTTTCTCTCTAACTTGTCAAATAAGTTTCCTCTTCTCATAACACGCCCCCAAAAGTGGATTGTTTCTCTCTAATTTGTCAAATAAGTTTCCTCTTCTCATAACATGCCCCCAAAAGTGGATTGTTTCTCTCTAATTTGTCAAATAAGTTTCCTCTTCTCATAACATGCCCCCAAAAGTGGATTGTTTCTCTCTAACTTGTCAAATAAGTTTCCTCTTCTCATAACACGCCCCCAAAAGTGGATTGTTTCTCTCTAACTTGTCAAATAAGTTTCCTCTTCTCATAACACGCCCCCAAAAGTAGATTGTTTCTCTCTAACTTGTCAAATAAGTTTCCTCTTCTCATAACACGCCCCCCAAAAGTGGATTGTTTCTCTCTAACTTGTCAAATAAGTTTCCTCTTCTCATAACACGCCCCCAAAAGTGGATTGTTTCTCTCTAACTTGTCAAATAAGTTTCCTCTTCTCATAACATGCCCCCAAAAGTGGATTGTTTCTCTCTAACTTGTCAAATAAGTTTCCTCTTCTCATACTCGTAACATGCCCCCAAAAGTGGATTGTTTCTCTCTAACTTGTCAAATAAGTTTCCTCTTCTCATAACACACCCCCAAAAGTGGATTGTTTCTCTCTAACTTGTCAAATAAGTTTCATCTTCTCATAACACGCCCCCAAAAGTGGATTGTTTCTCTCTAACTTGTCAAATAAGTTTCCTCTTCTCATAACATGCCCCCAAAAGTGGATTGTTTCTCTTTAACTTGTCAAATAAGTTTCCTCTTCTCATAACACGCCCCCAAAAGTGGATTGTTTCTCTCTAACTTGTCAAATAAGTTTCCTCTTCTCATAACATGCTTTCAAAAGTGGATTGTTTCTCTCTAACTTGTCAAAAAAGTTTCCTCTTCTCATAACATCCCCCCAAAAGTGGATTGTTTCTCTCTAACTTGTCAAATAAGTTTCCTCTTCTCATAACACGCCCCCACAAGTGGATTGTTTATCTCTAACTTGTCAAATAAGTTTCTCTTCTCATAACACGCCCCCAAAAGTGGATTGTTTCTCTCTAACTTGTCAAATAAGTTTCATCTTCTCATAACACGCCCCCAAAAGTGGATTGTTTCTCTCTAACTTGTCAAATAAGTTTCCTCTTCTCATAACACGCCCCCAAAAGTAGATTGTTTCTCTCTAACTTGTCAAATAAATTTCCTCTTCTCATAACACGCCCCCAAAAGTAGATTGTTTCTCTCTAACTTGTCAAATAAGTTTCCTCTTCTCATAACACGCCCTCAAAAGGGGATTGCTTCTCTCTAACTTGTCAAATAAGTTTCCTCTTCTCATACTCGTAACATGCCCCCAAAAGTGGATTGTTTCTCTCTAAATTGTCAAATAAGTTTCCTCTTCTCATAACATGCCCCCAAAAGTGGATTATTTCTCTCTAACGTGTCAAATAAGTTTCCTCTTTTCATACTCGTAACATGCCCCCAAAAGTGGATTGTTTCTCTCTAACTTGTCAAATAAGTTTCCTCTTCTCATAACACGCCCCCAAAAGTGGATTGTTTCTCTCTAACTTGTCAAATAAGTTTCCTCTTCTCATAACACGCCCCCAAAAGTGGATTGTTTCTCTCTAACTTGTCAAATAAGTTTCCTTTTCTCATAACACGCCCCAAAAGTGGATTGTTTCTCTCTAACTTGTCAAATAAGTTTCATCTTCTCATAACACGCCCCCAAAAGTGGATTGTTTCTCTCTAACTTGTCAAATAAGTTTCCTCTTCTCATAACACGCCCCCAAAAGTACATTGTTTCTCTCTAACTTGTCAAATAAGTTTCCTCTTCTTATAACACGCCCTCAAAAGTGGATTGCTTCTCTCTAACTTGTCAAATAAGTTTCCTTTGTGCATTGGCTTCTTTCGTTATTCTTTTTGGCTGTCCGTGGAATTTTTGGTTTGGTTTTAAGGGCTATCTTCATTACACACGGAAAACTCCATCAATGCTCCGATCATACAAGGAGGATCTCAGCACGGTACACGACCTCCGTAGCACCGGCTAGAATCTCAATGTGTGTATAGGAATCACACATTCAATAAATATTTTGATGGTGGGTAGGTTTTTAATTTTTGCCAGGGCAGCGGCCTTCCAGATAGGTCTACTCTTTACCATTTCCAACTGCCACGGGATTTTTAACGTGTGCAACGTGCACACGGGACCTCGTATTTTTCGCCCTTATCCGAGAGGGCTAGGCATCCGATCTTACTACCCAGGAGACCAGGGAGGAGTATGCCATTATTAGGACCACTGGTTCTGAAAAAAAGGATTTTTAATAAATTATGCTCCCTCAACTGGGAATCGAACCCGGTACCTCTAGAATTCGAGGCGGACGCCATACCTCTTAGCCACTCAGACCCCCTCCATGGTATTTTTAACATTCTTCTGTAAAACCACTTTCCCTACTTGTTTACTAATTGTCCATGACTCACTTCCATATGTCAGGGTTGGTTCTATATAACACTGAAGAACTCTCTTTCTTACTTCCATTAACAAAGAATTCGTAGCATAAAATACTCTCCATTTTATAGAATGCTGTTTTTGCCCGTTTTTGTAAAGCTAAACACTAGTTTTCACACTGTGTGACATCACAGTAAAGCTAAACACTAGTTTTCACACTGTGTGACATCACAGTAAAGCTAAACACTAGTTTTCACACTGTGTGACCTCACAGTAAAGCTAAACACTAGTTTTCACACTGTGTGACATCACAGTAAAGCTAAACACTAGTTTTCACACTGTGTGACATCACAGTAAAGCTAAACACTAGTTTTCACACTGTGTGACATCACAGTAAAGCTAAACACTAGTTTTCACACTGTGTGACATCACAGTAAAGCTAAACACTAGTTTTCACACTGTGTGACCTCACAGTAAAGCTAAACACTAGTTTTCACACTGTGTGACATCACAGTAAAGTTAGTTTTCACACTGTGTGACATATATAACATCAGTCTATTCCTTATCTCTTATACCAGTACTATCATCACGCATTGCTAGCTTTCTCTTGATTTCGCCTCATTGCAGGCGTCTTCGAAACATCCGTTATAAATGTGATAAATGGCTCATCGCATCCCGCAAGAGTTACATACTGGCTACTTGAACGTGTTCATAATCTGAGATGAGTGACATACTGGCTATTTGTACGTGTTCATAATCTGAGATGAGCGACATACCGGCTATTTAAACGTATTCATAATCTGAGATTAGCGACATACTGGCTACTTGTACGTGTTCATAATCTGAGATGAGTGACATACTGGCTATTTGTACGTGTTCTTAATCTGAGATGAGCGACATACCGGCTATTTAAACGTATTCATAATCTGAGATGAGCGACATACTGGCTACTTGTACGTGTTCATAATCTGAGATGAGTGACATACTGGCTATTTGTACGTGTTCATAATCTGAGATGAGCGACATACTGGCTATTTGTACGTGTTCATAATCTGAGATGAGCGACATACTGGCTATTTGTACGTGTTCATAATCTGAGATGATCGACATACTGGCTATTCGTACGTGTTCATAATCTGAGATGAGTGTTGCCAGTAATTTTAATGGAAGGGGACGTGATCTGGAAAATGTTAGGGGAGCAGATTAGATTATGGGTTGTCGTTGCTTGAAGACGTGATTGTCTTTAATGTTAGGTTAAATTGTAATAGTAGAAGTAAAGTTACAAAGCGTGTGAACGCTAGTCAGTTCAATTGTGGAGGTTTATTCACTCCGAATTGTTTTGAGCTACGGGTGTTTAGCTATTTGTGGCTAGCCCGTGCAAGTAGTGAGACTGAGCGGTGTTTTTGAACAGCCGGGTCTCGTAGCTGTTTTAGGGGGAAGATGTGTATTCCCCTGGGCAGTGAGTTTTGGGCATCGACTGGAGAGAGTCGGCCCCATAGTGTGTTCTTTTCGGTGGTAAGCCTGTACAGTGCTGAATATAAGAGGCCATGATTTGTGTAAGGCCATTATTTCCTGAGAGAGGATAATTGTGTTATGTGAAGACATGTTGATAAGTGATATTATTGCAAACTGCTGGGTGAGCAGTATTGTGAGTATTTTGATAAGGATCCATTAACTTACACATGTCATATAATAGCGCTAAGATGAGTAAAGGCGAGATTATTGCAGACTGCCGGGTATGGAGTCGTGTGAGAAATTGCTGGTAGGACTCATTAGATTATGATAGCGTTTATGTGAGGAGTATCTGGAGGATACCATATTTAGGCAGTAGCACGGCGATGATGTCCGTTTGCTATCTGTGAGGAGGATATTTATATTTATGTTAGCACGGCGATGATGCCCGTTTGCTGGGATCCATTATTGTAATATTATAGCGCTAATGTGAGGACAGGTGGATAGCGCTGAGTTGAGGAGTATCTTTAAGGAGGCCATGGATATTGTAGTATCTGCATGATTCTGAGATGTGAGAAGTACTTTATTATTGTATTGCTATAACTTGTAGTTTGACTATAACTGTGTATTCTGTATTAACGTAACGTGTTGTGGTGTATTAAACGTCCATTAACAGTACACCTGCCGTTATAACCATCTATGACTTCTACGTGCGTACCTGTGTTGTGAGTGATTGTTCCAACACGCACGCACTCAATCAACCACAAAGAAATTTACATATAACATTTGGTGGACCAAACCAACGGGTCGTAACACCCACATTACATTCGCGTGACAAGAGAGTAAATTAGGTCAGATTCTGGACCAGTCATTACAAGTGGGAACACTGAAAGTTGTTATGTTTGGCTCTGTGTGGGCGTGGCTTAATTCAACTGTACACAGGTATCAGCTGACTGCGCATATCCATCCTCATATCTTGGCGTGTTGTGGCAACTAAACTAACTTTATCAGTTGGTTTCGATATCAAACAGCTGTTATCTGATAGCGACATTGATGCCATAATTGTTACAGTGCTTGTACCAGTCTTTCCATATACAGATTCAACTATAGGTGCAGTATTTTGGAGAGTTCGTCTGCACGTATACCTCAAATGACAAGTTGCGGAGTTGCTGTGATCGGTTCCTGTCGTCTGATGCATTGTTGAGGACATACTGTGCAGTGGCAGAGATCTGAAGACAAGAGAGCTTAGTCCTTCTACCTTTCTGCGGTGGAGTAGTTTTAACGTCAGAACTTTGTGATATCCAGTGTGTTGGCGGAAGGGTCAGGATTACCTTCAGTTAAGTGGTTTTGTTGTGTGTAAATGTTGCCACTTCTGTCCATGTCAACAAGCCTCAATCTGCACTATCCTATTCTATTGATAACTATTGTTGTTGTTGTCGATAATTATATCGATTAATTATGGAATATGATGATGTACAGAGATTGATGATACAATATTTGAGATATAAGCTTGATTTGGTATAATGAAAGTTTAATTAAGACATATATGGTTGACTAAGTAAACAAGTCACAATGGATTGTGATACAGATCCAGAGGATATGAGACCTGTATTAGAGTATCTGTTTCAAGAGGGGACAGATTATCAGAGATTAGAAGGCCCAGAGCTTGAGTCAAAGGAATGGAAAGGTCTCTACTGGAATGGAAACCCATTAACAACAGACTAATAAGAGCAAGACTGAGAGGGAGATTCACCAACACCACAATTATACAATGTTATGCACCAACAAATGACAGCGACGAAGAGATCAAGGACGAGTTCTATCAACAGGTACAAAAGGAAATGGAAACTGTACCCAGGTACGATCTTATTATAGTAATGGGAGACCTAAATGCGAAAGTTGGAACACACAATAATTATAACGAAAGAGTAATGGGGAAATGCGGCAGTGGAACAGTAAATGAGAATGGGGACAAATTAATAAGCTTCTGCAGTATTAACAACCTGGTCATCGGAGGAACACTTTTTCAACACAAAGAAGTGCACAAGTTAACATGGGAATCACCAAACGGACGAGACAAAAACCAGATAGATCACATAATGATCAATGGCAGATGGAGACATGCACTACAAGACGTGAAAGTAAGAAGAGGCGCAGATGTGGGAAGTGATCATCACCTAGTAGTAGCAAGACTGAAGGTGAAACTCAGAGCTGCTGGACCAGTTGCAGTCAAACAGAAAAGATACAACATCACGAAACTTAAGGACCCCCTCACCAGAAAAGCGTTTGTGGTCGACGTAAAGAGACGATATCTGATTACCAAAAGCCAGGAAAGAACAGAGACCGACGATGTGGACCAGAAATTCAACACCATCTCAACAATATATAAAGAAAGCAGCAAGTCATGCTTGGGATTCCAGGAAAGAAAGAGCCAAGACTGGATAACACCAGAAACGCTAAACACCATAGCGAAGAGAAAGGAAATGAAAAGGAAGAAAACAGAAGCTAAGTCTCCCAGGTTAAAGGCAATATATAGTGAACAGTACAGTCAGCTGGACAAGGAAGTAAAACGTCAAACCCGTGCTAACAAAAGGACATTTCTGGATGACCTTGCAAGACAGGCAGAAGAGGCAGCACTGAGAAATGAACAAAGCACAGTTTATAAAATAACTAAAGCTATCAGTGGAAAACGAGGTGCAAACAACATAACGTTAGTAAGAGACAAGCAAGGAAATCTCATCACCACAGCACAGGGGCAGGAAACAAGGTGGGCAGAGCACTTCAGAGAAACACTGAATAAGGAACCACCAGAGACTCAGCTGAATGTTCCTGAGGCTGAAAGTGACTTAGACGTAAATACAGACATTCCACAAAAAGAAGAAATTATCACAGCTATCAAAGGGCTAAAAAATGGAAAAGCGCCTGGTCACGACAATCTGAATGCTGAGCTATTCAAGACAGACCCTGAACTAGCAGCAGAACTATTAGAACCACTATTTGCACAAGTCTGGGAAACTGAGACAACACCAACAGAGTGGAGTAAAGGAACAATTGTCAAATTGCCCAAGAAGGGCGACCTTGCAGACTGCAACAACTGGAGAGGAATTACCCTCCTCTCAGTTCCCAGCAAAATACTAGGCAGGATAATCATCCAGAGAATTTCAAAAGCAGTTGACCATAAACTGAGGAAAGAACAAGCGGGCTTCAGAAAGAACAGAAGATGTGCAGATCATATATTTGCCCTCAGGAACATTATAGAGCAGTGCTCAGAATGGTACATTAACTTTGTTGATTTTGAAAAGGCTTTCGACAGCATACACAGGGACAGCCTATGAAAAATTCTGAGGGCTTATGGAATTCCCAGCCGCATTGTTTCCATTATAAAAAGCCTCTATTCTAACTTTACGTGCAGTGTTGGATCGAGTAATGTAACTTTCGAAGTGAAAACAGAAGTACGACAGGGATGCCCCTTATCAACAACATTATTTTTGACAGTCATAGATTGGGTGATGCGCCAGACAACAGAGGGCAGTCCAAGAGGAATTAGATGGACAACGTTTTCTACACTGGAAGATTTGGAATATGCAGATGACATTGCACTGCTCGCGCATTCACACCAACACATTCAAGACAAAACTGATAGACTGAATAAGTATGGCCAGCAGGTTGGCCTGAACATCAATCTGAAGAAGACAGAGGTCATGACACTAAATGTGGGCAATCCTGAGCCAATAACAGTAAGGAACCAGAAGTTAGAACAGACAGACACATTTACTTACCTAGGAAGCATAGTAACACCTGACGGCGGAACAAGCAAGGACATTAACAACAGAATGAATAAAGCGAGAACAGCCTTTGCTATTCTCAACAACATTTGGAAGTCTTCCCAGTACAGCACAAACACCAAATTAAGACTGTATGAAAGCTGCGTACTTTCTGTGCTTCTCTATGGTGCGGAATGTTGGAGAGTAACAGAGAAGGAAATGTCGAAACTGTCCTCCTTCCACACAATCTGCCTAAGGAAAATTCTCCGAATCTTTTGGCCAAACACCATCAGCAACCAAGAACTACTTATTCGGAGTAACCAGGAGGACATGCACACCATCATAGCTGGCAGACGCTGGAGTTGGGTTGGCCATGTCCTCAGAAGGGACCCTGATACCATCGCAAGAACAGCTATGCTATGGACCCCCGAGGGAAAGCGAAAGAGAGGCCGACCAAAAACAACTTGGCGGAGAACTGTGGAAGCTGAGATGCAAAGAATGAACCACAGTTGGGGCACTGTACGAAGGATGGCCGCCGACCGAGCAAAGTGGAATCAATTTGTTGCTGCCCTACAAGACGCCACCAGGCGTGATGGCCGCTGACTGCTTTGACGGTTGGCGGTTATGGATCAAAGAAGAAGAAGAAAGAAGAAGAGCTTGAGTCACATGTTATGGACAGGTTTTTGGTCTGTGCATCGAGAGCTCTAAGAGATTTTGCTGATGAGAGATTTCAGTCCATTCCTCATTTGAGTATGGCTAAGGATCTGGCAAGGTTATTGGTTATGGACCTTCGTGTGTTTTTGGACAATTATATTAGTATTAAACGTGATAGCATATTGAAGAATATGCGTACGTTATTGCTCGACGGCATGCATAGTGACCAGGAAGAAGAGTTAAAAGAGAAGAAGCAAATAGGAGATATAAAACAGAGTACACAGGAGAAAAGGGAAAGTTGCTTAAAAAGTACTGCTGAAGTGAATAAGCTACATAAAAAAGTGACTAAACTTACAGGTGATTTATGTGAATCAAATTCTGAGCTTGCTTGTGTTCGAGCAAAATTAGACTCGGCATTAGGCAAAATTAAAGAGATGGAAGCTCAGATGGGGAAAAAAAATGGCGAAGTTAGAAATCTGACTCAAAAAGTTCAAGAGAAGACGGAGATTTGTGGAAAATTAGAAGTTCAGATTAAGAAATATGAGAAATACCATATCCCTAGAGAAGGTTGATAGGCTTACGAATAGTCATGATATTGAGATTGAGAGGGTTGATAAAAAGAGAGTGAAAGAGTTAATGATGGAGAAAGACAAATTGATTAAGATTGAAAATTTGCTAGCAGAGGAAAGCTGCAAGGTCTTAAAAGCTGAGAGTTTAAACAAGAAATTAAGTGAACAGATTGCACTTAGAGACATTGAGATTGCAGAGGCAAGAAGAAGAATATATGGTCTGCTTGACGTAGTCTTGAATAGCAATATGTGGTCTTCTGTCAATGGTGACAGTGATAGACAGAAAGTTGCTTATCATCAGAACACTAAAGCAAAAAGCCAGCCTTATACACTTTTTGCGGATTCTACGGTCAAGAATGGTGGACATAGGTCGTTTCGTGGGAAATATAACTTCCAACGCAATACCAATGCTATTTCCAATAATATTGTTTCTTGGCGACAGTCCAACAAAGAGAATTCTACAGTAATATCCAGTCCTGTAGATAAGGAAAGAAACAGTGCTAAATCTCAAGTCAGTGTGTTAAAAACCAACAGCATATTTATTGACAGATCTGATAAATTGGTTACAAGTAACAAACATACTACTGCTTGTTCCATGAAGGAAACAAATGTTGTGCAAAAAAATAAAGAGATTGTCAAACCTTCTAGTCATACCCAGTCAAGGCAGTGTGACTCATTTCTTAAACACATTGCCACAAGCAAAGAAAAAAATAATTTTGATAGGAGACATAACCCTAAGGTTATAAAGTACCAAGGGAGTTCATCCTACGGTAACGTTTCTTCTCCCAAAAACAAGAAAAAATGTGACAGATCTCAACATTGTGATAAGAGTTTTGAAAACTATAGCAGAAGTAATTATATGAAAGTTCATCAGTCTAGTAATAATTTTCCTGCTAAAAAGCCAGTTCTATCTGATGGACATTGTTATCTGGGAAGAAGTATTAAGCATAACTATTGTAACTGGGATTTAAATCAGTACAACGGTGTTAATAGAGCAAATAACAATGCTCTCAAAAGAAATTATACAGATCGCAACCAGACTAACTGTGCTCCACATAAGAGCAAGATTATTAGTAATCAGAGTAATGGGAACGGTAATAAGTTCTTAAATGCTTTTGCTTGTCATGCTGATAGGTTTGAGAGATCATCTCGGTCTTGTGAAGATAGTAAATTTTTTTCAGCCTACCGCACTGACAACTGTGAATTATAGGTCAAGTTGTCCCTAATACGTCTATGTTGTCTGCTATGTGACGAGAGTTGTTGACATCGCAGAAGGGCCACAACCGTACACCACGGAGTTCGGGTAATTGTAAAGTGAGTTTTCCGTGTTCACTCATAATCTTACCATGGATTAAAATAGATATTTTCATTTGTATTGTCTCACAGCGAGCGACATTGCGAGAGAGTCACCATTCTAATTTTACATTACCTGGGAGAGATGTAGATCACTGTGTGCCATTTGTCCATTCAAGCGAGCCTAGCCGGTTAGTGAAAGGTAATTTTAAACGTAACTTGTACGTATTATTAATGATTTTGCGTTGAAGTTAAGGACGTATTCTGAAACTTGGTTTCCATTTTTTTCTAAATTATGACATTTGATAATTTAAACAATTCGATTTTTTGTCAGCTAGAATTAACTTAAATTTCGTATTAAATTAAGTGGGTAGAATTAACAGCGACGGCTGATACTCTTGTTCATTTAAAGAATTTAGATATCCGATTATAATACATAGTTAAGATAAATAATATTACACTTATATACTTATAACTTCGTTTGTAGTTAACAGTTTATTACCCAATGTGACGTTTCTTTGATGTATTTTTTTTTTTAAAGAAGAGAAAAAAACTTACACGTTTTTCATGTATGTCTGTTTAAAGATAAGATTATTTTTATGTTACTCAGCTAATTTAATTGTTAGTTATTAATTATAGCTACATATTACTTAGAAATAAAAATACTATTTTTATTTAACCTAACGATAAGAAACATTTTTTGTATTGTAATTTTTTTGGAAAATGTGTTTTGGACATTGTGATATTTATTTTTTTTTTTTCTGCGCCAGCGCTAGATTGTATGTTAGGGTTACTATTATGTAGTGACATTAATTCTTTGAAAATGTTGTGATGTTTGGATGAATTTTTTGGTATTTAGCGCTTGACTATGCGTCAATGCGAAACTTGTGTTAGCGTTAATATTTTTGTTTGGGTGATATTTGATGTAATTTATTTTTAGTTATGTATAAGTTTATAATTTAGTTAAATTACTTATTATGCTGTGCTTGTCATAAGCTTTCTTTTTTGTGTTAGTATATAAATATACTTTAGCATTTTTGTATTTTACATTACGTTGTTACATTTGGATAGTTATTGTTAGGTGTTGTTACCAACTTTCTTTACATTTGTATCTTTACTTTCATCTCTCTTTGTTGACTATTCGTCATTTCTTTACATCTTGTCTGTTGTCTTGTCAATATTGTCTGATATTTTGTTTATGCTTCCGTGTTTCATCTTTGATATAATTCATACTTCTTGTATATTTCTTTTTCGTGTTACGCTATTTATACTTTCATTCTTTGTAGTGTTAAATTAATTAGATGACTTTAGATAATGTAATTGGTTCTCATAGTTCTATTTGTTTTACATGTATGGAATTGTTGTCTTCATTGTCATCTTATGATTCTATTTGATTCTTATCATATTCCCATTTCATATTTTGTCTTTTCTCGTATGATAGTTTATTTTCTGTTTAGTTTGTACTATGTATACTTAATTTGCGTTTGTATTAGATTAATTTTTTGGTATGCTTGAATGAGTATGTTGGATGATTTAGTCGTTATCTTACATTTATTGATGATATTTTTGTAGATGTGCTATGTTCTCTTGTCATAGGTATATTTTTGTAGGTAATTGATAGAACTTCATTAATTTTTTAAATTTTTGGGAATTAATTAAAGAGATATTTGATATAACTTCATTGACCGTTAAATTTTTGGGAGTTAATTTTTGTACGTATTTGATATAATTTCATTAACCTTTAAATTTTTGGATCTAAAATTTTCAAAAAAAATGATAAATCATTTTTTCCCGGACGGGGTGGCAAACTGTTGCCAGTAATTTTAATGGAAGGGGACGTGATCTGGAAAATGTTAGGGGAGCAGATTAGATTATGGGTTGTCGTTGCTTGAAGACGTGATTGTCTTTAATGTTAGGTTAAATTGTAATAGTAGAAGTAAAGTTACAAAGCGTGTGAACGCTAGTCAGTTCAATTGTGGAGGTTTATTCACTCCGAATTGTTTTGAGCTACGGGTGTTTAGCTATTTGTGGCTAGCCCGTGCAAGTAGTGAGACTGAGCGGTGTTTTTGAACAGCCGGGTCTCGTAGCTGTTTTAGGGGGAAGATGTGTATTCCCCTGGGCAGTGAGTTTTGGGCATCGACTGGAGAGAGTCGGCCCCATAGTGTGTTCTTTTCGGTGGTAAGCCTGTACAGTGCTGAATATAAGAGGCCATGATTTGTGTAAGGCCATTATTTCCTGAGAGAGGATAATTGTGTTATGTGAAGATATGTTGATAAGTGATATTACTGCAAACTGCTGGGTGAGCAGTATTGTGAGTATTTTGATAAGGATCCATTAACTTACACATGTCATATAATAGCGCTAAGATGAGTAAAGGCGAGATTATTGCAGACTGCCGGGTATGGAGTCGTGTGAGAAATTGCTGGTAGGACTCATTAGATTATGATAGCGTTTATGTGAGGAGTATCTGGAGGATACCATATTTAGGCAGTAGCACGGCGATGATGTCCGTTTGCTATCTGTGAGGAGGATATTTATATTTATGTTAGCACGGCGATGATGCCCGTTTGCTGGGATCCATTATTGGAATATTATAGCGCTAATGTGAGGACAGGTGGATAGCGCTGAGTTGAGGAGTATCTTTAAGGAGGCCATGGATATTGTAGTATCTGCATGATTCTGAGATGTGAGAAGTACTTTATTATTGTATTGCTATAACTTGTAGTTTGACTATAACTGTGTATTCTGTATTAACGTAACGTGTTGTGGTGTATTAAACGTCCATTAACAGTACACCTGCCGTTATAACCATCTATGACTTCTACGTGCGTACCTGTGTTGTGAGTGATTGTTCCAACACGCACGCACTCAATCAACCACAAAGAAATTTACATATAACAATGAGCGACGTACGTGTTCCTAATTTGAGAGGGGCGTTATGTGCCCGCGTCAGTTAAATGTGCAAGTAGTTATATTGATTTTATTTTCAATTGGAGTTAATCCTTTTGATGTTGTTATTCAAGTGCTAACTGGCCTTCCGCCAGAGATGGTAATACTTGAATTTTGCTCATTTTTCTTTCCAGGTTCATTCTTCCCTTTAGGTTTAGTGATAAGCAATCTCTTATAATGGTTTTCAAATGTTCCAACTGTACGTTCCAAATAAAACACAGCAATGTAGAAAATTCAATTAGAGTTTATTAATGGCATTAGGCAAACACTGTAAATTTCACAATGATGGTTGCTTATCCAAGAGGAACATTTATATATCCACAATGAAATTATATATATATATATATATATATATATATGTCCAATAGAATAATATACTAACTTGTCTACTTAAAAACTTGTCTTGATATTCTCAAAGACGAAGTTCACTTTACACTATTTGTAAAATCCTCAAAAGTCCAAAGTCATGGAATCATTAGAATCATAAATCCTGAAATCACTGCCCTTTCTCGCACTTCTCTCCTATTTATACTATTTCTTCTTTTTTCCCCGCCAATTTTTACACGAAGCTTTCTTTTTTCTTACTTACTTACTTAGTCGTTCCCCTTCTACCGTGAGGTGTAGAGGTTTGGAAGAGAGAGCGCCAGACCATCCTATCAGCTGTCTTCTTCCTGGCCTGGTTCCATTCTAGTCCTGGGTCCTTCAAAGATTGTCTAATGTTGTCCTCCCAGCGGACTCTGGGTCGTCCTGGAGGTCTGGATCCCTGGCTCTTTGTTTCCCATGCTTGTCGTGGTAGCCGATCTTCTCCCATTCTGCAGACATGGCCAAACCATCTTAGTTGGGACTGTTCTATTTGGGTCTCCAGCGGGTGGGATTTTAGGCCTTGACGGATCGTCTGGTTGCGGACCATGTCTCTTCTTGTTACTTCAACCACTTTCCTCAGATACCTCATTTCTGAGGTTTGGATCTGGCTTTTGTGGGTTGTAGTCATTGCCCACGACTCGCATCCATATGTCAAGACTGGGACATAGGTGGAGCGGTATACAGCCAGCTTCGTTTTCTTACCAACCTCTTTCTTGCTGAGGAATCCTCGATTTATGGCCTGAAAATGTCTCCCAGTCGCTGCTTTTCGAGTGGCCAACTCTTCTTTGATGCCTCCCTTTCGGTCTATAATAGATCCGGGATTTTCAAAGTGGTCGACCTGCTCCAGGACCTGTTCTCCCAACTTAATCTGATGTTTTCTTTCTTCTCGTGATATCACCATGGATTTTGTTTTAGAGCTGCTTATGACCATCCCTCTCTTCTCCAGCTCTTCCTTCCAGACTTGCAGGTTGGATTGGAGATGTGCCTCTGATTTAGCAATCAGGGCAACATCATCAGCAAATGCCAGGTCCGAAATATAGACCTGTCTCATCTTCCAGTACCCCACTGAATACTTCCTTGTTCTCTCCTTACATGCCTTGATGACATCGTCCATAAGGAGTATGAAGAGGTAAGTTTCTTTTTTCACACGGTACAATTATCTACATTAGCACACGTTTTCTCAGCTTTTCGACTTTTTCCACACGTCTCTCTCTCTCTAAACAACGGGAAAAAAAACCAAAATAGCAACTCTCACTTCACAAAATTTTCCATTCAAAACACGTATTTAATATTTTCCCTGGGACTGCACTATCTTTGTCTCTCTTCGTCGTGACTGCCAACTGAACTTTAATGACCCTGAGTTTTGTGCGAAAACGCCTTATTTGCTGTACGTCTGTTATTTCTATATTCTAACACGTATAAATAGTAGCGTTGTAAGCCATGCGGTCACAATATTGCTCGTACATTTTATATTGCCCTAAGTGGCTCCCGGAGATGTTTATTAAGACGAGACAGAAATAGAGCCACAACCAACACTAAGCAATTGGTAAGACAACCAAATTGTCTAAAATAAATTGCTAAAGAAAGCAAGTTTGCAATAGCAAGTGGAGTTGCAAGCCTCATCCACAAACTTACTTCAGCCTCATGTCAGCCTCATGTACAACCTCATATTAGTCGCCTAGTACGACATGCGTGAGGGAACAGTCGTTCTAGTCTTTATTTATCTCATAACAAACCTTCCTCGGGACAATTTAAAAAAAATAATGTAACAATAATGTTATTTTATATTCCTGTTGATAATTAATGTTATAGGATGTCATGTGAGAGCCCTAAGGACAGCGCAATAGGAAAATCTAATTGTAAATTACGTGTGAGCTCTCTCCATAATGAGACATAGCCACGGATCATTACAGAACACTAATTACCGAGATAATCCACGCATATTTCCCTTCTGATCTGATATTCTAACCCCCCGATGCATTAACGCCGCTTTGCACAAATTAGGTTAATACACACAGAACTTGGGCACCGTGGAAAGGTAATGAGATTACCAGCAAACAAAAAAACACAAAAAGCATACAAGAAGCAAGCATTTAACTCATTGGGTCAGGAAAGCATTGTAAAACATTTGGTTAGCAAACAGCGACATTTTGCCAGACAATTCTGGTTAATACTAATTAACCGCAACCAGGTCACAAAAATGAACAGATGAATAACTGGAGACGCGCACAAAATCTAAATGTCAGTAATTTGTTTGAAATGTTTTTAAACTTTTTGCTAACTTAAGTCCTAGACATTTACTGGCGTGTATCACATTTTATTATTTTTTGTGTTGGCTTCGTTTTCCGGAAAACGGCTACTTTCAAACACTGACAGTGTCCATCAGTTAAATAAAGACGTGTTTCTGTAATATATATTGGATATGAATGTAAATGTACAACCGGTGGTTGAAGTAGAGAGTATAGTGTTTTCTCATTGCGGAAAGTGTTTAGTCTGTTCTTTAGTTGCAGATACCGCAATAAGGTAAAAAAAAAAAAAGGTAAAGGATCCCGTTACATGCCCATTTAGGCATATTGGGAATATGGTGTTGGGCCCATATTTTCTTGACCAACGGCACACTAGGGTTGATGTGGTCAGCATCGCGCCGGCCACATTAACCTTCCCAGAGTTGCTCTGGTACCCAATTCATGAGGCCGTTTGTGGTCTAAACAATCCCATCTCAACTGGGGATTGAACCATGGACCACCGAGCTAGGAAGCCAGTGCACTAGCCACTGCGCTACTGCGGCTCCGATACCGCAGCAGAGAGAGTCTTTTTCTTTCGCACGTCCGTGCTTTGGCCCTCTCCCTTCAGCCTTCTAAATTCTCGCATTACTGATAAAGAGTGGCGACTTTTAAAATATGAAGTCACGGTACAAGTTGTCTCAAAGTAGCTACTGTTGTAGGGGGTGATGTTTGACAGGGGCCACCTATAAAATATATCAGCATTATGAGGTGATGTGATTGGTTCTTTTCCTTCTTTGCTTTCCTGAATCAAGTTAAGTTTCACATACCACAGCTGGGATGACAGGAAGGTGATGCTATCAGGTTTCGAACCAGGTAAACATGCCTCGAGAAGCAAGAGCTCTTACCATTTCACCAATCGACACATTTTGAATATATATGTTCTATTACATGGGTATTTCCTGCGATCAATGCTGATCGTAACTGTAGCTTGAGTAGGGATACTATGAACAACCAACAGTAACTGTAGCTTGAGTAGGGATACTGTGAACAACCAACAGTAACTGTAGCCTGAGTAGGGATACTATGAACAACCAACAGTAACTGTAGCTTGAGTAGGGATACTGTAAACAACCAACAGTAACTGTAGCTTGAGTAGGGATACTGTGAACAACCAACAGTAACTGTAACCTGAGTAGGGATACTGTGAACAACCAACAGTAACTGTAGCTTGAGTAGGGATACTATGAACAACCAACAGTAACTGTAGCTTGAGTAGGGATACTGTAAACAACCAACAGTAACTGTAGCTTGAGTAGGGATACTATGAACAACCAACAGTAACTGTAGCTTGAGTAGGGATACTGTGAACGACCAACAGTAACTGTAGCTTGAGTAGGGAAACTGTGAACAACGAACAGTAACTGTAGCTTGAGTCGGGATGCTATGAACAACCAACAGTAACTGTAGCTTGAGTAGGGATACTATGAACAACCAACAGTAACTGTAGCTTGAGTAGGGATACTGTAAACAACCAACAGTAACTGTAGCTTGAGTAGGGATACTGTGAACAACCAACAGTAACTGTAGCTTGAGTAGGGATACTGTGAACAACCAACAGTAACTGTAGCTTGAGTAGGGATACTATGAACAACCAACAGTAACTGTAGCTTGAGTAGGGATACTGTGAACAACCAACAGTAACTGTAGCTTGAGTAGGGATACTGTGAACAAACAACAGTAACTGTAGCTTGAGTAGGGATACTGTGAACAACCAACAGTAACTGTAGCTTGAGTAGGGATACTGTAAACAACCAACAGTAACGTTAGCTTGAGTAGGGATACTGTGAACAACCAACAGTAACTGTAGCTTGAGTAGGGATACTATGAACAACCAACAGTAACTGTAGCTTGAGTAGGGATACTGTAAACAACCAACAGTAACTGTAGCTTGAGTAGGGATACTGTGAACAACCAACAGTAACTGTAGCTTGAGTAGGGATACTGTGAACAACCAACAGTAACTGTAGCTTGAGTAGGGATACTGTGAACGACCAACAGTAACTGTAGCTTGAGTAGGGATACTGTAAACAACCAACAGTAACTGTAGCTTGAGTAGGGATACTGTAAACAACCAACAGTAACTGTAGCTTGAGTAGGGATACTGTAAACAACCAACAGTAACTGTAGCTTGAGTAGGGATACTGTGAACGACCAACAGTTGAATCATGGCGCGCAGAATTTTGTTGTTGTTTTAACTGATGACATTTTTTACATATGAAAAAGTAAACGAATAAACAGATTATAGACAGTACAACAATTTTCTCTATGTCTATGGCGGGTTCGTCTCGTTAATCAAAACTTATTTGACATTGTTCAATAGACTGAATGCACTGTACACATGTGATAAAGTGTTCCTATGCTTTATTGCCCTGTACATCTTATTTTATTTATCTCCCGTTTTTGCTCTTTCAACAATTTATAAATCGTTCATAATCACGGCTTTTACTTAAGTGTAACTTTAAGCACACCTTTGATATTTCCCAACCTGGATTAGAGGGCGGAGCCATGGTACAGAGTCCACGACTTCCCACATATGGGCAACCCGGAATATAACGACAAGTTTGCCAAAAGTCGGTACTGCTTTTTCCAACACACACGGAGGATAGAGTTTCCCAGGGAGTAACCTATTTTTTATACACCAATACCTCGACTTTCGTCGCTTCGACTTTCGTCGCTTCGCTCTTTCGTCGGTTTTCAATTCTAACCACGTTTCCAAATTTCGTCGCTCGCTTCGCTCTTTCGTCGCATTTGGTCACAACTGCGCGTCATCTTGATTCTTTTGTCGTTCAGTCTTTGAACAGAAATCGTTCGATGTGCATTGTTTTTTTTAAGTTGTCCGCATTGAATCTCTTACATTTGTCATTAAACATATTAATACTACTTATTTTTGTGATTAAAATAACAAAACTATTCATACTATATTATTTTTGTGATTATACTGTAAACAGTTCATAGTTATTTTAGTGATAACAGTCTAATGACAGTGTTCATATCGTGATTATACGACACGTGTACAGTTTTCATACTGTACTTTTTTGTGTGATTAGGCCTTATACAGTACTCCTTATTTTTCTGCTTTAATATATTCATAATGGGTCCTAAGTGTAGTGACAAAGTTAAAAGAACCCATAAGGTTCTTAATTTGCAAGAAAAGCTTAAGCTAATCAAGCTTAATGAACAAGGCATCTTAAATGCTGAAATAGGCCGCAGGCTAGGTGTACCAAGCACTACAGTTAGCACAATTGTAAAGAACAGAGCTAAAGTGTTAGAGGAAATTAAAAACGCTACGCCAGTGCATACCAAACGTATTAGAAAGCGGCACAATTTAATTGGTGAGATGGAGAAAGTGTTAAATGTGTGGATTGAAGACCAAGTCAGCCACAACATTCCTCTAAGCCAAGATCTTATCCAGGCTAAAGCACAAACTTTATTTAATGCAATGAAGGCTGAACAAGGAGAGACATCAGCTGAAGAGACATTTGGAGCTAGCAGGGGCTGGTTTGAGAAATTTAAGAAAAGGTCAAATTTGCATAATATAGCAGTGAAGGGAGAATCAGCTAGCGCAGATACCGCAGCTGCTTGAGCTTTTCAAGTGAAGCTTGAAACAATTATAGAAGAAGTTGGCTACACAAAGCAGCAGATCTTCAACGTAGAATAAATTTCGACAGAAGTTCAAAAGTAAATAGTGGGCTAGAACACCAAATAGCCTGTTACAGAGAACTTCTTAGGGAAAGGAAGAAGACATCAATGAGGTAAACGTCTTTGCTCTCCTTTTTCAAGACGCAACCGCTACAACCAACTTCAATCACTCCTCCCTCTAACCCTTCAGATTCCGAGCCATCAACATCAGCCCCAGCCCCAGTTAGATCTCCTTCAAAGTGCCCTTCTCCTAAAAGAATTAGATTGAAATCCTCCAGTTCTGAAGATGAGCCACCTCAATTTTCTCCATCTGGTTTTTTAAGTCTAGAATCCCCATAAATTACCAACATTCAAAACTGTACATACTGTATATATTCATCGTCTACTTGCTCAAGAATGATTTTAAGGTAAGATGCTATTTACGTATTTTTTATTTATTACTGTATTTTCTTTACTCTTATGTTTATTTCTGTTTATCTAGGTGTTGCACGCATTCGCAAGTGTTATATAGTTAGTTATTTTCGTTTTTTTTTGGCGGCCCTAATGCATTTGTAAGCTAAATAAGGGCTATGCTTCGACTTTCGTCGATTTTAGACTATCGTCATAGCTCTGGTCCCTAACCTGTCGAAAGAGCGAGGTATTGGTGTAATTTCATTCCTATGTGAATATATAATTCATACATGTGAAATTTAATCTTATATGGCGTTCTCAAAGAGCTGGTCTCTTGCGGCAAAGGTAGCGGGTTAGAATCACGCTCCAATATACCCATCTTTAAATTAGTACATGACTTTGAGTTAGGGAAGTAATACAGTGAGGAAGTGAACTGGTCACCCCACCTTTCGATGCTGTACCTAACCCTACCGCATTATCTGCTATGGGACTACCTTTAGTGTTCTTAAGGAATTTGCAAAGGACAAATGAGGTTAGTAAATTTTAGAATTATTATTATTAATTTGTCTTTTTCATTATTTAAGATTTTTTTTTTGCACTTCGCCCCATACCTAATTGAGCGTAAGACTGTTGTATTCCATTACTTTTATTCGTAAATGGTCAAGCATATCCACAATTTTGCCTCTATGTTAATATAATGAAGAAATTCCAAGTTATATACTTCACCTTCATCTAGATTGTTAGATCATGATTACAAACTTACATGAGTATGCACTTTCATTCTCAATATATTTAACACTTTTCGTGTGTGCCTCAGGTCATGTAACATAATAAGAGAATTAAAAACAGAATGATCAATAGGAAGAAGCCATAGTGAGGAATAAGGTAACAAGAAAGTCAGTTATTGATATTAGATGTGAAACTTATGAAGCTACTTTTTGTGTCTTCAGTCCTGCAGCAGTCTGAGTCTGCACATTACGTGTTTGGCGTCTAATAGGAAAGAAGCTAACAAAGCGTATTCACAAGATAGGACATCATACACTTCCAAAGTTAGAAGAAAGATCCCCACGCCCATGTTTGTAAACGTTTGTGGCGCAGCATTTATTCATCTGTTTCTCAAGTGCTTACAAGTTGATTCGCTTAAACATATATCAAGTTCAACTCACTCAGCAGCCTACCGCCTGAGTCACGTAAAAGCATGCAGAAGTTGATTCTTCTATATATCAAGTTCAACTCACTCAAAAGCGTATTTCCTGAATCAAGACGACATACTCACAAGGTGATTAGTCTTTATATCAAGATTACTTAGTCACAAGGTGATTCGCCAAGATAGCAACCTCAAATCATCAAGTTCAGCTACTCACTACGTCAGTGCATGAAGTAAATTCATCTACTCTCATCGTATATTACACGGCGTAAAATCATTCAGACAAGCTTCATTACACGAAACCCACTTTTTACGAGAAGATCATTTCGTGAAGAGCGCCATTTTAGTGGGCGCCTTTTCAAGATCAGACAGTTGACATTTTCCTGAGACAACTGTTAACGGGTTGTCGAAACTAGAGAGATTTTCAAGCGTCGAGGATCATTACATGTTTCAAATTCTCACTACGACACGTGCAAGAGTTTCAGCTCGTCTTAGAGATAACCCACACGACATACCATACACTTACGTGGGACAGTCTATGCATACCTGTGTACAATCACACAGTAGTGGAAAGTTGAGAGACACACAGCATTATTTTAGAGTGGATATCAATATTCCTATATAACATCTCGTAATCTTTTCAAGTTGCTAAAACATGGCGTGGCTCCTCTATCCTTCTAGTCCTTCGTTTTATTTGTTAATGTGGTCTAGATTTCACGTTTTTCTTATCTCTTCATTTCAATGAAGAGCCAAACTTTCTCTTATTTATTAGTATTCGTTAGTTTGACTTTCTCTCCGCTTAAGGACCTTCATTGTGGTAGAAAGGTTCAGATGTATGCCTGGGTTTACAATTTATCTTTCACCATCATCCCTTCTTTACTGTCTACTATCCCTATATGTGAATGTATTTAACTAATAAACTGTAGAGCCGCTTTGATATCATTACCTAATTCGTTAATATATCACCCGTGCTGTCTATGTTAAGTATTTACAGAAAGATAAACTCTTCATTTACAGGATTCTCATTTCGAAGTTACGACAGTTGCTTTAATTGTAGGGAAACACGAAACTCCTCATATTTATTAGAATATCAATCTAGTGAGAGTATTCGCCTTCCTTCTTACGTCCTTATCTCGAATAGTCTCTACTTTCTAAATTTCATTACCTGATCAAAAAACATTCCATTGGTCATTCCCAAAGACAACTACTTTGGAGTTGCACACGATACCACAACACGTCCGCTGAAATAATAGAGGACTGAAATATTGTCTTATAAATGTTGACATTGGTGTGGACATCACAATAGGAAAAAGGCAACGTGACCAATGCTTGTCTAAACGTAACGAAGCTACCCTAATTAATGCCTTGGCGTTTCGAAGCGAAGCGCCATGAAATAAAATGTTTATAAAACATGCGTTGACTTTTATCTTCTGTTATCTAATCTATATAAAATACGGTATATAAACGCGTTACATTTTTCAAGAAAGTTTTTCCCTGAGACAACTGCAATTTCGAAATTACGATTCAGCTTCTTGCAAGAGTCTCAAAGATGTCAATCACAATACCTGGCGTTACGTGGGACTCGTAAAGAGAAATACAAACAAACATACACAAACAAAACAACAACCAAGAAGTTAAAAGCTTTCATAAATGGACGGTGACACATAAAAGAAGGGTTGAAAGGTCACCGACTTGGAACTGATTATAAGAACCGTACAAATGTCTGTGGAATCAATGGTGAGAGGAAAACACTGGCGATAGATAGAACACACATTGCCGAAACCTGCAGATAGTGTTAGAAGGCTATCTTTTCGGGAAAATACGGGAAAGACGAGCATTTCACCGTAAAAGCTTAATTAAAAACTAATTAAAATAACGCGCATACCCTGCAATCATTTTATGGGGCATTTTCGAGAATTCATTGAAACGGTGCCTTTCGGATCGTGAAAGCTACATTGAACATCCATTGAAAGAGCACGCAGGCCTTTAAATTATTTTTATGATATCATTTATGATAAATTTACTCCAGAGATCCAGTTATGGCGAAATGGAACGGACAGCAATGAAATGACCACAGGGAATTAGGTTATGCATGTGGTAAAGTGGGATGTTATAAATATTTATAGGGGACTTAGTGTACTGACTGAGATCAGCTGTGAAGGTATCTGTATCTAAATAATTTGAGTCAGATAAACTTACTTGCTAACATTTTTGGAGATAAACCTTGTTGACATTATACATTCCATTCTGGAATATTGTGATGACTACGTTAAATGTCTAGGGTATGTATATGATGAAGTGTAAGTCACAACCACAACAGACAGATAAACAATTTAATTTATTCCACCACACTTGACAACACTGTGACACTCACACACATTTAACACTCTATAAGACTATTTTAAATGAGTCACTGATAAAGTTTCAATTATAAATATGTATTAATTACTTTCATTAATATATATGTCCTGATTCAACTACAAAGTGAACCAGGAATCACAATCAATTGTAATTACAATTTATATGTACAGAATTTATCAATATGAACCTTGTAGTGACATATTTTATTAATATTATTGATAAGGTTGATAACGTTGGATTTTTATTCCCGTTAATGATATCCACCAAAAGATAGATATAAGTGGATGGAAGCAGACATCATCATCATCATCAGTTGATAAGATCTCTATGGTGTTGTTTGCTCCACTGTAGTGTATGGAATGTCAACTTGACCTACGCAGTGGTGTGTAGACATGGATTGAGTGTATAATGTGCGAATGATGATAAAGGTTCGTGGTGTTGACAAAAAATGTTCTTTTCTCACACTCATGTATGGCTGGAAGTCATCGACACCAACGACTGTGTACCTTTTCTAAAGTTTAATTGGACGTACACACTCGACAGCACAGATAGTGACAAATCACCGGTTGCCATAATACATCATAGTACAGTGGAACCGTGGTCTTGCACAAATGTCTGTGCAATGTTAATCATGTAGAAATGGTATAATGACTGTCAGTAGCCAAGCACTCAGTAAATACATATATCATCTGGCTTCACTGACTGAGCACGTCAGCTTATAAACAATATTTCAGATGGGTTGTAAACCTAATCTCGTCTAGCGACGGTTCTTCAACATAATGTTCAGCAAATATTTTTCCATATAATAATATTGAACCGCTAATAACGGGTTCTCATGTGTAGCAGTGATCTCTGGACTAAACAAGCGATAATACGGGCATCCCTTTTCTCTTCTTGAAAGTCACTACATGTTTTGGTTCCAAGATGGCTTCACTCGTGAGCTGTCACCACGTTTGGATACAGATAATGAATCTGTCCTAAAGTTAGTCATTCATAAAACATTTCATTGCTCTGTAGATTTGATCATGAACAATTGACTGCAATCTACAGGATATAGTGCTGCTAGGAATCGAAGTCGTTTTCATCGAGTCAAATATATTGTCTTAGACATTCAAATCGTAACTATCGAAAATGGTGGCTTCGATCGAGAGTTCATAAGAGTATCTTTGATTACCTGGTATAGGAAATATGAAACTGCCATTCCTTGGCAATACGACTAAACACTGGGGTAAAGCATACACGATAGGTTTAGACGACTATCACCTTCCCCACACATACTGAGATCACTTTTTCCCCGGCGACAGGCCGACATGGAAAACACACAGTCCCTATCAGGACGAAGCCAAATCACACCACACTCTAGCGACACATCCGCCGAATAGCCTTCGACCTCTCTAGAGACAACAGAACATATAGTTCGACTTAGATATGTAAAGATATTCAGATATAAGACAGACTCGTCCTACTCAGACAAACAATACACATAAATTCAGGCCATAGATATTCTGAAGCAAGAACAATCTATTATTACCCAAACAACGAATAAATCGCAGTAAAATGGATTTATCCGCGGAGTTTGATCGAAAGAGCCGACACAACTTTCAAGGGAAGTAACTCAATAATGACTTTCCCTTAAGCACTAAAAAATTACCTATGTATAATATTGTAAGATATCAAAGACTGCACGTAACAATTATCCTATGTGTGTCAGTTGTGTAGTGGTAATATGAGGTAATACTGGTTTTGTTTTTTCAAGCTATGTTGTTATTTGTCATCATGACTTCAAGTGTTTGTTTATCTTGGAAATAGTATGGGGAAAAGTTCACAGTTCCTATCAATTTAAACACTGTATTTTCCCTCTGTTTTATTATAAAGTCAGATTTTGAGGGGGGGGGGGGCATAATGTTGAGCTCCTCTGGCCACAGACGCTTATCTTTCGTGATGGCGGCAGGAAAGGACTCCTCTGCTCGATAGCCTCCCTGTGTTCTGGAGACACCTCACTGGTCACTATCTGGACCCAGGAGTATGATGTCAGCCTCTAGGTTCAGCAAAGCTCAGACCAGGTGCTGCTCAATAACTTTTGGACCACTGTCCCACAATTCATGGAATAATACACAGTTACGTTGACTGGCAATGAATATAGCACAATTTCGATCTGCCGATGTCCCAGGCTTTTATTTAGAAAAATATGCACTGGCGCTCAACGCACTGGTTCTTTAGTAAGTTTATTTGAAAATGTGGGGCTGACCTGACGCCTCTGATTGACTATATTGGCGGGTCTAACCAATCGTGCCATGTTTACACAGCTTTTCAAAAAAAAAGTACTCCTACTCACGTTTTCCCTAACAACAAAAGATAGTATTTATAGCCCGACTAATCGTGTTTAGCCTTACATTTATTGCGCTCCAATCAAATCGGATTTAACATGGAGACCCATTTCCCGTACAATGGTGGTGTCAAAATCTGCCACTGAGCGATTCTGATTTGGGTGTTGTCTGACAGCACCACCCTTTTATTTTGGCTATAATTTGTTAATTCCTAGACTATTTGCGTAACGTTTTACATATTCTTTGTCAGCAAGTCCTAAGGAATCCAATTATATAAATTTAAGGGAGCTAGGTGGCTGCGTTCAAAATGTGCATTTTCTTCTACGTCCTGTTCACTTCGAATACGATGTGGTGTCTGGGTACTGTCATGTTTTCAGACATAAAACAGTATAATGTCATATTTCCTAATAAGCGTTTTGTGAGTTTTTAAAAACTAACTCTCGTATGGGTAGTGTTTTTTATCACTGTCGATTTGAAAAAAGCTAGTGCTTGTGGCCTTACACGCGTGATGGTAGTAATTGTGTATCGCGAGACTGTGGTAGTATTGCCTGCGTTCCGGCTTTCAGCCCCTCCCTTCCTTTCTATCCTAAGTTCATCTGTCTTTTGTTTATGGTAACTTAGTGTATAAAATGACATGAATGGAATATTAAATATAGGTCAGCTTGCGTATCTCAAGGTTTTTCTTAGAAATGGAGTACACGTTTTATTGTGTTGGGGAAACGCGTGTATGTTGCAGAAGGCTTTTACTATCAACGTGAAACGTTACAATTTGCAGACGAAGGAGAAACAAGGGGGATTTCGAGTACAGTCATTGTGACAGCACTGTTCTTTACCATTCTTCTTTCCTTTTATTGAAGTTATTTGTTAGGCTTTACATTTACTATTTAATTTATATATGTGGATTAGAATTTCACACGACAAATCCTCCCCACTTAAAACAGACGTTATATGTCAGTCTATAATTCTATATACACATAGAGAAATTTCTTATTATTCCTGGGGTTTAGGGTGATTCTCATCACACGGATGGCGGCTTAAAAAATCCGCTCCCAGATTTGTTTTTCCACTTATATACTCTATGCTAAACTCAAATGGCTGCATCAATAATGACCAACGGAGTAATCTAGAATTCTCATGTCTAGCCTGTGCTAGAAACGACAAAGGTTTGTGATCCGTTTGCAACTTAAATGTCTTCCCATACAGATAAATATTGAATTTCTTTATCGCCCATATTACTGCAAGACATTCTTTTTCGCTAGTTGAGTAGTTGGTTTCAGCTTTATTCAACTTTCTGCTAGCATATGCCACTGGGCTTAATTCCCCATCCAATGCATCTGATTTCTGTAGCAGAGTTGCACCTAACCCAATATTACTGGCATCCGTCCTTACAATGAATTCTTGACTTAAGTCAGGTAATTTCAAAATAGGTTTGCTTGTGAGCTTTTCCTTCAATTCCTGGTAAGCCATTTCACATTGTGGTGTCCATGTAATTCGATCTGGATTTCCCTTACGTGTCAAATCAGTTAACGGTGCACATATGGAATTAAAGTTTTTGATATACTTCTGGTAGAAACCACATAATGAGACAAAGGATCTCACGTCTTTCTTGGTTTGTGGTCTCTGGGCTTTCTTTAGTTTCTCTAAATTCTTTGGGTCAGGGGTCATGTTTCCCTGATAAACTGTGTGTCCCAAGAATTCCAATTCTTTACATCCAACGCAACATTTGGTTGGTCGGGCTGTTAAATTCGCTTCCCTAAGTCGATTAAATAGCATGTTCAGAGAGTCAATATGCTCCTCAAATGTTTCTGTTGCTATAAGGATATCATCCATGAAATTTGTGATACATGGATTATTCAGAGGGTCGAATAATTTTCTCATCATTCTAGAGAAGACACTAGGCGCATTCTTCAATCCAAATGGCAATCTATTAAACTCATAGTGTCCTTCTGAGGTACTAAAAGCTAGGTATGGTCTAACCTCAGGCTTTACTGGAATCTGATAGTATCCTTTACTCAGATCCACTTTTGAGAAATATTTAGCTTTATTTAGCCTGGCAAACAACTGATTTGTATCCGGCAATGGATCCACCTGTCCTTCTGTAATAGCATTCAGTCTCCTGTAATCTATACAGAGTCTATGTTCTCCAGAGGGTTTTCTTAAGAGTACAACACTGGAACTATATGAAGATTCACTGTGCGAAATAATTCCTTCCTTCAACAAATAGTCTATCTCTTCCTTCAAAGCTTTCTCCTTAGCAAAAGGAATCGAATAGGGTTTCATACATACAGGTGTGGGGGTCTATCAGCTTCATATCATATTCCAATAGGTTTGTATGCCCTGGTCGGTCTGTTAACACCTCTGTATGATTATCTAGAACCTGTTGCACTCTCTCTTTCTGAGTTTTCGTTAAATGTGTACTGATTTTCACCTGTGCCGCTGTCTCACAGGGGTGTAATGGATATTCAAATGATGAAAGTGGTTCCTTTTTCATCTCCATGGCAATGGACAAGGTCAACAAGTGTGTCTCTTCCTGATGTTCTCTTTCCAAATATTTCTTCAGGAGATTCACATGATAGATTTTTTCTTTCCCCTTCTTATCTATCTTATAATTGGTTCTAGACACCTTCTCTAGAACTGTATATGGACCTTGCCATCCAATTTGTAACTTATTCTGACTACCGGGCAGAAGAAGCAGTACCTTCTCTCCCACAGCCAAATCTCTGTCTTTAGCTTTCCTGTTATAATAGGCAGCATGTTTCTTCCTGGCTTGTTTCAAATTTTCATTGGCAAGTTTCCAGCCAGTTTTTAAACGAGTGGTCAGCTCATTCACATATTGGTATGAGGATGTAATATTTTCCTCTGCTTTTTCATCAGTCCACGTTCTTAACAGAGCTACATATGGACCTTTAATTTTGTGGACCTATTTGTCCATGCACCGGTATGGTCTCTTCCACTCGAAGCTCTATAGTGATGATTTTTCTTCTCAAAATTATCATGCACAAAACGACCGCTACCAATTTTTCTTTTCTTAGGGCTGTCTCCCCACTTAAAATTCTTGATGAGAGATTTCCTCTCTACATCTTCTTCCTCCAGTTTGTTTAAGTCCGATTGAGGGATTTTCGGCTTATCCTGGGGTAAGACATCTTTCTGCACTCTCCGCATAGTGGCCATTGTAAAAAAGTTAATTGAAGCTTGTCCGTGAAAAGGGGCTTCCCATTCCCTTTGGTCCACTTTATCAAATTTATTTTTCTTTCTATTGTCAGGCCTACGGTTGCCCCGTGGCGTGTGGAGATCCTGATCAATGTTCCCACTTGTGGGTGTTCCCTCATGTGCTATGCTACACCTTTCTACAAAATTCTCAATGTCCCATCTTGCCTTGGGCCAATAATAATTGTGAGCCACCTTTTGGATGATGGTACCTATTTTCTCATGGTCCACATCTGGTTTCACATGTAGGCTCCTTATTAATTCTGCCCTATATCTTTTAGGAAGTACCAGCTGTCCCTGACCTTTGGATCTAGCTCCAGTCTTCCTATACATCAACTTGTTTTTCATGTAAAAATCTCCCTTGCCTGGAGTTGTATGACAAGTTGACAATTTCCTGAAACAAGGCTTGAGGGTCTTATCCCCAGCCTGTGCCTTCCTCATCTCTTCTGGAGTGGTATCTAACAGAATATCCTCCTCCTTTCTTGAGGTCGACCTGACCTGAAGGGTGGCCATAACTATAGGGTTCCTTCTGCAACGGTCAGTGTCATGATTGTTCATCTTACAATTTTTTACACCACCTTTTCCCTTGGTTGAAAGATTTTCTTTCATCATATTTCCTTTCATCGAATTGTGGGGTTTTATTTTTATTGTCATACCGTGGCCTATCAAATTGGTGCTTACCTTTGTTTTGATCTCTAGGATCAAATTTATTAAAGTTCTGTGGTGCCCTAAAATTTTCTACTTGTTTCTTTTTATTACCTGATACCTCTGCCTGAGCTGCTTGATACCTTTCAGCAACATTTAGCAACTCACCCAGCCTCTCTGCACCTTGTTCCATGAGAAACTTTCTCAGGTCTGGAGCCATGGACTCTCTTAATTGTTCTATAAGGACCATTTCCTTAAGATCTTGGGTTTTCCCCAGAGAAGTCCATTTCTCCAAGTATGTCTCTATTCGTGCAGAGAACTGGTGATAGGTTTCACCTGACAGTAGTTTAGCATTCCTAAATTTTTTCCTATAAAATTCTGCGTTCTTTTCATATCTTAACAAAAGAGCCTGCTTTAGCATGTCATAATTTTCCTGATCACCTCTGCTCATTTTGGCAAAAACTTCATAAGCTGCCCCACGAAGTCCCTGAGATAACTTTAAGCTCCACCTTTCTCTTTCTAACCCATATGTGGTAGCTAATAGTTCATATCTATTTAGATAGCTCTCAATATCATCGTCTTTCTCAACAAAATGATCTAAATGAAAATTCATAGCTGAGGTTGAGGCTCCCTGACTAGCAGTGGCATCAGAGGTAAAGGGACTGGCACCATTTTCAGGAGCATGGCCTTGAAACTCAAACTCCCTTAGTCGTAACTCATGTTCCCTTTGTAATCTTTTATCTTCTGCTTCCCTTTCTGCAGCTAATCGCTTGTCTTCCCTTTCTGCAGCTCGTCTTCTTTCCTCGGCTTCCAATGCTTTAGCCTCTTTGTCAGCCTCAATCTGCAACCTCTTAGCCTCAGCCTCAATCTGCAACCTCTTAGTCTCAGCCTCTAATTTTCTTTCGGCCTCTTTTTCTAATCTTCTTTCTTCCCGTTCAATATATTTGTCACATTCAGCAGTGACATAAGCAATCATAATTTGCCCGTCCATTCCTAACTCTTTCGCAGTCTGTACAGCAGCAGATCGAAATTTTGCCAAGTCGGCCATTGTCTAACATGCAAATGTAAACAATTCAATCTTTCAATAATTATCTAAGGACACTACAGGCACTGAGAGCTCAACCTTATTTATTTCCACACAAGGATACCTTTTAATTCTTTATTATTCCAATCACAGTCAATTGTAATTACAATTTATATGTACAGAATTTATCAATATGAACCTTGTAGTGACATATTTTATTAATATTATCCTATGTGTGTCAATTGTGTAGTGGTAATATGAGGTAATACTGGTTTTGTTTTTTTCAAGCTATGTTGTTATTTGTCATCATGACTTCAAGTGTTTGTTTATCTTGGAAATAGTATGGGGAAAAGTTCACAGTTCCTATCAATTTAAACACTGTATTTTCCCTCTGTTTTATTATAAAGTCAGATTTTGAGGGGGGGGGGGGGGGGCATAATGTTGAGCTCCTCTGGCCACAGACGCTTATCTTTCGTGATGGCGGCAGGAAAGGACTCCTCTGCTCGATAGCCTCCCTGTGTTCTGGAGAACCTCACTGGTCACTATCTGGACCCAGGAGTATGCTGTCAGCCTCTAGGTTCAGCAAAGCTCAGACCAGGTGCTGCTCAATAACTTTTGGACCACGGTCCCACAATTCATGGAATAATACACAGTTACGTTGACTGGCAATGAATATAGCACAATTTCGATCTGCCGATGTCCCAGGCTTTTATTTAGAAAAATATGCACTGGCGCTCAACGCTCTGGTTCTTTAGTAAGTTTATTTGAAAATGTGGGGCTGACCTGACGCCTCTGATTGACTATATTGGCGGGTCTAACTAATCGTGCCATGTTTACACAGCTTTTCAAAAAAAAAAGTACTCCTACTCACGTTTCCCCTAACAACAAAAGATAGTATTTATAGCCCGACTAATCGTGTTTAGCCTTACATTTATTGCGCTCCAATCAAATCGGATTTAACATGGAGACCCATTTCCCGTACAATGGTGGTGTCAAAATCTGCCACTGAGCGATTCTGATTTAGGTGTTGTCTGACAGCACCACCCTTTTATTTTGGCTATAATTTGTTAATTCCTAGACTATTTGCGTAACGTTTTACATATTCTTTGTCAGCAAGTCCTAAGGAACCCAATTATATAAATTTAAGGGAGCTAGGTGGCTGCGTTCAAAATGTGCATTTTCTTCTACCTCCTGTTCACTTCGAATACGATGTGGTGTCTGGGTACTGTCATGTTTTCAGACATAAAACAGTATAATGTCATATTTCCTAATAAGCGTTTTGTGAGTTTTTAAAAACTAACTCTCGTATGGGTAGTGTTTTTTATCACTGTCGATTTGAAAAAAGCTAGTGCTTGTGGCCTTACACGCGTGATGGTAGTAATTGTGTATCGCGAGACTGTGGTAGTATTGCCTGCGTTCCGGCTTTCAGCCCCTCCCTTTCTTTCTATCCTAAGTTCATCTGTCTTTTGTTTATGGTAACTTAGTGTATAAAATGACATGAATGGAATATTAAATATAGGTCAGCTTGCGTATCTCAAGGTTTTTCTTAGAAATGGAGTACACGTTTTATTGTGTTATTGAAGTTGTTAGGCTTTACATTTACTATTTAATTTATATATGTGGATTATGATGCAGCAGTAACGACATAAAAATCACACACTGTCAATTGGGCAACGATGAAACGGGAAATGTTACAGAGGTTGGAAGGCGAGTTTGTCAACAACAAAAAAACTTTGAAATGTTAGAATTAAAAAAAAATTATATATAAAAAAACGAATCTTCTCTGGCTCATTACGTCATTTGTCTCTCACATTTGACCCTAGTGTTGTGACGTCATACATCATGGTAGACGGTTGGGACAGTGAATCAAAAACCGAAGATTGCCCCAGAACCTGCAACTATCATTCAATTCCTTGACCTTTAACCCTGTATTTTTAAATCGCATTCATCAATCAGTAGCGTACTTGGACATTTTGTCAGTGTGGGTTATTTGGGAGGGGGGTGCCTATTATGGAGCTCAGTCTTGGCATCCCCCTCCCTGCGATACGCCATTGTGTTTTAATACGCTTTAAGTTCAGCTGTAGGCAACTTAGGAGCTGTAGGACTATATTTGAGAAACGCCGAGCGTTCTATAGATCTACTTTGGCAGTCGTGAGTGCTATCAGGTTTCGGAGTACCCGGATTTAATTAAAACCTATATGTAACGTGTATCTATGGCAAACAATCTGCTTCCTGCTATCTAAAACGCTTTAGAACATTTAAAATGAATGATGTTTTATCGAATGTTAACTTCCCGTCACAGAACAGATCGAGCTCCTATCTTGTGCAGTTTCCAAATAAAGTGAACTTCAATAAGCTAACTATATGGTTTTTACTGGAACCGTCGGAAAAGTAACTTTAATACTGGTTATTTGCACTTTTCAATATCAGCAAGAAAGACCTTGTCCAAAATTTCCCGTGTTTAAAAGTGTGTTTCCTCCCTCCCCACTCCGTCATATAGAGGTCTATCAAATTATATCTTGTGATCGAGAGGAAGACGCAATGGACCGGTTATTGACCCATTGTTACCGTGGGGTGTATATGTTGATTCAGATATAAGGCATATTTGTTCAAGTTTCTTGTGTGTTTGTTTATTGTATCATTCAAGTCAAGATACTTGTGTACTACCAGAGATAGTTATTCTTGATGATGTTCGTACCCAAGTTCGTTCCAGAATTCCTCTGTGGTGTTTAATGTTTTTGTGACAATCATTAGCATACTTAATATCCGCTAGTAACTGCAAAAACCTTCAACAGGAGGTAGTTAAGAAAGTCTTCAGGAATCCAGGAAACCAGTTTATTATCTTGAACATAAAATCCAAAACAAAGTCATTTGTATACAATTACAATTCATCATGCAAAGCAGTGTCTTGATATACATTTATTTTTCCTCCTTGTATTTCAATCCAAATTTGGTACAAATATTTTGCCTGGTTCTTTCTCGATATGCTTCTCATGTTTATCCAACATAGGGGTAACTGATAGCCGGGTCTCTACCTCTTGTATGACTTGAGTTAATTTGGCATTAGAGAGCTCAGTTTTCATTTCTTATAAGTTCAGATCGTTTTCCCAACATTTAGGCATTTCTTGCCTAGCTAGGTTTTATTCTGAAAAATGAAAAAGTCACACGAAGCATTTACTTACGGGTAATATGAATTCCCAACTTTGTAAAAATTATCTGCTTCACACAGAGTTGATATCTTGATAACTTCAAGACCAGCGGTTGGATGGACTAGGGCTACGTCCGTACAAACTGGCTTCTGTAGATCAACTGCCTTCGGATATGCGAAATCTGCCATCGCAGCGTGGTCTGCGCTTTTATCACCTTTTGGTTGGTTAATCTAATACTTCTTTATTTATTTTATTGGGTGTCATATGCTTACCGATGGAGGGTCTCGGCTATTCCGATTTACGTCATCGGTTGCTAAGCAACTCCCGCCAAAAGATAGCGTTGAGTCGCTATTTAACCTAGTTTCGACTAGTTTCAGTTTCAATCTGATACCAGCGTAACTGGAGTCTTTATTTCAATAAAACATCGTAACTGTTCTTCCTAATCTAACATAACTATTAGCACGAATGATGCTATGGTATCAGTAGTAGGCCTTCCGGTGACACCTTGTTCAAACGATACTGAGCATATCTTTAAAACAGGTGAAGAAACATCTTTTAAAAACAAGTATACAATCTAACATTTATAAATACAATCAAAACATAGTTAATAAGCAGGAATTCTAACCACTCTAACCACTAAACCACCGATCCCCCTTGGTATACGTGTTTTTTTTTTTTTAATTTTATCTATGTTAGTGTATTTTTTTGGTTCTAAATAATGCCTAATAGAAGCATGCAATGTGAATATAATCTTAGAGTCGCATTATAGTGGTAATCAAGAAATATGTTTTTCAAATTTTAATACACATGGATCAATGCATAATTCGTCTGAACACTGCCTTAGTCAAACACATGAACATCGATGTCTAAGTGTATTAGAAAAGATTATGGGTTGTAATTATTTGTCCTTGTTTAAATTTGGATTTTTAATGATTGCCTTCCTCAGTTGTGTTTCGCTCGTTACAGACATACCATGACAACTATTAGTGCTGATGCAAAATCTACTACGTAGTGGAACGTCCGATTGGCAGAGTGGTTTGAGTGCTCGCCTCTTGCGGCAAAGGTGACGGGTTAAAAACATGGTGGCCGCACGCACCAGACTACTCACTTGTAAATGGGTACCTAACTCCGCTCTTGAATAACGGAGGCAATAACAGCGAGGAAGAGAACTGGTCACACCACCTCTCAACGCTGGACCTATAACACTTCACTCCCCTACGTCTGTATCTGCTATGGGGTTACCTTTGCCGTTTTTGTTCTTGTTAATCAGAATCGACCTCACTGCACTCCGGGCAAACCCATAGGTGCTCAGTGTCCCTCAGCAAATGTCGATAATTGTACCTGAAGCACGCTGGTTTTCTTACTTGTCCCCCACTATGTCCTCGAGGCCAGTCTGTCAGCTCTCTCAATTGCCACTACCCTGCATGACCAGGATAAAAAAATTGTTGTTTTATTATGGACCTTTCCATGCAATCAGAAGTCTATTTTCCCTACTGGGGAGTAGGACGAATGCTTTGTCACCTGGACAAAGTTGTCGTAGACATCTGTTCTTGTTAGCAAACTGCCTTGCTTTTTCTTTAGCAATTTCTGACGAAGCAGTCGCTAGTTTGCATGCCTCAATGATCTTTTGCCTAAGAGCAATGACATACTCATATGAAGATTGAGTGTCATCACTAATATCATCGGCAGTGATGAGATCGTGTAATAAAGACATAGGGCCGCGCGGACGCGCGCCGAAGACAAGTTCAAAGGGAGAAAATCCTGTGTGCTCGTTTGGGACCTCTCTATAGGCAAAGAGAGCCGCAGGTAAAACCCTGTCCCAATCTTGAGGATGGTCTTCAGTTATCTTACCAAGCAAAGTCTTGAGCGTTCTATTCAGACGCTCAACTAACCCATTAGACATAGGATGGTAGATACTACTGAGAGATCGTTCAATATGTAAGGTAGACATTACCTGTGACATAGTGTCAGATATGAGTGAGTGCCATGGTCTGACAATATTTCTCTGGGGAACCCCAAGCGAGAAAATATCAACCAAAGAGCATCTGCGATATCTGTAGTAGAAATGCTCTTAAGAGGGATTAGCCGTCTAGCCAATACGTGTTTTTCTGGCACATATCGACATACATAAAGGATTCCGGTTTGGAACATGATGTCCTCCCCTGGCCGACTTTATCTTAAAAGGGCTCCAATTAATATCTTTGGCCATATTTTTTGATTATGGCCGAAGAGGAATGTCAGCAGCCTGGATAGGCGCAGCATGTCGTGGTCCTCTAGATTTGACCTCCTGACATACCTTGCATGATCGGCAGTAAGTATACGTAAATGTCCTTGTTAAAATACAAAGGCCCAAGCCAGAAAGCCGCAAGGGACTCTCGTAAAACTTTGTATAGGGCAAAATCCCATGTGTCCAGGCAACATTGCGAGTCATGAGCATGCAGATATTTTGTACTCTAAATTGCACTCTCATGACTCTAGTGGGAACAAGAATTTTGCGAAGTGCTGACGACGTAGCCGAATGTCTTGATACCATACGTACAAGTACGCCGTTTTTCATTTCTATCCAAGATTTTCTTTGTGTATCCTTGTTATTATGGAATCACCTTTCTTCGCAAGAATGAAGAATTTTTTCTTAAAGGATAGAGTAGGAATTAACTTCTTCTTGTAAATTTTATGAACGAGTCACGAGAAATAGACCAAGGTACTATCTTGGCTATGAACTTCATTTTATATTATTATCCAAGAATTTTCGTGGTGTTTGTAGAGCTTGTGCTCTTGTAACCACTGCATTGGTTAGCTTGCATAATTATCATCTTCCCAAGCAGCAAGTCTGCTGTGGGTACATTCCCTAACCTCCGTGGATAATACGACCAATAATAAGAGGGTCCAAATGCAATTGGATTAGGTAAGAGACCCAAGCATGCAATCTCCCAGTAAAGAAAGGAAGTGGGGGCAATATGGATTACCAGCAGTAAGGATATTTCTCTAGAGTGCCGCCAAATGTGGTGGGACACATTTGATAACCCTTCCTGTCCGCACAGGATGGATCTTTACAAAGCGAATTGATCTTAACAACCGGAATAAGTGTGGGTGCAAGGCATGATCCGGGAATCGAAAAAAAAAAAGTAATAAAAATTGGAGATCCTGGAGTAAAATCATTATTAACAAGAAACCACCCCCTTTATGGTTAGGGAAAATTTTTAAAGCAGACCCCCCGCCCATCCTCCCGTCCACCCCCCAAAACCATGGGGCCCCGCCAAAAACCAGCCAGCCAAGAGAAAGAAAGCCGGGAAAAAAGAGGTGGACCCCACTAACCCAATAGTTTTGATAATTGTATGTTTTGTGATTCGAGAACAAAAGTACTGCATT